>CM076652.1:22366093-22422413 GCA_038496675.1 Rachycentron canadum
TATATATACACACACATATATACGTATATATCTATATATCTATATATAGATATATACACACACACACACATATATATATATATAAAAGACAACAGAAGTACTTCCAGCATGTTGCTGCTAATGAAATAATGTGAGGTTCATTACCCACCATTATTTCCATGAAAACACAAATGAATCACTTGGCTGAAAATAGCAGTGTTATTATTACTGCTGTCTGCAGGACAAACAAGAGGAAATGTACAACTGTCTGAAGGAAAAAAAAATAATGGAACAGATCCAGATTTAAAGTATGTATTGGATTTATAATTTTACACATACAATAATTTGACATTTTGCAGTGCTTATATATTTATGCTTTCTTTGTGAACATATTGGAAGGTGTTTATCTATACTGTAAGTCCCCCTATTTAGCATTTATTAGCCGTATACAAACATTTAATAAAAGGTTTATAAGGTAGTTGTGCTCAGCTAAAGGATATTTTAAGTCTTTATTAATGTACAGTATTAAAGGACATTGTATATTATTACAAATGTATTTTACTTTGTTGTCACTTATTTATTCTACTGCATGTGCTGCCAGGAGGAGTAAGTGGCTGAGAAAGCATTAGTTTATTTGACAGGATCTTAACCTGAAGAGTGTTCAGTGAGGTTTAAACCAAGCATCAACTGTGCAAAAATTACATTGTCACAGTTGCTCCATTATTGGCAAGATGTTTTTTATTCAACTGGAGGGCAGAACTTTGTTCTTTGCTCCACTTGGGCTCCTATGATCCACAATTTTCAGAATTGTATGAAGCTTCCCAGCATTTTTCTTATCAGTCCATTTTAACTTTGAATTTGTTCCATAATAAACATTTTTATTCTGCCATAACCTTAAAATTTCACAATTGTCTTTACCTGGATTACTGTTAAAAACAAGTCCCTCCGTGTCCCTCTCTGTGAAAGAGTCCTAGATTTTGTTTTTATTGGTGTCCAATGGAGGATGGTTTTCTGGTGTTTTACTGCAATGTCAAAGTCTTTAACACTCTGACAAGAATAAATCTCTGTGTGAGGTCATATTCAAAGGGATTGTATATCAGTGCAAAATATCTGCTACAAGACAACGGGCTAAAGTCATAATCATTTGGGGGCCTTTAAAAAAAACCCACCAGCCCCCCGTACACACACACACGCACACACACACACACACACACACACACACACACACACACACACACACACACACACACACACAGTCACACCCTGTTTTAAATAGGTCATCTCTCATCTTCTTCACTAAGGTCTTGAGCTGTCAAGAGATTCACTGTGTCCTTTCTCTGTGATGCAAATGCCCATTTCAGCATCACTTCAGGAGTTATTTAAAACAAACTTTTACTCTGAATAATTCTTTCAAAACTTTCTTTTGACAAATATTTTAGGTGCACAGAGCTCAGACTGCTGCAGCAGCAACTGTCAAAACATTAGGATATTTTTCTGCTTACTCCCCAGACTCTGGTTTGCCTTCGTCTGTGCACCATAGAGGTTTTACTTTAATCCATTAGTATTGTTGCCAAGACATTCAGGAAGCTTCTCTGGATATTTATCACATTTTAGCATTTTAGGCACCATTAAAGATGTGCCGGAAAAAACGAGTGTTTCTGTTCTCTTGCTCACAAACAAGTTTTAAAAGAGTAGAATATGATTAATTGAATGTCTCTGAATTTGAACTGGGATATCAATGAAAAACTTGGAAAATTGGGAATGACTGTATTGCAGTTCTCTTGTTGTCTTAAAGTAGTTATTGAATATATTTCTGAGGTTACTAACTGATAAGATTCACTTTTTGATTTTATTCTATAACATGTTTCTCACTATTTCTTATAATTTTATTGTCCAACATTTCTGAGTGGATACTACCCCTTCACCCAGTTTAACATTGATTTTGTAAATATATGTATTATTTCTTGTATTATTTTTTTTGTCTTTACCGCCACAGTCCGCTGGAGGCGATAGTGTCACTAACTTTTCAAACAAACGAAGAAGACCAGGACCGGAAGTTGCGTTCGATGTTGTCATGGCGTTTCACATGTAACTCGTTCGCTCTGGAAATTTGATAAATACTATATTATTAGGAGATTTGAAGGTATGTAAGAGCGTCTTATACCACAGCGAACTAGTCCGATAACCTCGCCGCGGTTTGTTCAGTCTAGGGAAGCGAGAGTCTGATGTTAAAACGGCAAACTGGACTTTGTTGTGAATGGGTTGCAGCGCTGCTGGCCGCAGTTAGCCGCTGCTAGCTACAGTGTTTCAGCACTTTTGGCAGCGTTGGTGCAGAAGTAAATGTGCAGTTACATTTAAATATTATTGTCTGCTTTCCGAGCCTCGGTAACAGGGCTTCAGCGTAAATGTGTGCTTTTGCTTTGGCCGCCTGGCAAAGAGTAACCAGCAAAGGAAACACTAGTTATTATTCAGTTCATTTCCTCTAACTAACTAAATGTAACATTCACGTTGTTCGTAGGTTGAACGTCTCTCCTGGACCAAAACAATGAGCACTCAAGTAAGCTACTAGTTCACTGGTTTCCTGTCTAACATACTTTGTTTCCTAAATGACCGATTAACTGTGAACTTGTGCTTTGGTTTCAGTACAGCATCCTTTTTAAGCAAGAGCATGGTGAGTAACATTATTTTAGAAAACATACTGCACTTAACAACTGTGTTGATTTTCTAACTCAAGAAAGAAGTTGAATGAATTAAATGGATACGTAAATGCCACAAAATTACAAGGTTAAAATGTACTTCTTATTTTTCTTACTTTCAACAAATCCCTTTTGACCTGCTTTTTGAGGCAATGCTACATCCAATGCTTCTGCTATAAATACTCTCTAGAGCACAGAATGAATAGAGTAAATTGTAAAGTAGTTCACAATTTTTTCCCTTTTAGTTATCATTGGCTATTATGATTTACATCTCCATTATACACAGTAGTTTTGGAGCTGAGAACAACAGACAGGGCAGGGAAGTCAGAAAGTATTCAGGATCACACTAATAAACTCTAGGTTTTGATATTTTCATGGGATTTGTTGACAAAAAAAATGATCAATACTCCCCATCATCCCTCTAGTTTCTGCTAAGAAATATCACTTGTACTGAGTTTTAACCTGGGTTTGTTTCCTGCCAGCACATGACGATGCCATCTGGACGGCAGCGTGGGGTAAAAGTGAGGCAGATGGGTCCGAAACCATCATCACTGGCTCACTGGACGATATGGTGAAAGTCTGGAAATGGTGAGTTTTTGCACTGCTGCTCAGGTCAGTGCCAATTCTGCACTAACTGTTTTTGGTTTTTAATGACAAAATGTCAAAATAACAGCTGCCTCTCTGAGTATTCACAAGAGAGGATATTGATTGTGACCACTGCTGCAGACTGCAACAGCAGACTTCACTGCCTTCTTATAATTGAATCCTCCACAGCTGTGCCTCTTTTATAATAAACTGTATACACACACATATATATATATATCAACTATTAGGACATTTTAAGGATTTATTCATGTACAGTATTTGTCAACAATTATAACTTATCGAATACAGTTACAGTTTTATATTATTCTACATGTTTTACCACATTGTCATTAATTATTTCAACTATATTATAGTGTGTATGTATTGAATATTTATATTGCGATTATAAATGCTAAATATCGGGACTGTCAAAGCACATATAGTACATGCACTTTAATCATTGTTATAAAGAAAGGAATAACCATCTGACACCTAATGTTTTCTCTTTTCTGTTTGTTTGTTTTTTGACTGGGAGGCACATTTTACTAAAGTGATTTGCAGCACTGCTTCCATGAATGATAGTTGCACAGATTGAAAACAAAACAAACGAGTCCTTGACTAGTCACGTGTGTTTGTTTTGATCAGTGAAACTATCAAACCAAAAACCAGAGGAAATAAGGGTTAGGTGAAACAGAAGCCAGTTTATCTGAGGTTCTTGTTAAATGTAACCAAAACATCTCTGTGTTGTGTTGTTAATGCAGGTCAGACGAGAAGCTGGAGCTGCAATGGACTCTGGAGGGACACCAGCTGGGTGTAGTGTCAGTGGACATTAGTCACAACGGAGCCATTGCTGCCTCCAGCTCCCTCGATGCTCACATCCGTCTCTGGGACCTGGAGTCCGGAAAACAGATCAAGTCCATGGACGCTGGCCCAGGTTAGTTGGCCTGCACTATGAACAGTCAGCGTAACCAGATAATATATAGCAGGAATGATTTGATGGACTTCTTGCAACACCTCACCTGTGTGTGTTGCTACACAGGGAGAGATGAAGGGAGAGGGAGTGAGAGACTAATTTAGTTATAGATATATTGAATATTTAAATATTTCTGCCATTAATACATACACTATTTGTAAATAAGTGATATTTAAATTAATATTATTGAATTCTTGATTTATCCAACTGACATTCCCACATATATTTTTTTTCATCATCGTAAGATACTAGCACTGTGTCGACAGACTATAAATGGATTAGTTGAATGGCAGAAAATTTGATTAATAGTTTTCAAACACCATTCACCAAACGTGATGATTTCAGCTTCTCAGTTGCTGCTCATTCATCTTTTGGTTTTAGGCTCTAGGTGGACAAAGCAAAACTTTTGATGATGTTTGTTGGACTAGAAATTGTGACACACTCTTGGGTAGATTTTAGGGATGAACAGAATAACTTGGCTCTAAATCTCTACTTCTTCAATAGTTTCACTGTGTCATGTCACATGTTCATTCACTGCTTTTTTTATTTTTATTTTTTACTGTCTATCACTTGCTGAGTAAGGTCACCACAGAGGAAATTGTCACCCAGTTTGGTATTAAAACAAACCTGCAGGGGATGACAGCTTTTCTGGTCCTCTGTGTGGCTCAGCACGCTAGTTTCATTTTTTACTCTCACCTTTTAAGAACCCCACACCCAGAAATCTCTGGGCCGTCGTGCATCTTGACCCGAGCTGTACTTCATCTAAATGCCATGTCACCTTCTGTTAGTGACGCTCTGTTTCACTCAGTGGTCAGTCCGGGGTCGGGGGAATATTTTCTTCTCTGTTTGAACATACTGTACTCTGGTATGTTTGGATTCTTTAGACATTAGATGTGTTTGTTTAAAACCTTTTTTCATTCTTCTTTTTGTGGATTTACATTATACTATTTATCTTAACTGATAGTCAACAGAGCACAAAGTAGGTTTTGTGTCTTTTTGGGTACGGCTAGACGAGACAGTTCACATATAGTTACACACATTAAAAAATGAATTATAAGTAGGTGAGACGTTTATATTGTTTGCTGTAGACAACCCTGTTGAAAGAATCAGTTTGAATTAAATCGTCCCTTTGTGTTTCTTTCTCTTCTCCTCAGTTGATGCATGGACGGTTGCCTTCTCCCCAGACTCTAAATACATCGCCACAGGAAGCCATCTCGGCAAGGTCAACATCTTTGGTGTGGAAAGTGGCAAGAAAGAATATTCCCTGGACACTCGAGGGAAATTCATCCTGAGCATAGCTTATGTAAGGAACCATAAATTGTCATTTCGCTCGGCCTGGTGATGGCCTCTCAAGCTCAGCGTCTCTGAGGACTCACTCAGATGAGACCTCGCCACTTTGGCTTCACAATAACTTATCCTGATTCATGTTTTGCCTCATTAACACCAAGGTTCCCCCTTGTTTTAACTCTTAACCCTTTCTCTGCAGGTCTGAGCAATATTTTTAAAGGATTGTCTCACATCTCCACCTTTGAAAATCAAAACTATACTTGATAATTTCATTACTGTCTTTACCCTTTTTTTGCTCTTCAGAGTCCTGATGGAAAATATTTGGCCAGTGGAGCTATCGATGGAATCATCAACATCTTTGACATTGCCACCGGAAAGCTGCTCCACACACTGGAAGGTAGATTCAGTTATTAATATTTATTATTTAGGTAATAAAAGACAGATCGAGTGATTATTTTCATTGTGTTATTCTGTCGACTACATTTTTTGATTCATGGTTGAATAATTTTTTTCTGTATATTAAATGCTTTAAAATACTAAAAGATTTTTAGTTGTAAATTCATATATTAAATTTGCAATAATAATTAGCTTGATAAATGATTCGAACATTATCAAATTTTTAATGACTCAGTTAATTGGCTAATCTTTTTAGTGCTAAAATAAAATAGAATCTGTGTTGGGCTAAGATAAAAGACACAAGGGCAGACATTAAAATCTGAATACAGACTCATAAGATTGTGACATATGAAGCTTTCCACTGGTGCATATTTCAAATAAGTTCACCAAACCTATGGACAAATGTGAGGTTCCTGATGCTGCCATTAGCCACATCTCTGAAAACAACAGAGGCATCAGATCAGCCACCTCTGAAGACTGAGTCTGTCTCATCTCTCCCCCTCTGTCTCTCACTCTTTCTCTCTCTCAGGTCACGCCATGCCCATCAGATCCCTCACCTTCTCTCCTGACTCCCAGCTCCTGGTCACAGCCTCAGATGACGGCTACATTAAGATATATGACGTGTGAGTTCAGCTGGCAGCTTGTTTTTACTCCTGACATCAGTTTTGCTTCTTTAGATGAAATAAGATACAACTCTATTCATCCTGAAGAGATTTCTCTTTGTGCCAAAGATGCTCAATATACATAGAAAATAAATAACTTGACACAGAACAAGGGAAGGAAAAGGTGCATCAGTGTTACAACAAATTTGTTGACATTGTTTTGCAGGCAACATGCCAACCTGGCGGGTACACTGAGCGGACATGGATCCTGGGTTCTTAATGTCGCATTCTCCCCAGATGACACACACTTTGTCTCAAGGTAAATCCACATTTTAGCCTCAAACTGTGTGAAGCCTAAGCTTCAGGATCAGCTGCAACTCTGAAGTTCATGGCCACATTAGATGTATTACTATTACACCTAATTTTGTGAAGGTGAAGACTGGAAGAAGTTGTCACACCTGAGTCCAGAGGTGTTACTGACTCTGACATGAGTTAGCACAAGTGTGTTCCTCTGTCTACTTTCCCATGCTTTCACTCCCACTGTGCAAAGCCGCCGTCAGCTGAAGCTGTTTTTCAGACAAAGTTTCCAGTTCACAGAGCCAAGATAAACGGAGCAGGTCAGCCAGACAACACAAAGTTTGACTGTGATGAACTGCTAAACATGTCAAATGTTCTCTGTCTGCTCTGCTGCCTCCAGCTCATCTGACAAGAGTGTGAAGGTTTGGGACGCCAGCACCAGAGCGTGTATCAACACTTTCTTCGACCATCAAGATCAGGTGACAAACCCAGCCATGCTACTCTTCACAGAGTGAACCACTGTAGGTGCTGATGTGTTGGGGGAAATCAATACCGCCAATGTGACGGGCTGGCCCCTCACCTAACCCTGCTCTGATGTTTCAGCTCAGGCAAAACCAATAATCCCAGCTGTCATTACATCTCCGGTTGCAGACGCCTGTGGGGAGTTTAATCCGTTCTCCAACAAAGCCTCTGATTGAAATGGCGCATCTCCTCAGAGAGGAGATCAGAGGCGGTTGAGTCTGCCATATTGTTTTTGAGTCTCATCATTGTGTGATTGCGAGCCAATTAACATGTTCTAGCTTTGCTTTGTTCGTCTGCATGGAACACTTTTTTCAGCCCTTTGTTCTTGGCTTTCTGTGCTGCACAGTCTAAACATAAAACGAGGCGTTCAGTTGCATTTTTGGATTTTTGCAAAAAAAAAAAAAAAAGTTCAAAGAACAGCATCCATGACCACTCAGTGTTTAACCTGGAAGCCTGTTTTGTTTGTGCAGGTGTGAGCTTCAGCTATAAATTGCATTGAAAAGGAATAATTTCCTCATGTCGGGTTATGTGAAAGCTGCTCGAAATGAAAAGTTTTATTATTCTGTCCTGTTAGAAACACAAAAGTTCAATACAAGACAGAAAACCTGTGTTCTAATGTGTTCATGTTTTTGAGTAACGTTAACATTGTTCTAAGATGTAGATTCCTTCATGTAGGCGAATAAGTACGGCTACTTGTTCTGCGCGTGCACAGTGTTATTGAAAAGCCCATCTGCTCTGCTCCTGTTGTCTTAAGGTGTGGAGTGTGAAGTACAACAGCACCGGCTCAAAGATCATCTCAGCCGGAGATGACCGTGCCATCCACATCTACGACTGCCCCATGTGATGTGACGTCCAGTACAGGCTGCAGGAGAAGAGCATCATCAGAGCTGTTTACTTAAATCATGGAGTCAAGAGTTGGTAATAGAGGGAATGAGGGAGGGGGGGAAATGTAAATGTCATGGATTATTTTGCACTGGCCAGTTATGGTCAAATAAAAGGGTTGCTTTTGTACTTATTGTTTCTCTTCTATTTTTTTCTAATAATAATATTTAGTTAGTTTAGTTGTTTCAGATAAACTAAAATAAATTAGTTAAGTTAATAAGTTAGAGATAAACTACTGCAACACTCCTCTGGCAGGCCTTTGTGCTCAGTGAAACCATTTCAGATGCAGCAGCCCATCTGGTCTTCAATCAGCCCAGAAGGGCACGTTACTCTACTACTCACTGGCCTGCACTGGCTGCACGAATCAAGTTCAAGTCACTAATGCTGCCTTCGGAGTGACTTATGGGTCTGTCATCACCATCCCTGCAAACAAGACCATCTCAGTCCAGTCTGTTCTGGTCTGTGGTTCCCTGATGGTGGAACAAGCTCCTAAATCCTGTCAAAAGCAGGGACATCCCTCTCTGTCTTCAAGCTCTTAAAAACACTCATCTTGTCTGAGAGCGCCTCCTCTCCTAAAAACCCTAACGTGATCCCCTGTACTAATTTAACAGATGTAGGACTTAATGTTTACACCAAGCCCTTCTAATGCACTAAAACTGTCCTACAATTATGTCGCTTTGAATAAAAGCGTCTGCTTTACTCTTACATGATGAAATGTAAATAAATGAAATAAGCAATTTACGATATGGAGGCCTGAAGTGGACAAGAAGCAGCATATTATTATTAAAGCAATCAAAAGTATAACCGCTGATAGTTAAATCACTAAAAAGCAAAGTAAAAAGCTTCTTTCACCTCCAATCAATTGATAAAATATTAAACCTCTTATCTTTCATTCATTCACTCCTTTTAAACATTTTTTCTTAGTGCAGATTTAATAATTTATTTTCAATTATATCTGTTAACCTGTTGCTTTACTGGTATTTTGTCAGTTTTGTGGCTCCACAGTTTGGGGACATTACTTTGCACTTCGATAAACTCCAGCCGTTAGTTTTTGTTGACTATTTTAACTGCACTGCTGTGACTGTAGTGTCTGTGGATCTGATCTCACGACAGATTTTGCCTCTGATTCTAACGTTGGCTGCTCGGCAACACTGGTGATTGAACTTGTTCTGCTCACAAGTAACTTTAGATTTCACCTCATCTGGTGAAGAAATGTGAGTTCACAGCAGCCGGGTGCAGAGGATGAAGTATGATGTAGTGCTCCATCCAGTGGTCCAGCAGAAATGCTGCAGCCTCACAACACATGCTGTTTCTGAAAGACATCTTTATTGTGCACAAATCATGATACTAGTCACCAACTACAGCAATGATTCACAATTCTTTATTACTTTTCATCAAATGTCCACAAGTTGTCATTGTTTAAAATTATGACTCTGATCTTTAAATGATTCTCAGGTATGATCCGCAGATAGTTGGTAAATACAGGTGTAGCACTTCCTCCGTACAGACAATGGTCCATTTAACCGTGGAGGAAGTGTTGTTCTTATACACTTGAACACTGTGTTGTACAAACTGAAAAGTGCTGAAAACACTAAAACATTGAAGTCTATAAAAGCACAGAGCGTCAAACCTCGCTGAGATGGGTTTTCTGGCAGTAACAGTTAAATGGCTGCGTTTACGCGTTTCCCCAAACATGACAGTACTTTGAGGTACTTCACACTCAGCAAGTGAAACCCGAAGGCCACTGAGGAGTTCAGATTTTTGCTGCTGGTGTGGTGCTGCTTCTTCTAATCAGATCCCACTCCCATTCATCTGAACAGCATAAATAATACACAGAATTATCAACAGAAGTGGCCCATGAGGAAAGTATTGGTTTGCCACTTCTCTGCTGTGGTCTAAAGCCTGTAACGTTATATTTATCTTCACTCTGCTACGTCACCTTTTCTTCTGTCGTCAGGGTTCAATTTGCCCCTGATTGGCCTTTTAAACTTATCTATTTATAGAAATCCTCACTTTTGACTTCACAAATGGCCAAAGCTACATTAAAGAGTCTTTGTCAAACTACACAGAGTTGGGTTCTGGTTTTACAAAGATTTTGTTCTGTAAATAAACCAAATAATTGTATTGAAGATTTGGAAAACTAGTTCAAGTTTCACACTTTAAAGATAAACTTATCTCTTCTGTACAATTTAACGGCATTGTTGTAATTAAATAACAACAAATCTTATTCTTAAATCTCTCTTCATTAAGGCCTAAACAAAGGCGAGATACTTGGCAGATGTTTCACACCTCTGCACAAAATCTTCTTTGACTGGAATGTGCTCAGATCAAACTCTCCTCCTCTGCTCTTGCCTGTGCAGAAACAAAGGCAAATGTGTGTCTCTGTATTTTGGCACATTGAACACTCATTAGACAGACTCTTAAAATACATAGTGTAATTTACTGCCATGAACCTGTAAAGCTCTATTTTAAAAATTGAACACAGCTGGAAAGTACCCTCAACATGCACCCTGTGCTCACGAGCTCAGGCTGCCTGGGTGCACAGTAAAAATAAAAAGTCTGACACTCTGTCCGTAGCTATTCATTTAAAAAAAAAAAAAAAGTTATATTGTGTCGTTACAGTATAGGAGCAATGACTTAGTTGTCTGCTCTCCTTTAAGAAGTAGGCTCTGATAATTTCTCAGTGGTTTAGATTTTTAAAATACATGTTTTTTTTAATGGTGCATTTAGCTTTACCATAATGCAGTACATTGTTTTCTCTAATATTTTCATATTTCACAGTAATATCCTCACAAAAAAAAAAAACAAAAAGACAAAAAGAAATAGGTTTGTCAAAGAGAAAATAAGGTAGAGAGAGACCTTAGACCCTGTGACTCAAGTGTAGCTAATGACAAACATCACCACTTGCACTCATCATACATGCATTAAAACAGCACAGTCTGAAAAGCTTGTGGCAGCAGTCGCACAGCAGAGCAGTTTACCCCCGAGCCCGGAGACACACGCGTGTCATTATCTCCTGAGGTGAAGCCCAGATGCGAGGCTCCTCTGACTCCCGCGGGGCCTTTCACCAGTGTCTGGTCTCTATCAGCTCGGCTCGCAGGCTCAGTCTCTTCAGGGTCTCGTAGCCCACCACGATGAGCACTGACGTGGGCGTGGAGGAAATGATGCGGGCCGACAGCCCCTTGGTCATCCCCCAGATGCCCTCCTCTGCCAGCAGCTGCTTGAACGTCTCGATGACAGATGATCGTCCCTCCACCTTCAACACGCAGAGAAGTGTTAAATTATCTACATTACTTGACCAAAAAAAAAAAATCTCAGTAGAACACCCACTTCATTTAAGTTGAGGAGATCGAAAGCTCCTGAACAGCTACTAAATGGACCTTGTGAGATTTTAATCAGCTGCTGTTTCCATTTACAATACCTCAAAAAAAAAATCCATATGCTGAGGAAGATAGTGTCCTACGATTAAGAGCTCCAGAACAGCTAATAATTGACCGAGTGCTGAGCTTATTTTTTCATCTAATTTTATTGTGCACAGTAGGGCTGCACAATTAATCGAAATATAATCCAAATATGCTCAAGCGCAATATCCAAATTGCAAGAGCTGCAATTTGTTTTTGGGTTAAACTAAAATGCGTCACCACATGTTGTGCACAAATATGATTTGTAGGTCGGGGGCTACAGAGATGCCCCCGACCTACAAATCATTCTTCTGACATAAAGTAAAATGATTGTTTGGTACAAGCCCCAAGAAAAAAAAAGTGAAAATGAAATGCAAAAACAACCATTCCAGCTGAAACTACACCGTGATCAAATAATATTAATATTGTTCAAGTGTAGCTACTGTATTTGGTGCTGGTCTGATTCTTGAGGAAATCAATGCAAAGTGTAGTGGAAGGTGGCTATTTAATGATTGTACTCATTTTATCTATTTATTCTGAGGATGTATTGTTAACTGATGTTATGCTGAATAATGCTTAATGTAAGACTATGGACTCTGGTTAAGACAAACTGCATATCTTCATATGGAGCCTTGTTGAAGCAACTGTGACAAGTGTTTAACTGAGGTTGAAGTGCTCTACAGTCGATGCAGGTCAGGTTTTCTCACAGCTCAGTGTCGAGCTCCCTCACATGGCCGTGATGTGGAGTTTCCAGGTCCTTCGGCACAGACAGGTTATGATTCGCCCCCGATTTAAAATGATCCATTATCACTTGACTGGAGCTCCACGACAACTTTCATCTCAATAACAACTGAGCAAACTCCATCCACTAATGTAGGCCAGGAGATACGGTCTGAGGTTTCCTAGACGTTACCCAGGCAGTGGACTATTTTCATCTTTAATAATAAAAAACTCAAATCACAACATTTAAGCTGGCAGGGGAAGACATTTAACATCCACCAGCTCCTCGCTCTGAGATTGATTTCACTCTTTTTAATAAACATTGGGTATTTTTCTCGCCGACAACTGTGACCCAGTAAATCCGGCACACTTTCATTCTTCATTTAATGGCAGCAACTTTAGCAAGCCTGTCAAAAAAAAGCTGAACTGATCAAGATCTGATCATTTCAGTTGTGTCACTCAGCGTTTACCTGTACTCTTGCTCGAACAACATCCATGGGGTTGGTGATGGTGGAGGCGGTTGCTGCTGCCATTGGTCCTGCCAAAGCCTGCAGAATCAGGTGGGGGCACTCAGTTGGTGCCAACAGGGACAGCTGCTCTGAGAGTAGAACAGATATGAAAACTGTAATTTAACAACAGTAGTTTTTTCATTCTTCTGGATTTTGCTGCATTTTTTCCAAAAGCTGTAACACTTTGTCTTGTATAGTTTTCCTTTAAATATCTTTTGATTTCATTATATTTTGGTCAAATTGTGTACTGACCTAGATTTCAGTCTACACTCATCACATACACGTAGCAGGCAAGAAACCACAGCGCAACACAAGCATAAGTGTTGATTTACCTGCATAAAAGTGATAAAAAGGCCACCACAGTGCGCTGTTTGGGATGTACGTGAGTAGAGATGCCACATAGCCGCGGTAAAATCCCCTGAATCCATCGGCTGCAAATATCTGTACTGTAATTTCTCTTGTTTGCCCGAAAGTCAGTCTCCGCTTTGTTGCTGCGAGCATCATTTTGGGTTTGGCCTTGAAGCGAGTCAGGTGTTCCCCCTGTCCCTGCATCATCAGGTGCTGAGACACCACGTCAATGGGCACAGTGATGGTCTGGGCCACCAGGGATGCTGCCCCTCCCGCCACAATCGACTTCACCGTGTTACTGGGCGAGTACTGGGACACATACTTGCGCACCAGTTCATAGGTGGTGATATAGGCCTGTCCTGAGACTAGGGTGAACGTGTTGACCATGAACCCACGGTACAGCCCGCGCATGCCCTCTGCTCGCAGGATCTTGCAGAAGGCATCAAAGGTGCCAGAGTAGAGGGCCTTTCCCTTCTGCACCTGGAGGCGGGTTCGGATAAGGCTGGCTGGGTAGACCGTGGCCCGGGTGGTCAAGGTCATGAACACACCCAGGGAGTAGAACTTCCTCTTGTCCAGGTCCTCCCATTCAATAATCTGGATCGCACCTTTCTGCTGCATGGTGCTGGGCAGGGCAGCGCTGAGCCCCCTAGAGCCTCATGTCTACAGTCATCAACCCTCCAGCTGCTGTCATACCTGTAACCAAGAGACATGATCAGAGCCGACACAGTCAGTCAATTTATAGATTATTGATTGAGAGAAAATCTACCACAACTTTTTAGAAAACAAATTAAACATTTTCAACAAAAATCTCCCAATGTCAGCATCTTCAATGTGAAGATTTACTGCTTTTCTTCAACTTGATTGTAAAGTGAATATCTTTGGGTTTTGTCCTGTTACATCACCACCTTGGCCTCTAGGACATTATGATGACTTTATAGGGAAACTAATTATTAAACTGTATGAAAAAGTAAGAGTAAAAAGTCAGCAGATTAATCAATAATGAAGATGTTGGTGAATTACAGCCTTGTACAACATAAACTAAACCACGATTCTCAAGACTGCATCATAAAGCATAAATACAAAGTTCTCACAACTATGGAAAATACGAAAAATAGTTTAAAATGCAGTCGATAATGTAATTTTATCTGAACCAAAGCTCCAAATACCAAAGATATTTCATTTACAGTGATAGAAATAGGAAAGCAGCAAATTCACACATTTAGGAACCTGGAACATGTTAGTTATTTGTTTTTAGTGTCAAAAAATGATTTGTCAATTATCAACATTGCTGACAATTAATGTTCTGTCAATCACCTAATGTTTCAGTAAATTAGATGGCAACTCAAACAACTGACGTGAAATGAGCTCATATTCGTCACTAAATGTTTGTTAGCTTGTATCCTGTTGTTTCTTGTGATGAAGTTACACTGAACTCATGGAGCCTGTTGCCACATAAACACCCTTCATTTTATTTATCATTTATAACACTGTAACATGATGACTTTCGCATTTCATGAACCATTGCAAGGTCGATTCTATCACCTCCTGTTTGCCATCCTGAACAGAGCAGTGTTTTTGTAGCTGAGACAGTTTCACCTTGCCTTTTATTCAAGTGTAAGCAAACATCATGCTTTATGAAAATACATAAAACTGAATATTTACAACCCGGAATATCTAAAAAAAAGTGGCACCATCTGAATTCATAAAATCAGTCAACAAATGTCCACAGTTAATTCCACGACTTGCTGGTACACCAGTGGTGTGTTAAGTTTGTGTTTCCCCACATGGGAGGGACAGTATTGCTCTTTTGTGGCAGAGAAAACATTATAAATGTCAGAAAATATCTGGATACAAGTGTTTTACAATCAGTCAAGGAAGTTCAGTGGAAAAGAGGCTGGCTGCTACAACAGTCGCAGACCGAGTCCACCATGAAGCTTTAGGACATCACAGTGGGAGGATCTAAAAGAAAATATTACAGAACTGGAAGTGATCTGCAGGAAGAGCGGTTGAAAATTCATAAATCAGGAACAGAAAGTGTCCGATGGCTACAAAAACATACGAAAGCTGTGGTTAGTGGCTTTGCTGTGACACATTATTTTTCACCTTTTTAGGTTCATGAAATAAAAAAAGAGCAGGGCAGTAACATTTGAAGAAAGGCCCTTTTTACTGTGCGTCTGCTTCAGGGGTTGTATTTACTTATTTCTTTTCATTTTGTAAAAATGAACTAAATGTGGGATTTGCCCAGGGGTGGCCAAACATTTGCTCGTTGCTTTGCTGTGTGTCCTGCAACATTTAAAGTACAAGTCGCAGCCTGATAGACTTGTCATAACTGTGTGTGTGTGTGTGTGTGTGTGGGGAACAACTGTTTGTGTTATCAGCGACATCAGGAGCCCACAGGGAGCAGGAATGCAGAGGACAGTGTGAACACGGAACTGCCATGCTGCTTTACAGCAGACATGTTTGCTTCCAGAGGCCGTGTCCGCACTAAACGAGACTGTGGGACAAAGAGAGGTTTGACCTAATGGGTGAACCTGAATGTGGAGAATCTGGAGAAAGGTGCCGTTCAGGGTGTTTCTGTGCAGCAGCAAAGGCCAGAATGATCGACAGTGACACGAAAACCCGAAGTGTCCTTGCTATGATCTCTCATTAAAGCTCGAGCCCAGTTTCAAAGCATTGTCGCGCTGGAGTCCAATAAACCCGTCCAACATTTCCGATGTTGTTTTGCAGCGGCTGGTGAGACGAAAATGGGAAACACGTGCAGCGTCGGTGCGCGGACACGCCGCCTGTTTGTTAGCTCGCTAACAACGAGAGCTACTGTGTCGAGGGAGACTCGACGTAAACACAACACACGTCGATTAAACCTACCTGTCAGGGGGTCGTGTAGCTCGGCTTCACCTTCCACAGAAACCGCTGGGCTGCCTTCCTGAACTCATGCGGCCTGTTGTGCTACAGTGTGGGTCATGCCTTCCGTCCATTACTGCAGCGAACACACATAGTCAAAGGTGAAAGGTCAAAGGTTGTGTTTAACTGCAGCCCTTTCCCAGACAAAAGATAAAATGTGTTGTGAAGATGATTTTCCGTACCAGTGGCTGACCCTTGTATCGATTGTGTTTACTTTACGAGCGGTTTGTGCAATTTGACTTGATGTTGGTGGTGCGTTCAAGGTCAGACGCAAGCGTAAAAATTTCAAGTGCTAAGTCCAAACCACCGAACAAAAGCAAAACACTGAATGCGTTTTGTATGGCGCCTGGGGAAGTGGTGGAAGAACTGAGGAGAAACCTACAATCACCTCACCTAACATAAAAATAGTCCTCCAGTCAAAAGTTCAACTCAGTAAAACTGTGAATACTATAATCAAAACCTTCGATTTTTTTTTCAAAATTTTTTTTCTACTTAAATTACTTTATTGGCAGTATATAAACATTAAGCAAATTATTTATGACACATTTTAATGAAGTTACAAGCAGATATCAGTAAAGCCTTTGTACGACTGTGTTGTAATTGTCATTCGTTATACCCAGAGCCCACAGTGACACATCGCAATGTCCAACTAAATGAAACCTCAAAATTATTTTTCAAAAATTCTTCAAATGAGAAGCAAAATAGCAAATGATTTCACTTGAGAAGCAATAGAAAAGTGTTTTGCAACTTTGCATAAAAAAATGGCAAAAATTAATAAATAGTTGCAGATTAATGTTCAGTCACTTGACACATCGTAGCTCTACTTGTATTTACTGTTAGTTTCATTTTGAACAGAGCGCCATATTTTCTCAGCTCTGTATATGTTTTATATTCAAAATCATCATTTGCAAAGTAATTAGTAACTAACGCTGTCAGTATTTACACTTAAAACTGTGAAATATAAGTGTAACTTAGCTTTTTTTCAGAGACCATGAACAAAAACATTAGTCCCATACAAAGATATCAGATTTAGCTGGTTATTAAACTCATCTATGGGAAAATAAAGTATCTTAAGATGGAGATACAAACAATCCATATCCACCTCTGGCTCAGTTTATCGACCTGCTGTTTGAAATGTTTCTGTCCATTTATTTTTATTTTGTTAGTCATGGTGAGTGGGCGTGGCCTTAGCTCTCTGCGCTCTGATTGGTCGGCTCGGCGCTGTGCTGTGTAGCAGTGAGGACGGATCGTGTTGATTTCAGAAGTCATCATGGCGCTCACTTCCCCAGTCAAAGGTAAAGAGGTGTCTTCTTTTAACCTTACCCCGCGAGCCGACATCCGACCAGCCGTTTACCTTTAACAGACGGGAATCGAATAAAAAAAGGGCATCCTACCCCTCAAAAAGACTGTCGTTTGCTTTCAGTTGACGTTACATAAACTGTACCGGCGTCAAACTGGTAGAGACATAAAGCTAACAGTAGCTAGCTGCGTTAGCCTTACTATACAACTAACCAAGAGCTGTTAAATTAACCGGTTCCGCAAGCCAGGGGCGTCTTTGCTTTGCTGAAAACGACACAATAACTTTTTAACAGAGCTTAAATTGGGTGTTAATTACCCCACTTTTCCGTTATCCTCTCAAGACGTCCAGCTCGTAGCGCGATAAGAAGCGGCTGTGCTGGGCGATAAGGAGCAGCGTTAGCAGCACGAGCCTTAGCTGCTCCTTCATACCTTGCCGCCAGGTCTCACGCACAGACGATCTGGTGTATGAAGGTGTTCATAGACAGCGCTGTCATCATCAGCACATATACATTTTCTATTCATCGCAGGGACAGTTTACAACGAGATCTGCTTCTCTTTTGCCTTTAAGACCCGTTTGTCTCTGTTCTCAAAGCACAAAACCCTGTTTTGTAGTAGTTTTCCCGTCTTATTAAAATAGGGATTTTCATCTTTCACCAACAACCAACCCTGCTGCATTTGTAGTGAAATCAGAGGTTCTCATGAAGGTTCATCTCCACAGGACCTCACCAGTGATCAGCCACTGTTTACATTGTGTTGTTTCATTTAGTGCTCTATATTTTCCATTGTGCCTGCTGTAGAGGATGACTTTTCATTTTTTCATAGTTATTTAAAAGAGGTGAACATACCTGGTGCACCTCATAGAAAGGATGCTGGGAATATTAGGTTTATGATGGAAAAAGTAAGGAAACATTAGAGGGACTTGCAAGCTGCTTGTGAATAATCTGACTAACAGAAGCCAAATTGTGGGTGAAATGTTGAAATGGGTCATTTGCAAGGTTGAATATGTTGGCTTTAAATATTTCAATCATTCAATTTAGCACAAGTTCTTAATCTAATTCCTTGACACTGTTCTTATATCAGGATTCATATGGTAAAATCTTAGTCTTCAACTGGTTCATGTGGGCTTTGATAAATTGAGCCAAATTGCAGCTTTTTGTTTATTTGCCTTTGTCCACAGCATCAGTGACAATGCTCTTGCTGCAGTGCCCCAACACCAGTGACGGTTTAGAGGAAATACTGCGGGTGAAGAAGACAGGAAACTTATGCACTAATGTGCCATTGGTTTATTATCAGATTTGTAGGAATCAGACTGAACCACTTCCATTAAGTGTGCTGACATTTTTTTTTCTAAATCAGAACCTTGACTTTCCCCTCTTCATGGCCTCGTGATTGATTTGCAGGGTTGCAGGATTGTTCTCAAGGACATTCTTCCTTTTTTTGGTATTTGTTCAGTAAATACACATTCAGGATTTGCGAAACCAAAAACTACACAGCATGCTTTATATTAAAGATATTGTTTTGGGGTTAGTCCAATGTTTTCTATGCAGTTTTCAGTGTCAGCCAGTAACCTGAGAGCCAGAGTTACAGCATGATGTCCTGTTGAGAGACCAGAAGATAATGCCAAGTGTCCATAGCAGTTCAGCATTTACTTAGTTTAGTTTTATATTAAGCCTTAAAGGAGAACATCATCAACATTAAACAGCTAAAACTTGAATTTACCAAAATCCAGTTTTTGGTCTGCATTGCCATGAGATACCGATGATTTTGTACGTTAATCTGAGAAATGAAAATGGGATTATTTATTTTATTTCACTGCAGCGATCTTTATTTTCTGTAACCCTTTGTGTTAAGATAACCACATCCTGCAGGGTGTAATGTTACTACCTAGAAAGATCATAAATGAAGGAACAAGACCAGAGACTGTTCTTTTCTTTTTAGAATAATCTTTCATTGAAAGATTAGAGAAACATATTAATAGTACAGTCAAATTCAAAGTCTGGCTGTTTTTGAGATACTATTATACTAAAAGGTAATAAACCAGTTGTAAGGATAATGTGCAGGAATAGTCCAAAAAAATGTATGTCATCTACCAGATTGTTAGACGTGACATAAACTGTATCCCTGCCTGAGATGCTGACTGTGTTAATGTGGGTGAGGTGGTTCACTGACCAAAGGAACACACAGGTTTGAACTGTGCGAGTTGTGTTTTAGATGAATGTATGTTTGTCTCTCTGCAGAGCACCCATATCGCCATCTAATCGACACGCTGAACGATGGCAAGATCAAGTACTTCAACCCACAGAAATTAAATGATCCAAGATATGGTGAGTTTAGGTCCTTTGATTCAGTGGTTCTCAAAGTGGGGTTTTCCATCAATAACAGAATTTATGCCCAGGATTTGAAAAACTTTCTGAAATAAAGTGTCTAAAAGCAAAAATCTTATCAGATGAAGGTCTGTGGTCAAATTTGTGTCAGTGAAGACTTCATTGATGTGACAAAGAACCGCTGCTCTGACTTTAAGAATAAGCAGAGATAGTTTAAACACGTTTTCCCTCTTCTCAGCATGTGGTATTCATTCATTGGACAATGTAGTGTTCAGAGTAACAATATATTTAACGCTGGCTTTTCCTGGGTAGCAGTGTAAACGTGTATGTATGTAAAAGTTCTCTTGTATTTGTATATTCCTCCAGTTGAACCAACCTTAAATTTACTCTTAAGGCACTTCAACAAATACTATGAGCGTCCATGCAATTTCACAGCCATGTCCGAAGGAACAGTGAACTTCTAATGATCAATTAAATTTAACAGCATTTCGTTAACTGAAGGAAATGTAACATTCCTACTTCTTTGTTTGCTTGGTGTAGACAAGCTGCCTCTGTCCATCCGCGTCTTACTGGAGGCAGCAGTACGTAACTGCGATGGCTTTTACACAAAAGAAGACGACGTCCAAAACCTCTTGGACTGGCAGCAGCAGCAGAGTAAAGCCGAGGTGCCGTTCTCTCCAGCGCGAGTCCTTCTCCAGGATTTCACGTGAGTTTCACATCAACACCGGCCCTCTGTGCTGTAAAGCATTTCTGAGAAGGAAAATTAAACATGAGGCCAACGCTCAATGAATGAAATGAGATGTAATCAGTTTTACCTTTACTAGAGAGATCAGAGCAGGTGGGATGAGTTGTGGATGTGTATTCATGGTCTTTCTTTGCACTGAAAGTTGGGTTTGATTATTCTCTTCTTCTTTCTTTTGACAGTGGTATTCCTGCCATGGTGGACCTGGCAGCCATGAGGGATGCTGTTGCCAAACATGGCATGGACCCCAGCCTGGTCAACCCTAAATGCCCCACAGACCTCATTGTAGACCACTCATTACAAATTGATTATAGCAAATGGTGTGTTAATGTTTGCATTTTTCCTTTATACACAAAGTAGTTTTTGAGTGAACCTTTATTAATCTTTTTTTTTTTTGTCCACAGTGCCATACAGAATGCTCCAAACCCCGGTGGAGGGGATGGCTCAACCCAGAGCCAAGGTCCCTCTCGTTCCACATCCTCCAGGCCTCCGTCCAGAGGAGGCTCTCATTGTGGGGGCCAGCGGGGCACATGTAGTAAAGCTGCTTGCAATGACCCTCCTGCCTCCCCGGGTCGACCTCCAGCCTCTGTCCAGCAGATTGAGAACACGCCTCTCCTCTGTCCTTTCCACCTGAAGCCTGTGTCTGAGTAAGTGGTGATGGTCAGGGCAGCTGTCGATGCAGTGAAAGGAGCAAACAGCTGAATTTATTCAAACTGTCTGTGAAGGAAAATAGATATTATGCAGCATTTTAAGCTTTGGAGGAGATTCTTTTCCATTCAAAAAACCTGCTAAGACCCACTAACGTCAGGCTTTAGTCCGCAATGGAAAAGGCTACAATCAGCATTCAGACCCAGTTTAAATAACTGTAGTAGACACGGTTGTAGTTGCTAATTTTTGCTTCTTTTCCCGCTGTGACGTCTCTCAGAGCACAGACACACACCTGCTCAGCACGGTGCTGTTAAACCAGAGACACCGCAGCTACACCTTCCTCTGAGAGTGAGCTAAAGCTTTTAAAAACACACACTCACTGATGAAAGTGTCAGAGACTCCAAATCTTTTACTGGGCACCAACACGGAGATGAGATATGACAGATCTGTTTTTTTCAGCTTGCATGGTGGCTAGAAGCTCACTTTCCCTCCCCTGCATCTGTGTGTGTGTGCTCTGTAAGTGCATGTAATGACACTGCAGTTGTGTATCCTCAGTCCAAGCAGAAATACAAAGTCAACTGGCATTGGAAAAGGGGTCAATCTGGTTTTATTAGCATTAAAAAAAACAGCAAGTTCCCCTTCAGCTATTTTCTACTTTTGTTAATTTGTTCTTTTTTTCTGCAGAACTGAAACAGCTCTGAAAAACCAGGAAATGGAACTGATCAGAAACAAAGAGCGGCTCCAGTTCTTTAAGGTGCAGCAAAGAGCAAGAGATCTGTTTTTATTACATCATCACAAGTTTGTGGTGGAATTTTTGTTTTGTTATGATTTGTAGAAGTTTGGGCTGGTTTATAGTTTGTATTAATCAAATGCTTTTGCAACAAAAGAAAAAATAGTTTCCATTTTGGCAGATTAAAATTTTTAACTATATAACTCTCAGTTAAAAGTTAAGTGACTTAACGTCTGATTTAGAGAACACCCCAAAACTTCATTTGTACCTTTACCAGACACAAAGTTTACTGTTGTTTTCCTCTTTATCTGCTGAACAGTGGTGTTCTAAAGCTTTCAAAAATGTGAACGTGGTTCCTCCGGATGTTGGTGCAGTCCACCAGGTGAATCTGGAGTATCTGTCCAGAGTGGTCCAGGTCAGGGATGGTTTCATTTACCCTGACAGCGTGGTGGGCACCGACTCTCACACCACCATGATCAACGGCCTGGGCATCCTGGGCTGGGGTATGACATTTTCAAACTTTAAAATCAGCCCATGAAAGTCTTTACGCACTGATAGTTAGAGGCAGTGAAATGGTTCAGGATTAAGAGCAAAGAGAGACCAAGGTTTATCACTTCTGCTTTCCTCCACCAGGTGTTGGGGGAATCGAGTCAGAAGCCGTGATGCTGGGCCAGCCAGTGTCTCTGACTCTCCCTCAGGTGGTGGGCTGTAAACTGGTGGGCTCCATCAACCCCCTTACCACCTCCATAGACATCGTCCTCGGCATCACAAAGGTAACACATCTCTTCTGCCCTGAGTGTGTCGCACACAGGACTGAGAGTAAAGTCAACTGTGACATCTAGAGATCTGGTACTGAAATAAAAGAGCTCTTAGCAGTGATGTGTCTTATGCTTTAATTTTGCAGCACTTGCGGCAGGCTGGGATCGCTGGAAAGTTTGTAGAGTTTTTCGGACCTGGTGTCTCCCAACTGTCCGCCCCCGACCGAACCACCATCGCCAACATGTGCCCAGAGTACAATGCTACTGTCAGCTTCTTCCCCGTCGACCAAGTCACACTCAAGCACTTTAAAAAGACACGTGAGTGTTACCTAGGAAAAACAATACACAGAATTTCATCCATAGACTTAATGTTGGAGTTAGGCAGGGACGATATGCAAATTTCATGTTGGGATTGTCCTGAGCCAACATATTTGTGATTCACATTATTATCGCAATAATCTATGCTTTAAAAGTTTGATGTCTTTATTGGATCGATCAGTGACAAAACAGGAAATGAGAGATTGGAAAAGCTAAGCAGCAAATAATCCAGCCAGGGCCTCAAAGTAATAAGACGTATGCCTCATCCACTCCACTATATATTCACTGCTACGTGATGCAGGGCTTATGCTTCACGAACTGCAGGATAAGAAGTGGATCTCTTCATGTGGCATCATACTTAACACTCACGCATTTGAACACTGGCCAGATGTGATCAAACAAAATTCATGGTGATGACATCGCAGTAAAACATAACACTTTCTGTTGCGTCTGTTGTGTTGGAGGTTTCAGTTGATTCCCTTTTAATTGACCCGATTTTAAGTCTGTGATCAATGATTTTGTCCATTGTCAGAGTTTGACAGTTAGGCTGCTGATAATGGTGAAGTTTAGTTGGACTCATTCGTAGTGAGACAGCTCGAACTTTCTGGCTCAATTCATCCGTTCTTTTCTTCTAGCTGTTCACATTCACAAGTAATAGTTTTACAGCTGTTCAGCAGATTATGTTGAATAGTTAATTATCACCAGTCTAACTTGACATTATTGTCTTTTCAGATTTTACCCAGGAAAAACTTGAATTGCTGGAATCTTACATGAAGGCTGTAAAACTTTTCCGATGCTTTGACGACCCCTCAGAAGACCCCCACTACTCTGAGGTAATTGTTGTTAATGTGAACCTGACCTGCACTGCCTGATAATCCATGTAATAATATTTCTGAGCCTGTGGAATATGTAATAGTTTAATATTTGATAGTGAAGTGCAGTAAAGAGAAGTTATTTCCTCCTGAATGGGCCATTTCATCAATTTGTTTGATTAAAAATGTTGAGGAATAGTCCTAATATGGTCTATATGAGGCAAATTATCCCTTGTAATGGTTTTGTAGGCCTAGCGAAGTAGTAATGATGATTGGAAGGGCTCTGTTGTGGCTATATGCTAAAATTAACAAAGGGTGAAGCAGTGTTGGACCTGAGCTATTATTCTTCATGCAGGTGATTGAAATCAACCTGAGCTCCATGGTGCCGTACGTGAGTGGACCGAAGAGGCCTCAGGACAGAGTGGCAGTCTGCAGCATGAAAGAAGACTTCCAGAGCTGTCTTGATGAGAAGGTCAGAAAAACACCCTTTCATATTAACGTCTGTCTCTTTACATCTCCGGTCTTCAGACTGAATATGATGCTGGTGGTGATGATGTGACAGCTGAGTCATTTATTTTCTCTGGTCTTACTGTAGGTGGGTTTTAAAGGCTTCCACATCTCCAAGGAGAAGCAGGAGACCCGTGTCCCGTTCCTGCACTGTGGTCAGGAGTACCAGCTGGCCCACGGCTCAGTGGTCATCGCTGCTGTCATCAGCTGCACCAACAACTGCAACCCAGCTGTCATGCTGACTGCAGGTACAGGACTGAGTCAGAAAAAGGAGGCTGTGTTCACATTTCCTCTGAAAATAGTCCCTCATGCACCTTCACATTCAGGACTTTCTGTCTCACAAAAATGAACATGCTGTGTAACTTCTCTGTGTGCACATTTGCGTAACTTGTGATTGTCTTCCTCAGGTCTGTTGGCCAAAAAGGCTGTGGAGGCCGGACTTGTTGTGAAGCCTTACATCCGGACGAGCCTGGCTCCTGGAAGTGGCATGGTCACTCACTACCTCGGCACCAGTGGAGTCCTGCCTTACTTTAGCCAACTGGGGTAAGCATGTACACATGTGAACTGACACACCATTACACCTTAACACAGGGTGGTGTGGTTCAGGAGGTAGAGCGGGTCATCCCTAATTTGAAGATAGGTGGTCGGTTTGATTCCTGGCTCCTCCAAAGGTCTTTAGGAAAGATACTGAACCACAAATTGCTCTTGGCTTGTCATTGGCGTGCATGTGTGTGTGAATGTATGAACGTGGCTTCCATGGTAAAGCACTTTGAGTGGTGGATGAGATAAACCTGTATTTGTGGGTAGATATAACAAAAGTCACCGGTTTGATGCTAAATCATGGTAGAAATGTCAAATTAGGAGCAATGCCGTCACATGATCAGACACAACACTGTGAAAAGACTGAAAACCTCAGTCATTCATCTCTATTTGCAGGTTGTGGCATTAACACATGTAAAATACCTTGTGTCATAATTCAGGTCTTGTGTGTGAAATTGTCTTCACACAGACACAAAATAAGTCTGAATGACTTTTACTCATCTCTGTTCTTCCTTTACGTGACAGGTTTGAGGTGATAGGTTATGGTTGTGCCACCTGTGTAGGAAACACAGCACCGTTACCAGAAGCTGTCGTGGACGCAATCAAACAGGTACGATTCAAAAAGAGATGAATATTTCATGGACATCTTGCTGGTGGCTGATAAAAAGGAAAAGGGAAAATTTGATTAACTAACTAACATAAAACACAAAACCCTGACTTTACTTTCACAAATCAATAATTCTGTTCATGGTTCTTTCTCATTGTCTTTTTTCCTTTTCTATATATGTAGACCTGGTCCAATGTCTGATCAATAATGAGTGTCAATATAGATTCTGCTTTTTTGTTTGGATGTTGACCCTGACAGTCCGCTTCGTTTCAGGGGGACCTGGTGGCCTGCGGTGTGTTGTCCGGCAACAGGCACTTTGAGGGCCGCCTGTGTGACTGCGTACGTGCCAACTACCTGGCCTCCCCTCCCCTGGTGGTGGCGTATGCTATTGCGGGCACTGTGGGCATCGACTTTGAGAAGGAGCCTTTAGGTAAAGAGCACCTACGTCAGGAGCTGCCTTAAAGCTGCTGCGGCCAAAGCTGAGGCTCATTAGGGGATTTTAGGATTTTGGCTGATTTCAGTGACTAAGTGTGTAATGACTCAGTGTCATGTGTTAAAACAGGTAAAAACAATAGGCTTCAGGTCTAAACCACTGGGTTACCTGGTTTTTAATTACTTATATATCCGAGCTGTTTCACAGATGAAACCATTAAAATAAAAACATTCTTAATTAAGAATGATCTTTTTTGCTAGTCTTAGTTTTCTGTATGTAACTCTAGTGATGTTTTTTACTTTATGTCATGGATGTTTGTCCAGTTTCCACAGCTCAGACACCAACATTTACATAATTTCTGTCTGAAGATGTGAGGCAGCTACCAGGGCTGCTTCTAACAGAAGTACACAAACATAAGTACACAAACAGAGAGCACTGTGATCCTCTTAGGTCATGATACATCAACAACTGCTTCACCCTCACATGGTGACACAGGCACCGGGCTCTGGTTGGGAGGCAAGGAGGCAAAGACGAAGCCAGCTTCGGCGAATGCCACTTTAAAGTAGGCGTCAGCACCTAAAAACACAGACAAAAAACAAAGGAGAGGTGAACAGCACCATCCTCAGACAGGGAGGAGAAAACAACAAGAACATGAATATTTTCAGAACTCACAAATTCTGACTGCGGCGCTGACACTGGGCTTCCTGTTTGGATGCAGGTGTGACATCAGAGGGGAAGGAGGTGTATCTTTGTGATATCTGGCCGTCCAGGGAGGAGGTCCAGCAGACAGAGGAGGACACGGTCATCTCCTCCATTTTTAAGGACCTCAGGGGAAGGATGGAGGTGAGGAGACGACCCTCGTTTGCTCCTTCTCCCTTTCTACTTTTTCTTTCTCTGTTTTGTGGCTGTGTTTTTTTTTTTTTTCCCAGCTGAAGTGAATCAATGTTTGTAAATGTTGTTGTGCTTTGTTCCAGAAAGGGAACACGTTCTGGAAAAACATTGATTGTCCAGAGTCTGTACTTTTCCCCTGGGATCACAAGTCCACATATATCCGCTCACCGTGTTTCTTCAGCAAATTGGTAAGTGTACGTGGCGCTGGGAGCGTCTCCTAGTTTCCATTGTTGAAGTAACAGGTCATCAGTAAGTAAACGCCTCCTCTGCTCGTCTTCTCTCCCTCAGACTAAAGAGGTTCCTGCTCCTCAGTCGATAGAGAGCGCTCATGCCTTACTGTTCCTTGGGGACAAAGTGACCACAGACCACATCTCACCAGCGGGCAGCATCGCCAGGGTCAGCGCGGCTGCCAAGTACCTGCTGAGCAAACGGTCAGTTTCCCCCTCACCACAGATTTACTGAGACTAGGATTCATCAGTGAAATGCCCCTGCAAATCGTTTTCAGGTTGTCATTCACTGGAGGACAAGCTGATTAGATTATAGTGGTCAAAGGTCAATCTCATAGTGACCTCACAAAACACAGTTTTGTCAATGGGACCTTACAATATATTATATTGTGATATTATATTCAATATTCAAGACTTCACAGACCCAGTCTTGAATTTCACACAAATGGTTAATATTTAATATGACTAATGTGTGTGACAGAGGCAAACAACCACGAGGCAGTTATTCTAGATGGTTTTTTTATGCCTTTATTCCAAGGGACCAGGGTCGAACTAGAGACTTGCTGCTCAGGGCATCTGCGTTTGTCTTTGACTGCAGCTGAAGTTAAACAGCTCAAATCAGTCAGATCAGACAGACTGGCTCATGGAAACAGTTGCTTAAAACTTGACTTACAAACTCAGCGGTTTGTTTGTTTCACTCTGCACATGTTCACAAAAAGTCGTCTGGTCCTGAGAGTCAAAATGTCAGCACCAATGTTTGTCACTGCAGTTCTTAGATCACTAGCTCAGCAATAAACTAACACAACAGTCAATGTTTCTATGTAACAGTTGTTAGTTTGGTTAATGAAATCTGTTGTTTCTTTGTTTTTCCTTTGTAAACTAAAGTAATTACATATTAAAATTTTGATTGACAAATAGAAATTGAAAGATAAGAACAGGTAAACAAAACCAAATGCTGTTGCCACGGTGACAGTTCACACCAAAGATACAACTAGTTCGGAAATGTCCACAGTATTAAACAAACAGTGAGGTAAATGTGTGGCCGCTGTGTCTTCACACTGTCACACTGCTGCTGTTTCTTCATCACAGGACCTGAAGTATTTACACTTCACTCTGAATATTTCTCCTCAGCCTGACGCCACGGGAGTTTAACTCCTACGGCGCTCGCAGAGGGAACGACGCAGTGATGACCAGAGGCACATTCGCCAGTATCAAGCTCCAAAATCGATTCATCGGCAAATCAGGCCCAAAGACTTTGCACATTCCTTCAGGCCAGACAGTAAGTCGACACTTCAGCCGACCTGGAAGTTCATTCATTCAACACAAACACTGTTTCTTCACCTCGGATGAACGTTCCCCTAAGTTCCTCTTGTTTGGCAAATACAAGCACCATTCCTGCACAAGCTGGCTGTTACACGGACCTTTGAGCTGTAGCTGTAGCCTTGCACTGTCAGCTGCTACAGGTTCAGCCTGGTCTGGCCCGGCTTGTTGTTGCAATGTCAGAGCTGCTGCTGATAACCTGTCCACTTCCTGTCTGTCTGATCAGCTGGATGTGTTCGAGGCAGCTGACCGTTATCAGAGAGACGGCATCCCTCTCATCATCCTGGCAGGCAAAGACTACGGCTCTGGAAACTCCAGGGACTGGGTAGCCAAAGGACCATACCTGCTGGTAAACTACAGTAGACAGACTGCACACTGACCAGACACTGATCAACCAGTAACAGCCATTTTACTCTATTAACCTACTGGTTAACAAACCCCCAACGTTTAGTCTATATCGACATTTTCTTGCTGTTTGAAGTGGTGGAAAGGTTTTACATTAACATATCTGAGGATCATTCAGTTACTCCGCGCCTGATTCACCTGCGTCTCTGCCGTGGACAGGGGGTGCGTGCCGTCATCGCTGAGAGCTTTGAAAAGTTGCACAAGACCCAGCTGGTGGGGATGGGCATCATGCCCCTCGAGTTCCTGCCAGACCAGAACGCCAACTCACTGGAGCTCAGCGGGAAGGAGAGGTTCACCATCACCCTGCCGGAGAGCCTGAGGCCGAGGCAGCAGCTCACTGTCAAGGTAGGACAGACACACAGCTTAGTCTTCAGACCGGCAGAAACGTGTTTTATTATTGTTGTTTATTGTTTTGGTTTTTTTTTATTGTATGTACTGAGAAGATTGTCCCTGTCAAATAAATAAGTAGACTTGATGTTGTTCTTTGTGGAGGCAGGAAGTATTGAAATATGCTTTTGTCACTGTACAATTTAAAAAAAAAAACATGGACACAGACACCACAGGGTGTTTCTATGGAAGATGGTGTTCAGTTCCCCTAATGAGGAACCAGGTGATGAGAGGATTTCTCAAAGATGCAGAGAAGCAGGATTCCTGTTCCCCTTTACCACTGAAATTAGCAGGTATTCACAGGTATTTTAAATTCAGGTGAACCTGGTAATAAAAGCCAATTGAGCCCCTTCCACTGCCTGCAGGTGACTCTCTTTTTCTTTTTTTTTTTTATCTGATGTGTCACGTTCAACGTCAACGTACGCATCTGAAACCATGTTCTGTACACAGCATCTCGCTACATGGAGGCGAGTGACTGACTGTGTTATGGCCGTTACTTTTTTTTAATATCTTTTGCTCCGATGTTTACAAACTCCCAGAATGTTGAAAACGCACCAACATCAAAACTCAAATGTGCGGCTCCTGCCAGAAATGGGTCGACACCCGGGTTTTGTATTTACATCAGTGCTGATGTAACTGACCCACTGGCAACAACGGTCAACACTCTGATACTTTTATACTCTGACCATCGGTGGAAGACAATGCACACATGTCCAGTTCCACTGGAGGACGAGCCATACAAGGAGCAGAGAGAGCCGCGACACAAGACGATCCACAACACCGGCGTCGTAACAGTTTCTGTCTTTGATGATTTCCAAAGAACATTCAGCCAAATTAAAGCTGCTTTCCTTGATTTTGTTGTTTGTTTTTTTGTCCTCACAAAGCAAAATTATCACTCCATGGAGTTGCGTTTCTGGGGCCACCTGAAAGTCTGAATACTCACTGTCACTCACTGTTATTGGTAGTTTTGCCTTTTGAGATGATCATTGTTCCTGAACGTCCCTGTTTCTTCTTCTTCTTCTTCCCTGTTAGTCAGTAGCTTCGTCTGTTTGGTGAAGAATCCCTTTGACATCACATCTGTCATTTGATTCAGTATTAATTCAAACATTAAATCATGCAGCTTTAAAAACATTGAATTTACTAAAAAAATGTATGTGTAATTTGCCTTTTATAATCAGGCTTTGACTGAGTTACTAAATAGTTGAGTTCTATGTCATAATAATGAGAATTTAAGGGCGAAGGACTGGCAATGTGACACATTGTAAATCAACTGTGTTTGCGGGCTCCATGGTGACGGATTTGTCTATTTTCTTGCAGACCAGTCAAGGAAAGTCCTTTGTCGTCACCGCACTGTTTGACACCGAGATGGACCTTCTCCTTTTCCAGCATGGAGGGCTTCTTAGATATGTTGCCCGGACTTTGCTCTAAAACAGCCTGCAACCCAAGTCTACTGAGTGTGCACCCAGGATCATGAACTGCAGCCCTCATCATTTCACCGGTTTGTCTTCAGCATGGATGAAAAACGGCCGATTGGATAAAGACGTAAGGACGCAATGATGGTTTGCCTGTTTAAGGTGGATGGACACCTCTAAACTTACGGGAGTCATGAGATGACTCCTCCATCACTATGTGGCTGTCTCTGCTTTTACAATGGCCTTGTTTCTGCTCACATGACTGCCACAACAAGTGCAGGAGGAAGTGCTGATAAGAGCTCAATAAAGAGATCAAACACGAGACGACCTTTGAACATCAGTGTTGTTGAGACTGAAACTGCAGAGCACTGAATGGAAGAAGAAAAGAAGAAATTAATCCCGTCTGTTTCTGTTGTTTAATTAAAAAAAAAAAAAAAAAAAAAAGCCTTGAAAGGCTGACATGGTGCTAGGTACTATGGTATGAATACGATGTTTTTTAGGCTGCAGCCTGTTTTTCCCAACATCCAAGTAAAACGAATTCCAAAAAATTGCAGATGTCAATTGCCCATATTTCTGATTGGGGCCAAATGAACTCATGTAATTTAAAGTTCTGTTAATATTTCTTTAATCAAACCTCTTGCAAAAAGTACATTTGCCTCCCAATACTCGATTTTTATTATGTAGAAAAATGTGAAATTCTTCTTGCTGTAACTTGTATCACTAAGCTCCCTGCATTACCACAGCCCCGACTACAACTGACAGTCTTCTGCATCACAACATAAATCATAAACTCTTTCCTGCATAAAGAATCCATCGCTACAAATACACACAGCAGCTTCTGATGGGTTGGCTCGTTTCTTGCAAAAAAGTCGGTGTTGGCACCCAAAGTATCATCAAAGTGCAACTTTCTCCTATATTGTTAACTGGTGCTGAAGTGAAAGGCAGCTGTTGAGGTGTTGATAGCTACATTTACACTTGTTGTTTTGATGTAAAGTTTTTTAAGGTATGATTGAAAATGGTAGATCATGCTGCTGAAATCACCTTAATACTTTACTGAGGAATCTTCAGTGTCAGTGAGTGACTGAGCCTGAATCTGACGACGTTCAGCATCATTAGTGCAACTATTTACTTAAAGGGAGAAGATGTATAAAGCTTTCTGTCTTTATAGTCTAATAAATGGCCTCAAGCATCGGTTGTGTCTGAAAATGGACTAAAAATGAGGAAAGAATCTGAGGGCATAGATGTGGAAAGATGTGTGATCACCAGACACCTGTGGCCCGCTCCTCACCTCTGTTTGAGGCCAGCAGCCCACGGCTACACTAGCTACTGCTAGCACGCACACACACACACACACACACACGTCTGACTGACCTTTTGGTGGTTGTGTTGCAATGTGGGTAATGTAGATACCAGGTTCTGACAAAAACAAGAAGAATGCACTGAATAAAAAAAAACCTGACAACTCTGATATGTTTTTTTTTTCATCAGCGGAGTACCTTTAAAGCAAATGTGCAAATAATTACAGTGTAAATCCTAAATATAATGTAACAGTAGCATAAGTAGGGGAAGAGAAAGCCATGTTGTAAACAGCAATGATTATCTACAACTGACTAATATTAGCTGACATTAGTGAGAAAACTCCTGCATGTGAATGTTATTGTCAATGAATTTGACTTTTCATTTGTAAAACAAAGATGTCATTTTTTTCTTTTAAAGGAATCGTTCCAATGGAAACATCTAGACATCTCTGTCTATAGAGTGCTCTTTAAAAGCAAACCTATGACACTTTTGTTAAACAGTTACACAATTAATTACAGTAGAAATGCTAAAATATAATGTAGCACTTCCACCAGAAGGGAAGAGTAAGCCATGTTTATCAAATGGTATTGTTTATCTAGAGCTGACATTAGCAGCTGGTCACACACATCCAAATCTTTAGTGGGAAAACTCCTGAATGTGTTGAACTAAGGGAGGGTGGGTGTTATTGTCAATGAATTTGACTTTTCATCTGTAAAACAGTTGAATTACAGTCCAACTACAACCCGACTGAGCAGCAAACTGTCATTTAAAGGGTTTCAATGGAAACAATTAGCCTGTCTGCACCAAGAGAAATCCACCTGCCTCTAATGCTCCATAATGAACGTGTAAGGTCCTTTAACAGAGCTGAGTGTGACCCGTTTCCAGTCTTTGTGCTAAGCTAAGCTTTGTATTCAGCAAACAGATATAAGGGCAGTGAAAGTGAAACTTTATCTCTAACAACTGGGCCTGTGTTTGACGCCTGGTCCCATCACTGAGCGCGATGGGAAGCTTAATGCGTTTTTCAGAGTTTTTCATGCCACTGTAGTTTGATGTGTAGATGGGATCAGTTCACTTTTAATGAGGAGATTATTGATCCATCCTGGTGACTGACAATCAATTCTCCATCATTTACCAGATGTTTGGACAACAGCCATCCTTGTCATCCATCACAAATGACCAAGTGATCATCAAGATTCACTCAGAAATCATCCCTTTTCCTTTAGTTTCAGCTCAGTGCGGTTTAAAACATAAAACCATTGCATAAAACCATTTTAGCTCAGTTAAGAGTATTTTGGACAATAATGGCAAAGGTTTTTTCTGACATCGTCAATCCAGTGCAACATATCACAGCTAGAATGTGAATTGGAGCCTTTATGCATCTCATGCCTGAAATTGTGTTTTTTTTAGCCATTGAAGAGTGAACAAAGACAGTTTTGCTTTGTCCAACTGCCAAAATGAGCTGAAGCAGGCAGCAGTAGCAGTTTTGTGGTGATGTCTGAGCTGTTTGGGTGCCTCATGAGGGAACATTAGAGTTTCTTCACTGCTTCATAATACAGGACATGTAACTTTCTCTCTCTATATCTTCAGTTTGCCTTCTTAGTTTTGGTTTGTCAGAAATGTTTGGTAACAGGATGGAGCAACTTTGTGGACCCATGGGGTCGTCATGCATGTCAGTTCACTGGTCCACAGCTGTTGCTGCTTCTCATTGCCTCAGTTTAGGGAAGCAGATTATGCAAACCAAGTCTGTGGCTGTGCATGAGAAAAGTCACATAATCATATTGTAAATAGTTCTTCAGAAATGTTAAAGCAAAGCTGGTGCTGCAGTCATCTGTGAGGTAACTACCTCTCGGCCTGTGACAATTGGCAGTACATCATCCTCTGAACTGGACTCTGGAGGATGTGGGTGTTTACTAACTAAAGACGCAGCTGAGTTGAATTACGACTAACATGTAAAACCAGCAACTAAAAGTCAGTCACTTCAGCTCACAGAGAACACCAAGAAGTTTTCCCCGTGGTTGAAGGTGAGTGAGCCGATTTAAACAATGCCAGCCTGACAGATACTGGATTCTTCAAGCCAATGTCCATTTTATTTAAGTAAACGCACAACATAAGAAACGTTGGCTCCTTTGGAAGAACTCAACCAAGATGTGCACTGAGGAAGACTGGTCAGTGCCCTCTAATGGACAATCGATGCAACAGAGAAGTTGTTCATAAAAATATACTAGAGGCCTTTCTGCACCAGTCTGACACAGATATTGATTTACTTGCTTTAAGCAAATGCTGGACACTAGTTTGCTGCTCAGTTGGGTTGTAGTTGGACTGTAATTTGACTTAAAGAGGTTGATCAGCTTCATCAACCTCTGTCACCATGAAAAATGAAGCTCTATCCAGTTTCAGGATCTGCATATTCATGTTTTTAGACCTGGTACCTATACTGATCAACCCAACAACCTATATATTCATGTCTTTATTAGTAACTAGCCTGTTTTTGCCAGAAGCCAGTGGAGCTGGCTGCAGGATTAGGTTTAGCATCATCATCATCATCATCATCATATACCTGCTAATCTGAGTCACAGGTGGAAAACAAAAAAATGAAAAACTATTTACATCTAGTGGCTGTTGATGCTTAATATTCAACTTTGTCCTCTACGGAAACATTTACTGTAGATTTTAATCTCCATTCATGAACTTGTTTTTGTTTTTAGCCTCAAATGCTCAGTGCTGGGATCAGTTTAAGTGGAAGTGGAGAAATAATGAAAACACTGAAGCCTAAGGTTCTTGTCCAAGTGTAAACAGTGCAACTTTTATTGATTTGTTTTAAAAGAAATCTCTATGACAGTGCATGTTGCTGACATTGCCCTGCACGGTGACAAGCGATGACACAATATGACGACACACTACAGCCAGGAAAAGAAACGCTGTCCAATGTAACAACAGAAATGTCTGCAAACTTAGCGATGCATTAATGACATGAAGTGTAGCGTCACTGCTGCACAGCTTCAGCTCAACTGTGTGCAGATGTGAAATTAAAGCTGTAATTATAAGATGGCAGGCTCGCCACATAGAGCTGGGTCACAGACGACTGAGGCGCCAGGAAGCATTAGGTTCACTACGACATCAGTACGTTTAGTATTTCGTGTTAATCTTATGTTTACAGGTCAACATCATTGGCCCAGTCCTGGTGACATCACAGACGAGACTGTTTAGTGCTGAAACGCTTTTGATAATTAACTGATCAGGTAACTGGAAAAAAAAAAAAGAAAAAAAATATATATGAAGCAAACATTGTCTGGTGCCTCTTTCCTAAATGTGTGTATTTGCATATTTTTTTTCTTTTACATCCCTGTACATTAAAGGTACCTTGTGAAGTTTTTTTTTTTTCGAGGTCTAAAACATTTTAATGCATTCCCATCCACACTAAAAGACTTTTTTTTTTTTTTTTTTAAAAGAAAGTTAAACTGTTAAGATCTGAGCTTAACAGTCTCAACAGTTTCAAACAGTTGTTTGTTGGCAGCTTTTAGTCAGGGAAAGGGAAACAAAACCATCAGTGTCATGTCACCTGTGTGTTACTAACAGATATAGAGACATGAAAATACTTCTCTATGCTGTCATCAGTGGTAAAAACTCCACGGGGTACCTTTAAATATCTTTGGGTCTGGGACTGAAACTGATGTCACCTTGTGTTCTGGGTAACTGATCTTGTGTTTATAGAATCAACAATTGAAAATATAATTTGATGAATTCATAATGAAAATATTCTTATGTGCAGCCTTGTCATTCTAGGACATGATTTCAAACATATTTCAAAGCAGCATCCAACCTTCGCAGGAAGTGTCCATTCATTCGACTACAATACACTGCTCTGCTCTACATGACGAGACTTGAAGCCTTTTTAAAATGTCTAATCCAGAGTGAGAACATATATGCATTTAATGGATTTTTCTCAGTCATCATCGCTTGTTAAAGCCTTAACTGACACTTACACTATGGTATTACCACACAATGACGAGGCTTTGAGGAAAACAGACTCAGACATGACATGAGTATTAACTGTTTCAAGTCTCTGCAGGTTGGTTTGCAGATCATGAAACCAAAGGCTGACGAGAAGGCAGCAGATATAAATGACAAACTTACAGCATTAGAGGCAAGAATTCAGAGGAAGAAGACATTTCATTTTTTTGACTAAAAGGGGAAAACCCAAGCATTGCTCTTTAACCTCAGCGTTGACACTCATATCATTATGGCTGTTGTGGGAGTATCTCATATGCAACGAGCTTCTGCACTGCCCACAACTGGGCACAACTTTCTCCCAAACCAGACTTAACCTGGTGTCAGAAGCCTAAACACCTTTCAGACTTAAAAAGGCACAGACAAGTCAAGTTTGCACGATTGAAATCAAGTCTAAGACATCAAACCCACAAGCTTCGCCTACAGTACGACGCAAGCCTTGACCACAGCTGTAGAGTTTGCTGATCTAATGCTTCTCTTTACCCTGCACCCACTCCCCTCAGCATCAATAGTATTTTAAATCTCAAGGAAAAGAAAAAATGGCTGGTACTTAAGTACTTTATCCACCTAGTGGAAGTGCTGATAATTTTTTTTTTTTTTAAACTGTTATTTTATCCCTTTAAGTCTTTTAAAAGAGAAAGAGAGTGAGACTCTTGGCCACTTTCTTCATCTGGGTCCCCAGAAATATGTGATGAGAGAGCAGCCGTGTTGTAAACAATGAACCACTGCTGATGTGAAGGAGCTCCTGATCACACGAGGGAGAAATCCTGAGAAATAATCGACTCGGTTCATTTCCCTTCTCTTGTGGAAATCAATGGAATCATTCATCTACACTTTCTCTCTTTTCGTGTCCATATCTTTGTATAAGCAAACTCTTTTCATCTAATAAGAAAATATTTGTGAAAGATTAAATGAAAATATACAATTATTAATACAATAGAATACAGAGCTATTATGTTAAAGGTGATTAAAAAAATGGTTTGATTGTATCTCCCTTTACAATGCACTCATTTTCCTTGGTTTAAAGGCAAAAGAGGTAAAGTGTATAAGAAAAAGGCAGCCTGTTGTGTCTTCCAAAAGGCTGGGGCTTGAGGATTAAGCGATTGCTTTTGCTTCTGGTAAGAAAGCCTCCCAATACTTTATCAGCTGGAGGGGGAAAAAAAGAGAGAACAGCGTCAGGTTCAATTATAAATGCTTAATATTTAGGATTTAACAATAAGATTTGAAGTGAATCACTTCGTCAAGAGACAGAAAATGTATACATTTTTGGTAAACTACCAGAATAAACATTAAAAAAAAACAAAACAAAAAAAAAACTGTTTTGACTAATATGAAATGTAATGGTGACATGCAACCATCGTCTACATCATCGTGTAAACAAATTATTCATGACTTGCTCTGTAGCCCACATTTGATTTATTTTGCTAGAATAATTTACTTTAAGTCCTTTGGTCCCAGGACTATTGTGGGTTACTTTACTTTTTCCTCTCTTTTCCTTATGTCACTTTTCATTTAGAAAAACATTTAATATTTAAACATTTTAAATTTTTATGGACAGAATATCAGCAGCCCATGTATAAAATCCTGTTGATAGAAATAAAATCTGATTTTATAACATTATAGTGTGAAGACAACCCTAACCCTGCTTCAGTTGGTGGGAAAAACAGCATCAAATCAATTTTTTTTTGACTCAGGACAGGATTAATGATTGACTATGGGAATATAAAGTGTTTATGTTCAACTGCAGAAACACTCACCTGTTGCTGAGATTGGAGCAGAGACTCTAAGTACTTTATTATCTGTCTTTTGAAATTTTTGGCCTTTTCTTTCTGTAACAGATAAAGTTAAAATGCATTTATCAGTGATGACAAACACTTTCAGCCAACCAGTGTCGGCCAGAAACAGGAGGATTCATATTGGTACCTCAAAGCGAATGACTTCCTTGCGCACGGTGGCAGAAACTCTTTCAAAGTCTCTCTCATACTGCGTCACTTTGGCCTCCCACTGTTTACAAGGCAAGATTAAAGTCAAGATTAAAGTCCTGTTGTATGGAAGCCACAATGTGCTATAACATAATTTAAAGAAAAAAATAATAATAATAACAAGTGGCAAAACTGGTGCATTTTTGTATGAAAGACAATGTACATTGAGTAAAAAAATCCCATGGTACCACCCATTTCTGAATATAGCTGTGATTACAGGAACAGGTGAGGCTCTTTCATTACTCAAACATTGTCTCAGTCTTGAAAAGACCACATGTTGGTTTTGGCCGGTGTCGTACCTCAGCGATCTCCTCTTTGGCCAGCTGCAGCTTGTCTGGTTTGTTGGCCCACAGCAGTTTGGCCTCAGTCTCTCTCTTCTTCTGCAGCATGGCCTGAGCGTCCTGCCAACGCTGCCACGCCTTCATCCGGTGATCAAACGACCCCTGCAGGTTACACACACACACACACACACAGAGAAGCATCTCGTGTTTACATTATACTATTTCTGTGGATATTTTGGCTGGTGGTAAAAACCCTCCTGAATGTCTGGTTCATAATTTCAGAGAATCAATCGTTACAAATGTTATAGCAGCAATCTCACCTCAGTTTTATTCAGCGTCTTAACCGATTATAATCCGTTTTAGAGAGGAGGAGACCTCTGTGGATATGTTGTCTGCAGGTACAAACCTGAACAACTGACACTGAAGGAACCCAAACTCCCATGACCCCACACTGCTTCACGTTATTGGTTTGATTGATAGACCACTAGTGACAGATGATTGATTTTACCTGTTTATTTAAATCCTTTTAGGCCAGGTTTATGCTGACGCCCTGTATATTTCTGAGCTTTTATCCCCCTCTGATCCAGAACACAGTCTGAGATCCTCTTACAGTTCTTTTCTGGGCTTGACCTCAAAGACTAACCACAGAGAGTCAGATTTTTGCAACTGAAACGAATGAGTCACTTTAATTGTGACTTAATCAAAAACAATTTGAATAATATGCAGAATAAACTTTAACACTAAATTAAGTTTCATATAAAACTCTCTCAGTACCCTCACGGCTCCAAGCAGACGGATGAAATCAGCAATGAGTTCAGCGAAGCCGAAGGTGTCGTTAGCAGCCTGGTCCTGGTGTAGCTGCTCCATCTTGTCCTCCACCTCTGCCAGCTGGGACAGAGCCCGGGACAGAGCGGTGTTGTCCTCTGCACTGCCCAGCATGGCTGCACTCTTGGCAAAGCTTGCTGTGTTCAGTGACAGCTCTAAAGGGGTGGCAGCAAAAATATGCAAAACTAACTGGAGGTAATGAAAAATAGCATTGATTATGACTAGGTATTATTTGTGTTATATTTCTTATAAACACAAAAAAAGGCTGCAAGGATTAAAGCCACAGTGAAAAGTGATAACAGCAAATAAACACAAAAACAGATGCCATCAAAATAAGAAATTCTGATAATTTAATCGATAGATAACCAGGATTGGATGCAGACAGCTAACCTTTCCTGTGGATGACCAGGGATTCAACCAGAGCGTGGAGCTTCCTGAACTGCTGGTCTACAGACTCCACCTCCTGCAGCTTCTCCTCAAACCACTGCAGCAAAACACACAGTTCAGTTAGTTAAGCTCCCTGCATGTTCAAAATGATGCTGTTATTTCAACATAAACATGTCATGCTCTCTGTTCCTAAATTAAGGGCTCTTGGGCTCTTAAGTTAAAAAGTCATCTGTTGGCTGCAGAGCCTTTTCTTCTCGGGCCCCTCTGCTCTGGAACAACCTCCCTCCTGACATCAGCCTGTCTGACTTTAGTCAGGTCTTCAAATCCAAATTTTAAACATACTTTTTAGTTGGCTTCATACTCGATAACTTCAGGGGTTGTACCTGTTAACATCCCACCATGGGTGGGCGGGTCTCATTAAATTAGTCCATCATTAGTCCAGTTTGTCTCTAACTCTTAGTTTTTTCCTCAAGCACATGAGCATCATGGCTGACTACCCCTCTCTTTCTCCACTCTCCCCTGTTCATTCATTCTCTTTCTCTCTCCCTGCCTCTTCTCTCTCTCTCTCTGCGCCCAACCAGTCAGCACATCCCAAGTCTGGTTCTGCTCGAGGTTTCTGCCTCTTAAAAGGATGTTTTTTCTCGCCATTGTTGCCAAGTGCTGCTCTTGTTAGGAATTTTTGAGTCTCTGTAAAAAAAATTTATATCAAGAAGCTTTAGACCTGCTCTATTTGGAAAATGCCTTGAGATAACTTCTGTTGTGAGCCGTTGCTATGTAAATGGAAAATAATCTGTTCTTTTGCATCACTTCTGTTGAAACACATATTGAATATTGTGTGCATGTGATACTTTGAGGTCAGCTCAAGTCAAGAGGAAAATCAGTCACAGCTCAGTTACTACTTTATAAACTAACTTTTAAGAAAGAGATTGCTGGTTTTGCATGACTGGTTTAAATATTTAGACAACCATGCTCCCTACTAAACACAATTTGGCAAATGTTAACTTTCAGTGAGTGTACAGCAATCAGCAAACAACACACTGTGTTTGCCAGTTGATACCTTCATTAAAGCAGATCATAAATACTGTGTCATAGCAAAAGAACACAAATGAAAACAACTCTTTTGGCTCTGTGCAAATTCTCTTCAAAATGTAAATCATGAAAAACAAACATGTAAACAGCTCTGTCCTGAATACTGTCATGCTTCTTCTCCTTTAGAACAAGTTGTTTTGCTGCAGTGCTGTTTAAGCCTCAGCCTTTAACCATGAGATGGAAATGTTTTGCTTCGATGCTTCTGGAGAATAGAAAGCATTGAGAACAGCAGAGGTGTTTGTTTACTCACCACATCTGACTCATTCATCTTGATGGTCATTTTACTGACAGCATCTGTTGCTTTGTTAATCATTTTCAGGAAGCCGGCGCCGCTCAGAGCCTGGGTGCCCACTGCTCTGGGCAACTGAAAACAAGAAAGACTGCATTTATAATATATGTTTACCACGAAGAGCATTTTATCAGCAGTTTATTTTGTGCTTTAGTTGTGTGCTGGTAGGTTTCGCAGTCTCACAGAGCATAGTACCAAAAAACTAAATGTAAAGGCACAAAGCCCTGAGGCTCCTGAAACTCAATTTCAGCTTACGTCCTCTCTCTCCAGGAACTCTCTGACATCTGGATCTTGGAGAAGTGATGGGTGATTCACCACCCTCTGGAGATACCTGTGGAATAAGAAGAAAACGAATTGTCCTGCATTCATAGACACAGCCAACGTCATAAAACCTTAAGGATTGTTTTTTTCTCCTACCTCTCCAAAGCTCCTCTTCTTCTCTCAACAAAGTCTGCAGATGAGGAATCTTCCTTTCCTACCTTCACCTTTGTCATTCCTGTACAAGATAATATCCGTTTTCACAGCCGACAGAAATCAGATTTACTTTTACAGGAAAAAATGGTGGGGTGGGGGGGGTGTTACCCAGGATGCTCTTCTCTGGTGGTGGAGGCACGATGAATCCGTTTGGTCCATGTTTTTCAGAAAGCTTCTCATAGAGGCCGAGGAAGTCGCTGAAGCGTCGCCTCACTGTGAATGTCTTGTTACGGAACATGGACAGGGTGGTCTGAAAGACATTTCCCTCACTTAAATCTTCAAATTTATTTTACATCTCTAACAGGTTTGAGTTTGAATTACAACTCTAAAATTCTGACATAAAAGTGGACATAGGTTCCAGGGCTATTAAGTGATGCCATTGCTGCTTGCTTCTGTACAATGACCATCAGGGGCAACTGTAAAAAGAAGTCAGATTGTATTGAAGTCTATGGGAAAAGTAAACATTTTCCTAATGAGTTTATGGTCTCAGTCTCTAGTTTCAAGTCTGCAATACAACATGATATTCATTTTTAAAATGATGGTCCTATTTAGAGGAAAATAGACCATAAAACAGGAGGGATACTGTGTGATTGACAGACTGTATCACACAATCAGGACAGAGTACAGAGCAGGTCAGATCCACCCCCACTCCTCCTCAGCTCCACCTTCTCCTCCAAATATGGTTTCTTCTGGTTTTAAAAAACCAAGATGGCTGACGGCCAAATTACAAACTGAAGGCTTCAAAACAGCAGTTGACAAACCAATGGGAGATATCACAGAGGGTTGCCACTTCGTACAACCACATGCACTGCACTATAAGTACCCGGATGATGCACTCAAAAAGGCCAAAAAGTTGAGTATAAAACAATGGACACTTCTGACCGTCAGCAGCCACCATCTTGGCTACGTAGCAGAAGGGAAGGGACCTCCAACTTTGATTTTCAAATTTGTGAAAACAACAGAGGAGAAGGTCAGACACATTGTTAGTGCCGATTACCATGCCCAGGCAGTCACACACATGAAAGTGAAATTTTCATTTTCATGTCAAGCAAGAAAACAGCCAAGTGGTATTTTGGCAGGTAACAATCACATTTTGCAATAACACAATGACTGTTTGATCAGAGAAAACACCGCCCTGGTGGAATTCACAAAGTATACCAAAGTATACCATTATACTGTGGTTGTATACTTGTATACAGTATACTGTGTGTATTGCATGTGAGCCTACTGAAGAACAGCATTTTGCACATGGGCGTTTCTAACTCGTATCCCTGCTCTTCCCACTCTGACCACACTAATGATAAGTAACTGTGCTAACGTCCTCTGGACTAAAGATGGACAACGTCACATCAAGTGAAATGATGTAAGTAGTGATGTAGTTTTTACCTGTGTGGATACTTTGTAGGCCATGTAAGCGTTCATCCCATCCCCTGGGAAAAAAAAAAAAAAAAAAAAAAATACTAATTAATAGAAATCCTTCCAGAATATTACTTGTGCACATCAGTACACACACTGCATGTGGTTTTGATTCCTGGGCCTTTATCACTGGTGTCACTGACTTGATTCCTTTGTCTTTATCACAGTTAATAAAGTCAAGGATTCAGGATTAACCTTTGCTTATTTAATGTTTACAGTGCACAAACCAATATGTACCTTTATTAAATTAATTAAATAAAAACAAAACTCACAATAAAAGATAATAAGCCTCACCTATTTTTTCAGGGTCTTTGACTGAGACAAATATGTCAAATGTGTCATCTTGCTCCTCTTCTTCCTCTTCTTCCAGCTGAAACAAATATTAAACAGAGAGTAAGAATTTTCTTGATGGAGATGAGACTTGTTTGTCCTGGTGGGATGTTAAACCGTTTAAAAAAGTGGCTAAAAACACTCTTCAGTTTCTCTTCTTTTCATGAAATAAATAAAATGACATGCAGTGATGGTAAATTCTTAAACTCTAATAGTTTTCAATCAATACTTTTGCTACAGTTACACTGGGAACTTCACTCTGGGATTAGATAGCCATGTACCTCCTCAAGGCCAGCAAACTGTGGCTTGGTCAGGCTGGCAGTGTCTGATAAAGAGGGGGCGGATGCCGATGGTTTGGCCGCCACCTCCTTCTTTCTCTCATTGCGTGGACTGTCAAGGGAGAGCTCCACTGTGGCTTCTGTTAGCGAGGAAGAGAAAGTAGAGAGAGCAGATGTTGAAAGGGAATGTGGAGAGAGATGTCTTTCATTTATTTGATGTCATACACTGTCTGGGCCCTGTTATGTCTTTATTTATATGTATTTACATTCACCTGCTGTCAGTGTGGCAGAAATTTGTCAAACATGGTGACTGTACAGAATCTGAATGGGAGCAGTTATATATAAAAAACTGAACATCCACAGAGAAAGTGTCCCCTCACGCATTTAGTCACAGTTTAATGAATGAAATGACGATGACATTACATTGGACATTATTAATTTGGGAGACACTTCAACAAGTGCTGAACCTACACACGCTGTCAACACTAAATCGCCTTCTTTAATAGATTTTGTGATGATAGTCTGCAGGATTTCACCTCCTTTCTCACTAAACTAAGAGTGTTAGTGTAAAGTGCATCTTGTTCCTCTCTGTGTGTGATAATAAAGCTGTTAACTGTGACCTGACACTAAGAAATATTCAAGTTTGGGTCAACATAGATTCTGAATACTTGCAGTTTTCTTCTTTTCTTTCTTCTGGGTTAATGCAGCTCAGTTTAATGTGGCACAGTGTTTGGCACATTTCTTGAACAAAGGTTCAATGTTTTGATGTTGAGCAAATGATGTTTTTTGTTTGGTTTTTTTTGCCATGAAGGGGAACAATCAAATATAACTCTACCCCAGTGCAATGAATGTGACAATGCTTCTGTTGTAAGTTATGAGAGTGTGCTGACGTTTCCTGTCAGCACTCTACTACCCAACAAAGTGTCTTCCCAAACTATTCACCCCCTTGGTGTTTTTCCTGTTTTGCTGCACTACAACCTGAGGTTTGATTAACACAACATGTCTGCCACTTTGAAGGTGCAAAGACAGAAATCTTGAGTGTGAATTAGTATTCATCACCTCAAAGACAAGACTTTCTAGAGCCACTTTTTGCCCTTGGGGTTTGACAATTAGTATGACAAGCAGCTTAGCATATCTGGCCGTTGGGGTTTTTGCTCCTTCTTCAAGGCAAAACTGCTCCAGTTCATTCAGGTTGGTTAGGGTGCGTCAGTGCACAGCAACATAAGACATTTAAATGCTTGTCTTTAAAGCCACTCCAGTGTAGCTAGTTTACAGCATGTTTACAGCCTTTGTCCTGCTGGAAGGGGTACTCCTTGCCTGGTCTGTGAGTTTTGGTCATGTTTGTAATGGTGCCATTTTTGTTCCATTTTGTTATAATGGATTTTAAACGTTTACTATACTATACAGAGGAACCTGAGTAGTAGCATCTTGTTTGAGATATGTGTTAATATACCCTTTTCAAAAATTAAGGCACACAAATTAACTACAAAGAGAAGCAGATATACAAACTGACCACAAACAGATGCACAAAGACCACAAATAGGTGCAGGATGCAGAACACCCACAATGGGAGACAAAACACTGACAAAGAGACAGAAAACAACAATAAAAACACAAAAAATTACAACAAATGGACACAAAACAACTGTGAAGAGAGGCAAAACATTCATGAAGCAAAGAAACACAAAACAGCCAGAGAGAAATAATGACAACAAGATGCAACATGACCAGAGAGCAACACAAAATGGCCACAGAGACTGAAACTGACTGCAATGAAATAACCAAAGAGACACTACATAGACACAAAATGACAACAAAATAGACCACAAAAAGGATCAAAACAACCACAAAGAGATGCAAAACATCCAAGAAGTGTCACAAAATACACACAAGGAGATGCAAAACAACTCCAAAGAGACACAAATAGACCACAAAGAGTAACAAAACAACTACAAACAATGTGGCCTATACACAAAGGGAGGAGGGACTTTTACATGTCTGTGCCAAGGGACCCAATGACTCTTGACTCAATCTGTAACTAATCTGTGGCAGCTAATGTAACTGGACTCACATGATCTGTGTGAACACTCCCTTTGTCACTAATCTTCTCCTGAGGACATTAAATCCTGGCAACGGAACCAAAGAATAAAAAAATTATACCCACCTGCAAAGATATCAGTGTCCTCTTCAGAGTGGACTCCATTGGTCTTGGAGTTGACAGTGCTGGTTTTGCTGGTGTTGCTGGTGCTGGATTTTGTGGCGACAGCTTCTTCACTGAACAGATCAGCGGGTTCTGCAGGATTACTCACTAGCAGAGGCCCAGCTATGTTGATACTATCGCCAGCAGCAGCTTTGGTTGTGACAGATTTGTCCTTCTGCTCTTTATTAACCGTTTTCTTTGAGGTGGCGCCCAGCGGCTCACCGAACAGATCCTCATCAGGTTCACCAAAAAGGCTTTTCTGCAGCTGCTTGGCAGATTTTGTCTGCCGCGGCTCTGAGAACAAGTCGCTTCCCTCGTCATTGAACAGGTCAATTGTGGCGCTGCTGGGTTTTTTGGCCTCAGCGGCAGGAGGAGCATCACTGAGGATGTCAACAATTTTGTCAGTGCTGCATGGCTGCTGTGCGTTACTAGCTGATGAATCACCACTGAGGTCAATAATTGGAATAGTGGAACTTTCTTTTACTTCCTGTTTTCCATCTCCAGGTGTATCTGTGTCACTGCCTGCCACTTCACTTTTACCCTTTGCTGCTTCAGCACTCACATCTGCAACCTCCACTTCCTCTCGTGGTGGCTCAGTTTCACTTCCCGATATGTCAACATAATCATCCAAGGGTTCATCTAAAGAGATTTCAGTTGTGTCTTTTGCAGTAGCAGCGATTGTGTCGGCAGCAGCTTCGGTTACGTTGTTTGTTAGGTCGACAAAATCATCAGAGTTTTCACTGAAGCCTTCACTCACTGGTTTGTTTTCTGTTCGGCTGATGGCAGGTTCATTTAAGGGATCGTTCATGATATCAGTTGGAGGCTTTAACAAATCATCACTGGGTTGACTGGCAGCTGGCAGCGTGGTGTCGATCTGGAGAAGTACAGGGGAAAGGGGACAGGGTTTTAGATTATTTGAACAAGACTGCAACTACAGTCAATAATTTTTGGATTAATCAAGATAATCATCAGGACAATAATATGTCAAGGAAAAAAATGCATGACAAAACAAGAACATATTAAATTTTCAATTATGATAAATTAAGAAAAGCAGCAAAATATCACATCTGAGAAGCTACAACCACTGAACGTGGCATTTTGACTGAAATGATTAACTTATAATCAAAATTGTTTCAGTCATCAACCAAATGCTTAATCAAGCAACCAAATTATTATTACTATTATTTAATCAGTTACTCACCAACCAAAGCCTATCTAAAAGGGCTGTACTCTCATTATATCAGAAGGATCTAACCTTAATAAGATGTGTCCTCAGACCATAAAGGTCAACTATATCAAACTGTCCTTTAAACTTTCCTAAACTGTTCCAAGTCTGGTATCTAATATCATGGTCTTTAGATGATCCCAAATACATGTATTTTTACTATAATACTGCAAAAAACACAGCTTTCACAAACTTGCTAACTGTGATCTCAATCAGCCACATTCAGATTAAAAGGAGGTTTAATGGCTTCCTGACTAGTAGGAGTTTTTAATGGATTTTATGGGAATTAGAAAAAAAAAAAGGCTTTCACAAACAAGTTGTGCAAGTAGTGTGAGCTACAATAGACACATGGTGGATGTGGCTGCCTGTTAAATGTCACTGTAGATTTATGAGTAAAAGAGCCTGATGTCAGCTTTTTTTTTTTTTTTTTTTTAAAGCACATTTATATGGTAATGTTCAACTTGATTCAGAGCCAAGCCTCCACATGACACACTGGAAAGTCATTTTCAGGCCATTCCAGGCAAATGGGTGTGTAACCCTCAACAAAAAATATTCATATTACTGAGGAAAAGCAATGACCTCATGAAACATTTTAACAGAAATAGGTTTATCAGATGAATGCTTAAAGAACAGAAAAACAAACTTGTTATCTCAGGTTTTGGGTACGCTTGCTTGGGTACGCTTGCCAGTAATGACGTTGTGTAATACATAGCAAATAGATTCTTGATACGGTGCATTTGAGGGGGGAAAAGGTTGAATGAAATGAATCCACATACAGCCACTGCCTGGTCCATTTCCAAACATTACTTCAGCTACAGGCTCTGTTAAATGTAACATCCACAACTGCTGACTACAGTTTTCCATGCAGCAGTGAATCCAGCACAAAAAAAAAAAAAGACAGCAACTTTCCAATCTGTCCTCTGAACTTTGACTGTGGGAAAACATCCGGGTTCTGACCATGTGACCACAGCTGACTCACATGACAGGAGGCTGAGACAGCTTTAAGTCCTGATTCAAAGAGTCTGAATTTGAACCCACTGATAAACATGAAACATAAATCACTACCTAATAATATCTGCTCTAACAGAAAAACTGCAAGACCTAATTTCCTGCAGACTGCAAATGCTCTAAGTCTGCACATGCTGAAGATTTCTTTTAGATTTTAGAAATATGCACAGACAACATCCACATATCTAACCATATTAAAGGGACTGCATACAAGGTGGTTTGTGGTTTTCAAGTGATTACTATCAGTAATCAGAAAATAGTGACAAATACCCACCACAACATCAAGGAGTCCAAGCAGACATCTTGCAATGTCCTATTTCTCTTCAACCAACAATCTACACCACCACACCAATTAATAAAGTGATGTGAAACCAAGAGGAGCAACATATTACACGAGCAAATGCTTTTACAACTCTATTAGTCCATCTATTATGTCCATCACAAGTTTACAGAGCTCAGTGCTATGTCATGTTTTATTCAAGAAAAAGTCCAAAAACGCAAAAACTATTAGTTTACAATGATATATGATCTGAAGATATTGGACAGTTTCACCAGGACTGCAACCAGCAATATGTATCCTCGTTACTGAGTGTTCAATTGATCAACTTGAAGTAAAAAATACCACTTCAGTTTACGATGATGTGACAAAGAAAAGCATCAAATCCTATTTTTTGAGAAGACAGAATGAGCAAATTCCGTTATATTTTCCGCATTTTTTTTTTTGCTTGTAACATAGAAAAAAATAATTATTTGTTCATCAAAATAATTGCCAATTTATTTTCTGTCGAGTGACTGAAAAATTAATGGCTTAACCACTGCAGCTCAAATGAAATAAAGGGATAATAGATTATCAAAATAACTGCTGAATAGTTTATTTGTTGATCGACTAATCGACAGATCGTTTCAGATAAAGCGTCACTCATCGACCTGATCAAATCACAGTCAGCACTGTCAGACTTTCTGCTTTAAAACCTCCATACTGCTTTGACAATTTACGCTGCAGCAAAAAATAAAAGTGTACCGTTATCCGACATGGCAGTTGTGTATGTTAACATTTTGGTTTTATTTTTCCAAGCGGTAAAAAACAGCAAAGTGTTGCTGAAACCTCCCGCAACTAAACCCAAACTTGCTCGAAGTGGCTCGTTAGCTTTCTCCGCTGACGTTAGCTAACTGCCTCGGCAGTTGGTGTGAGTTAGCCAAATCTGAGGCTAGTTAGCCTCCGTCAAACCAGCATAAAGACTCACGTCGCTCATGAACAGGTCTTCCCCGTCGTCTTCATCACTGTCTCGGCCTCCGACCTCTTCGGAGTCCAGCACATCTTGGTCCTCGGAGTCGGGGAACGGAGGAGGACTGCGCTCCGAGCTGGTCGCCATCTTCAATCTCTTTTTTAAAAACACACGGGAAGGTAACGTCAACCGCTCGCCGCTCACACTAACATGCAAACACACACACAGAGAGAGACACACACACACACACACACACACACTGACAGACGGGCAGACCGACGCACTGAGGCTGAAGCACTGCCTCTACACACTGAAGTAGTAGTTTACCTCAAGATAGTTTGACTAAAAACAGGAACAGGCTGCAAACCGGAGGCTCGGGACGTGCAGACCCGCCGCTGTCTTCTCACTTCCTGGTCCTCCTCCTTCTCCTCGTCAGGTTAGCTTCAGTCGGTGTTAGCTAGCCGGGCAGTCATGGGGCCGATGCTGCGGTGCACGCTGTGAGTGAACCAGGACAGGGCTGCCGTTCAAGTTAGCTACTCGGTGTCCATATCAGAGACGCCCGACTGTGGGCGATGTCTCGTCTCATGCGCGCCGGAGATGTGGAGGCACGGCGGCCGCTGCTTCACCTGGAGCCCAACGAGCTGGACTCCGACGAAGGTAAGAGCTGTCTCACTCCATCACCGCAGCCCTGGCTGGAGAACCACTCAGATACTTTATGCATGTAAAAGTACCACAGGAGGTAAAAATCCAGATGCACTCAAGTATCGTCAACAAAACGTACATAAAGTATCAACAATATAATACTATTTTCTTACGCTGAAAACACTAAGTATATTTACATTAACACAATTAAAGAGAAACTGTCCTGAGTTTGCATCTTATGTCACTTTACAGCTGCAAATATTAGTTGATTAATCGATTGGTTGTCCTAAATCTTAGATATCACATACATGTCACATAAGATATGCATATAAAATAACATAAAACCACAGCTGTTATCTGTAATGACACTATCTTCTCCATCTGTGCATACTGAGAGGAGCACCTGCATAAAAAGCTCTCTCCTGCCATGCCAGTTTTTTATTCACCTTTCCATCTCATCTCAGTTTGTGAAGGATCTAAAGCAACTGTTAAGTCTGTAATATCTTGTGCATGTTGATCTTCCATTTTCCTCCTGACCTGTGTGTATGTTCTGTCTCGCAGGTGAAACCATTTTTGACAGGAGCGCATCGCACATCAAACGTGAAGCTGGGCCCAGTGAACAGAGAAGATTAACATATGAGGAGGCAGTGGAGGAGGCAGGTAAGACAACTTTCAGTGGTGTTCTACTTACTTTGGTACTTTGGTTACTTTTTTGGTTCAAAAAAGTTTGATGGAAATAGGAAGATATAAGCGCTGAGAATACAACATATGATATAATTTGGGTGCATTATGAGAATTCGCCTCAGTTTCTCCCTCATTAGATCTAAATTATGCAAACTGACATATTTGTTCAGCATTATAAGTGTTACTTGATAATGGGCAAGGCAGCTAGACATTGGGAGGATCCTTTTATTGGATAACTTCCCTCCTTTTTATATTTGCTCTTTTTTTCTGCTTTTGCTTCCAGGTTTTGGTGTGTTTCAGTGGCTGTTGTTGGTGGTTTGTGGTTGGGCCAATGCCAGTGATGCTGTGGAGATTCTCTGCGTGTCTTTTCTTCTGCCAACAGCGCGCTGCGATCTGCTGCTGAGCTCTTCAGACATGGGCCTGCTGACTTCCAGCATCTTCCTCGGTGAATAGTCATTCAATAAACCGGTCATACCTGTGCTGGTACAGTTCACCTGTGAGTTCAGCAGCAACATGTCACCAGTGAACAGAGGTTCACTATACTTCATACTGTACTTTGCTGTACTTCCTCAAAATCTTGTATCTGTCAAAGCCAATGTAAACAAAGTTGAGTTGTATGTGGAAGGGCATTTGGACAAAGATAAAAACAAAATGTCAAAAATGTCTCATAATCTGAACTTTAACTATACAATCTACTTAATTAACAAAGAAAAGGAAAATAAAGTTTTGGTTGGTTTGATTTTTACCTAATTTTTAATTTTATTTTACATAGAATACAACATGTCTGTTTTAATCTAATTTTCTAATCTTATTTTAAATGAGCTGCATTTATATCGCACTTAGGCTGGGCTTTTTCACCACTTAAAGTACTTTACATTACAAGCCACGTTCACAAACACAATCATGCAGCACTTTTTCTGCATGTATATATATCTATAGTGATTCTACTGCCACACTTAATGGGACAATCTGATGATGTAGTTTGGGGTTCAGTGTCTTGCCCAGGGACATTTATACATGTGTACTGCTGGAGCCAAGGATTTAATCATCGACCTTCCAATTAGCGCACAACCCACTGTACCTCCTGAGCCACAGACAGGCTGTTATTAACTTTACCAAAAACTAAAAAAGCAACCAAACTCAAACCTTGCAACTTGAAAAACAATAAAAACTAAACTGAACAAACACATTATTATGTAAAAGTAAAACTCCTGGTATGCATTTAATGGCTATTATTGGGGATCTGGTGAGTTTAAAATTGTCTTTACAATAACAAAATTTAAAAGGAAATTAAAAGTATCAGTGAAATGAGAATTGATTAGTTTAACTAAAATCAAACAGTCTAATCCAGCAGCTCTGAGCTCCTCTGTCAGTCACATTAAACATGTATTTTTGAGGATCATCTCGACATCTCGGGCATCAGAAGAAGAAGAAGATTAATTGAAAGAAACAATAATTTAAGAAGAGATTAGAGATTATTAATCATTTAAGAAGAGATGCTCTGTCACAAATACAGCGCAACACCTTATTTTAAAAACAAAAGTGTCATTATCATATTCAAACATATTGTTAATTCTTGTCTTCTAGGAATGATGGTGGGTGGCTACATGTGGGGATACCTGGCCGACCGCAGGGGGCGTCGCAGAGTCTTGGCTGTGTCCCTGACAGTGAACGGGGTGTTTGGAGGTCTGGCCAGTGTGGCTCCGATGTTCTGGCTCTTCTTGCTGCTGCGGTTCATTAGTGGCATTGGGTGAGCACATGATTTGCATTGTTTATTTTCATGGTTGCCATTAACTGATGGCCAGACACTGCATCAAGTCTTGAATTGTCGATTGAAATTGTTAATTTCTAAAATATTTGCCAAAATATTTCTAAATGAATCAAGTCCAGCAAAAAAAGCAAATTAGCTGTTATGGCATATTGTGTCTGTATAGTGTCTGCATTAAACCAACCAGGGGAATATTTAGAAATGCCAAAATAGCCTCCAAAATGAATCAACACATGGCAGAAATGACTGGAGTTCAAGGATAAAAGTTCAAGGATAAATAACAACAATAAATTTTAATCTCTGCAGGGTTGGCGGGTCGATCCCTGTTATCTTCTCGTACTTCTCAGAGTTTATGCCTCGACTAAGGAGAGGTACCATGATCAGCGCTCTGGCCACCTTCTGGATGGCAGGAAATATCCTGGCTGCAGGTAGGACACAAAATCCTAAAACAGTGACAGTGTGTTGCATTGGTACATTGCCATTATATTTCATTATGAACATAGAGATACAGACAGAAAAAAAAGGGGAGACTGGTTGTAAAAAAAAAAGTTGTTTTATATTGAAGTCTATGGAAAAATGGCCCTCAGTCACCATTTTCCTAATGAGTTTATGGTGTCAGTCTCTAGTTTCAAGCCTTCTTCAGTACAATGTGATGGTCATTTTTTTTAAGTGATGGTACGTTTTAGAGGAAAATAGACCATATAGCAGGGTATGTATTAGGATGTGGAGTACAGAGCAGCTCAGATCCACCCCTCACTCCTCCTCATCTCCACCTTCATCTCCAAATATGGTTTCTTCTGATTTTTAAAAAAAAAAACAAGATGGCAGCGGTCAAACTGGAGGTATTAGAACAGCAGTTAACAAACCAGTGGGTAATGTCACAGTGGATTGCCACTTGGACAACATCGTCCATCTTTGCTCACATACATTATTTATATTATTTAAATTAAATTGAGCTTTAATTATCATTCCCTGTTAATAAAAAAGAAATTATAGTAGTCTGATGGTATAAATCCCAGAGCTGGTATCACTACCAGGATTAATCAGTAAATCCTGGCCCTAAAAAATGAAAATGCAGATTGTGGACTTTTGGACAAAACTCTCCAGCAACCTGTGTTCAGTCATGAGTGACAGTGTGTCTTTTTGTCTGCAGGTCTGGCCTGGCTGGTGATTCCCAGAACTGGGGTACATTTGTTTCTGGGAGTGCTGGACTTCAAGAGCTGGAGACTGTTTGTGGTGCTCTGCTCTATCCCCAGCCTCACCTCAGCCCTACTCTTCACGCTGCTCATGCCTGAAAGCCCCAAGTTCCTAATGGAGGTATTCAAAGTTCAAACCAGTGCTTGTGTTGATGCTTCCTGTCCTGAGGTGTCCCTGAGATTTTTCCCTTCTTTCTGCAGGCTGGTCAGGAGAAAGAGGCAATCAGAGTCTTCAGACTGATGTTTGAGTTGAACATGAGGGGAAAAGGGAAGACTTTCCCGGTATGAAAGGAAAACTGCCCATATATGTTTAAATTTATTGTCATTGTCAAAAAAAATATGATCTGTAAAGATACAGTCATCATGACAAAAGCTGAATAACTGAATTTACAAATGCAGTGTAAAAGGTGAAATCAAATGGTTCTCGTAACACTTCTTTACTGCTTCAGTTATGTTGTGAACTGCTGTAATTTTATTGACTGTGATTTAGCTTTAATCTAAACCTTCTTTTGCAGGAATTTGGTTTGTGTACGAGCTCCAAGCACAGAGGGGAACTGGAGGAGACCAGAACTTGTGGTTCATGTAGAGAGCGATTTGTCAGTGTTTTAAAAAAAGTAATTTCACCCACAGTCACACAGAAAAAGTCATGACTGAACATCCAGAATAACAACTTCATTTCCCCCCCGATGTTACCGGGAGCTTGTAAGGCTGCAACAGAACCTGTTTTTCCTGTTGAGTCTGAGTATGAAAAATGAGTAGTGATCTTCAGATCAGATAAATATGCTAGATATCCTATCCTGCTTCCACAGCCACTGTCCCTCATTTAGTTAATGGTCATTTGATTATGTCAAATTTATTTCTGAATATGCACACATCAACTGAAATACAAAATGTATTAGATTGACAGATAAAACCAAACCTCAAGTTAAGGTGAAAAGGCAGGAACCACAAACCTATTGACACTGAGCCCCTGCAGCTTCAAGTGCTTTATTTTAAAACAAAGAGTTATTGGTTATTCCATTTATAACATGATTAATTGAGAATTAATCATTAATACTACTTATTTCTCAGTGTAATTCACATAATTTCTTCATCACTTACAGGGCTTGGCGCCTGTTAAACAGATGTTTAAAGGTCCACTCAAATCCCGAAGCTTTGCTCTGCTCATCATCTTCTACTGTATCTCATTTGGGTGAGAAATCCCATCTTTCTATGGTCATACAGTGACATTGGAGTTCTCCTTTATACTTCTGTTAGTGGGCAGTGGTCAGAATTGAAAAGTCAGAACCGGTTTTATGCATTGAACGGCATTGGGAGATAACAGCTGGGGATCTTTTCTCATCAACAACCAGAAACTTAACTGCAAAAACTGAAAAAAAGAGGTGATTGTATTTAGCAACTTGTTTATGAGGTGTTGGACCAGGGGTGGGCCAATTATTTCGAATCCATTGGTGGGCCACAACACAATCAAAGTCTAATTTAAGAAATTTATTGATAAAAATGCAACTAGAGTTTCCTTTATTAATGGTTATCTGTGGGCCTGTGGCCCTCAGTCACTTTGGCTACTGAGCTGGTGTTTTTTTTATTTTATATCACTCATCTTATATTTGCTATTTCAGAGGTTTAGCAACAGAACCTTTGGAACTACTTGTCAGAACTTTTCAGAGTAAAAGCTTATAGTCGCTCAAAATAAAGAATTTCTGCAAAAACTCAGGTTTTTATTTTGTAGGCACACTAACTAACTGGTGCTGCCATGATGGAGCACTGTAGTCAGGCACTATGCACTGACCACACTGCAGCAAAAGGTATAAGCATCTCCAGGTGTGGGTAGATTCTCTATTTAGACACATTTTTAGCTAAATGTGGAACTGTCGGTCTCATATTGTAAAAACACTGATTATCAATCTGATTATCAGTTGCTGACCACTGCTTTATACAAAAGGATAGTGGACAGTTACAGAAGCACAAAATGTAACACCAGTGACTCCACTTTCATTTCCTGGACTGCTGACTCACTGCTGTTTGTGTGTCTAGTTACTATGGCCTGTGGATGTGGTTCCCGGAGCTGTTTGCTAGAGTCGAGGATGGCGGTTCACCCTGTGCCAACGTGTCCCTCCCATCTGCACTTCACAACCAAAGCTGCTACCCAGTCAAGACCGCAGGTGTGTTTTTGGGATGAGAAAGAATTTATGCAGCCGTCAGAGAACAAAGAGAGTGAACATGAAGCTCAGCCACAGAAAATAAACCAGAAAACAAGCTGCAGTTTAAGAATGAGATTAAAATATATATTAAATCTATCCTTATATGTACCTGACTGCAATTTTATTAACTTTGTCATCTTAGAAAATGATTTTTATATACTAATCTTAAGACAGTAGAGCTAATAGACAAAACTATGAACCCTCACAGTCTAAGGACTTGACGCTCAGGTGAATCAGACTCTAAATTGCTTCTAGGTTTGAATGTGTTGTGTCAACATACATGTTATGATCTCTCTTTATTGATAAGTTTGTAATTTCTAATCATTTTCAAGGTTCCTGGCAAGAGCTATGTGACTTGATCCTAATCACAGGAAAATAGAGGCAGTGTCCAGTCTGTGGATTTGCAAATAATTGGTTGTGTAACCTAAGACCAACTTACTCTACAGGCTAGACTTTTCTTCAGTATATGTGAGGGGAAAAAGGTTCTAATAAAAAATGAATAAGGACTTTGTATTTAATTTTAAATCACAGTTGTTTCCAGGAAAATCATTGACCCAAAAAATGAAAATATCACCACTTGTATTGTATATGAGAGTTTATCATTTGGTGGATGTTTGTTATGCCTCTGTGCCGGCGATAGTCCAGGCTCCAGGCATTATGCTTTCAGGTTGTCCCAGTTTAGTGAACACACAACTCCTCAGATTTGACACAAACATTCACTCAGACTCAAGGTTGAAATAATTACAATTTGGTCATAGGTCAAAGCTCACTGTGAGCTCACACAAAATGTTTTTTTGGCAATAACTTAAATCAATTAAGGAAAATATCATTTTACTTATATAGCGCCAAATCATAACAAAGATACAAGGCACTTTACATATCAAACTCTTTAGAATTAATAAAATCATTTAAATGGACCCAACAAATTCCACCAGTAGCACTTAAGAATTACTTAAGATTCATATGGTAATTATGACACAATTTAACACAAATTTCTAACATAATAAAATATTTTATATATATATATATATATATATATATATATATATATATA
>CM076652.1:22422755-22480295 GCA_038496675.1 Rachycentron canadum
TATATATATATATATATATATATATATATATATATATATATATATATATATATATATATATATATATATATATATATACACACACACACACACACACGTTATATATCTATATAGCTCTCAAAGGTAAATTTAACTATGACATCATAACGTTCCCTCTGGTCATATTTCATTCTCTAACTCAGGAAAGGCACACTCAGATTGTGACCACGTTTCTTCAGCCTGGCTGGTTGGCAGGTTGCCTTTTCTTTCATTTCATTTCTTCCTCACTTTCCCTCCTGAATCTGCTCCTCTCCTGACAGTGTATGCAGAGGGCTTCGCCATCGCTGCATCAAACCTGCCAGGCAACATTTTCACCATCCTGAACATGGAAAGCATGGGAGGAAAGGCTCTACTGTGTGAGTCTGTTGTTTATAAAATCATACTGTAATTTAGGAGACATGTGATACAGTGTCTGCCTGAAATTGAGTTATACATCCTCTCCCCTCAGACTCTGTGTTACTTATTTTGAAAACTTTAATTTCTTCTTCCCTAATACAAAACTTCTGAACAGACTTTACCTGAGCAGACTAGGTAACAACTTCACTGAGGGAAGCCTTAGCTGTAATCCCATACGTCTTAGTGGCCACCAGGTGATGCAGAGGAGAGGTTGTGCTGCTCCTGCATGAATCCTTGTTGTCTGATCTTAACTTCCTCCATCTTTACTATGTCTCCAGCTTTCAGCCTGGTGGTGTCCGGTCTTAGCGTCTTCTTTATCTATGTGGTCCAAACCAAGTCCCAGAGCCTGGTCCTCTCATGTGTCTTCAGCGGTGTGTCTGTGATCGCCTGGAACTCCCTGGACGTGTTGGGAACTGAGCTCTATCCGACAAAGCTACGGTACCTCATCTTAAAACTTAACGTAAAAGGTCAACACAAGGTCCATAAACACAGCTACAGATTCTGACCTAGAATAGACAAAACTATGAACAGAGTTTAGTCCTTGTTTGCTGTAACCATAAGAGAAAGCTCCACAAGGCATTTATTTATTTTTCTCTGTTGCTTTTTTGATTCTCTGTTTTCTTTAGCCAACAATAAACCTACCAGTGGGTCTCATGATAAGGGCTCAGGTTTATGCTGTTTTTCCTGTTACTTTCACCTTGTTAGGCTTCCAGGAAACAATCTGAGTAACAAAGTGAGTGACAAAGTGATAGGGAACCTTTGTTACTGGCCATATTGGAGGAAATTCAGTTACATGTTGGGAACTTGTTTCAGGTTTCAGCTGCATTTTTAAGATTTCTACTGAGAACTGCTGGTATTTGGTATTAACACTGGTATTTCTTAGTTTGTACCAGTGTTGCTTTTTACTTTCCTATTTTCTTTTTTTAGCATAGAGAAAGAAGAGTTTCTGCTACTCAGTTTTGCACAGTATTAAAAATGCAGCACTGGGACAAACATAAAGTAAGCAGGGAAAAGTCAAGTTCTCTATGGAAATAAATTGTCTTTCAAGTTTTGTATAAAGTGAGAAGTTAAAGTTTAAAGTAAGTAAATAAAGCACAGATGCTTACACATGCTCATTGACTGTGTCTTTCTTTCTTTCTTTCTTTCTTTCAGGTCCTCAGCTCTAGGTTTCTTCACAGGTGTGGGCCGAGTGGCAGCGATCACGGGTAACGTAGTCTTTGGAAAGTTGGTGGACACGAACTGTGCCGTACCGGTCCTGCTGGTCTCCGCTCTGCTGCTGACCGGAGGACTGGTGGCCCTTCTGCTTCCACAGACCAGGCAGACTGAGCTCACCTGACTGCCGACGGTCCAGAGGAATCAATTATTAGCACACACACATTCACATCCTGTGAATGTTGTAAAAGGAGGAGGAGACGGGAGGATTTGTGCCTGTAAATTTGATCATATATCTGTTTCTGCTCCCAGAGGATGTTTAGATGCTGTGCCTTCTGTCGCTCTATATGGTGCCTCATTTAAAATGCCCACAAAAAGATTGATCAAAGGACAGCAGTTTCTCTCTACCTTTCATGAAATATTGTTCAGGAAAGTGAGGAAGAAGAAGAAAAGCACTTGTACTACAGTATATACTGTGAGCTCACGAGAATTGAAATCCTCAGCAGATGTCTTTAAAAGGTTTGTCATTCTTTAAACTTTATAAAAAATCCTGTCTCCTGAATCAAAAACTTGGAGGCTGATGTTGGCCTCATTCATAACAAATGACCCTGAATGTTTTTGTCACCTTGAAAAGGCTCTGAAAGGATGTTTGATATTTATGTGCTACATTTGATTTGTTGCTATTAGTTACAGTCTGATTTTTCAAATTCACTGACCTATTGTAATATATTAACACACACATATGTAGCTTTGAGTTTTCTAACACATCAGTTTAAAATCAAGATGTAAAGATTTCAAGTTTTTAGTTGTGCTAGAAAACTGTTACTCATGTGTTTGACTATGCAAACAGTAGATTGTGAGATTAATTTTCACTTCAGAAAATTAATTCAAAGCTCCAAAGCAGTTCACCTCAGTGGGAAACCAAAGATTTCTGATTTCAGGACCAGGACAGGTACAATTAAAGAAATGTTTCTATCATATCGCTCATATCTCAAGTAGTGGCAAAAGGGGACCTACACAATATTGACCAGTGAATTGTATAAACTTATTATGTGTTGTTTATTTAAAAAATAAAAAATCCATTTAACTGTTTTGGCGTCTTGAAGGAAGCAAGAAACTTCAGGAAAGTTCCCATCGAACACGTCACACAGGTAAAACTCAGTCTGTTTACAACTTCTCCCCTCTCCTCTGATCTGTGTTTTACTGTTCACGCACCCAATGAATAAAACTCAGTTTGAGTTTGAGCAGTGCTGCAGTCCACGGGTTTTCTTTTGCCAGCTGAAGGACAAGTGACAGACATTGTATCTGTATTTTTTTATTTGTATAATAAATAAACTTGTAATACTTCAGGACCACATTTCACAACCACACACAGGGTATGATAAACTGTACTTTGGATATTTGAAAGCCAATGCAGATAAAACAAGTGGCCAGACATGAATTATGATTTGGAGAATCGTTTGACATTATCCAGCTGTTTTTTTTTGTTTTTTTTTCCCATTGGATTTTAACATTAAAAGTAGAATTTCTTACTCTTTACATTCTTCATAATGAGTGAGCTGCATGATGGGAAACTTCAGGTCTGAATAGAAAACAATGCAACAGAAAATGCGACCGTGTCCACTGGACTGTTACTCTTTTGGTAAAACAACAATAAAGAAGCAATAAATAAAAAACACATAAGAAAACATGTGCAAGCCACTGGACACATGAGGGTCCATGACAAAAAAAAAAAAAAAGAAGTCACATGACCTCTGACCTGATCAAAATGTAACGAAAGGCATGAAAGCAGTGTCACCTGACAAACCAGAGCAAGGTAACACTTCACCTGAAAGTGTGACAATATCAGAAGCACATAATTCACAGGTAATTTAACTCTCAAATACTCAACACTGTCTTCACATAGTGTTAATGGGAAACTGCATTTTATTCTAGAAATAGACTAAAGTGAAGCTATTGAGCAGCTACTGTGAACATCTTTACAGCTGACTGTTTCTTTAAAATCCTTCAGAGGTTCTCCGGAGGCCAACGTTTGAAAAGTATAGGTGTCGGAGCTGAAATTACTAGACAATCAACAGAAAATGAAGCAGTTATTTTGATAATCAGTAAGGTTAAAATCAAGCACAAATACAAAAAAGAAAAGTAATTTCAGCTTCTCACCTGTAAAAGTAAATAAATAATTTTTTTTTTTTCCTAATTTCCTGTGGTTTTACAGTGAATATATTTCACCTTTTTTTAATTCCAGAAAACAATCAGCAGTTAACCTGATTGTGAACATAGGCCTAAATTAAAACCCTAAAATTTGATGACTTTTGTTGGCTAAATCAGTTTCTGTCATTGTTTTTTTTTTTTTTTTTTTTTTGACAGTTTACATTTCAAATCTGTGAAAAACTGACAGTTTTCAGTTTATTAGGTAATACATTTATGATTAAAAAAGAGGTGGGTAAATCATTTTTAATCTTTGTAGCTTATATAATATTATATTCTAATAATAATATATCAATATAATCAGTAAAAAAAACTATGTATATGTTTTTTTTCTTTGACAGATTATAATGTGCTTCATGATGATTTCAAGTCAAGTGTTACGAGTTGTTTTTGCCAGGTCAATACTCAGTATCATCACGCCCACACACACACGCCCACACACACCTTATAGTAGGACTGTATTACATGTTGCGGTGCATACAATAACATTTATACACGTTCAGTTTTTATAAACGCCCCACTCACTGTGATGAACGTGTGCACTACGACAGCTGCTCTAGGTCGACGCTCAAGTCACAGAGTTTGATGTGAAACGTCTTTACTTCCAGGGGTGAGTTATTGATCTAACATGACTGTGTCTGAATGGATTCAGCTGTAGGTAGTTGCTGTTCAGTCGAGCCTTCCTGCTACATTCAAGTCACGACTCCAAATAACTGGGTGAGTATAGATGAAGCAGATCGGTGGTTTTCCTGTTGTAGGGGAAGTTATACCTACAGTGCATTTTCTATGACCTATTTACATCTTAAATAGCTGGTAACTAACAAGCTAAAAACTAGAACTGTGACATGTCTGTGTGTCACTGAATAATAAAAACTTACTGGCCATTCTTTCTAAATAAGCTCTAGTTAAGAAAAACTTAATTTTATATGTCAAAAACTGGATCATTTTTGATTTATTCTATTTTCTTTTTTTTGTTTTAATCTTTAAATCCTCAGACAGTTACACAGAAACCCTCCCTTTTGTTCAACACAACTTTCTGTGCATTTTCAAAGCATTTTCAAACACTACATCTCATGACCTTCTCCACGGAGTTTACATGTAAATAAAGTCATGTTATTACAGTTATTATTATATTATGTGGGTATTATTGGATGTGAATGAACTCCTTTATCTTTCTCTGGTCGTTGATGTGTTTTACCTCCTCCCAGTCAACACTGTGTGTGGTTTTAGTTGTGTATTCACAGACAGCTGATGTATAACTCTGATCTACAGCTGCTGCATAATGATGTATCCAGACCTCTCAAAAAAATCATGTTATGAATAAGTTGGCAGATTAAATGGTGGTGGTGATTTTTGCATTTCATTTTCATTGAAAATAATGGGTCTTGATAGCTGATGCACTGCAACATTCATGGTGCTAAAAATGCATGTGACACATTTTACCTTTGTAAAAAAAAAAAAAGCTCCTGTGATTTGGATGTTGCACTTTGCCATATTGCAATTTTGATTACATTTCAACTGTGCAGTTCCATTTTCCACTGGCTTTTTTTAATAAATAACATTTGGTATTATTCATTTATATCTTGAACATATCAGTTTTAACTTATTTTTACTCCTATTTTACAAATTTCTTTATGTCACCTTGTGTTTCTTTTATATGTCTTTTCCTTTCTCTGTGTACAAGACTTTGAACTGCATTGATGTTGACAGCTGCTTTACACTAGCCTTCATTCAATTGGAGGAAGGTCATGAGATGTAGCTGCCTGGGAAGCCTGGAAAGTAAGTGGACCATGTGCTCAAACTGCCTGCTTCCAAAGACATTACTGGGCAGGATCCTGTAAAATTTGTCCTGTGAGTTATTGCTGACTCTGATCGATTTGGATTTGTGTGTTAAGTTAAATTAGTTCCACTAAGTCAACTAAATCCAACAAGGAAGGAAGACGTGCAAAATAAGAAAATGAATTGCGACAAAGTTTAGAAAGGAGCGAGGTCTGATCAAGTCCAACATCAGTCACGTCTGATTGTCATGAACGTCTCATACTGTGGCGTTCACTATTTCTAAAATAGGGGAGAGAGGCTCTTTAACAAAACTTCAAGCTGGAGTTAAACACTCTGGAAACATCCTTGTCGGCACTTGCCTACAGGAGAATGGATGAGATGCTACACATGTGATGAGGTGGGCGGAGATGAAGGGACAGAGGTCAAAGATCGAGTGCGGACACACACCGGGTCACTGCGTCAAAGCCAGGAGGATGTCTTTCACCAGCATGGTGCCGATCACCATCTTCTCACAGTTAACCGTCAGTTGGGCGGCTCCTTCCTCTTTGGTCGCCACGGTGACCAACACCAGGCTGCTGCTGGTCACCGTCCTGCCGGCGAACCTGTGGACAGGACGGTCAGGAGGAGGAACAGGAGGACTGAGGTCAAAGCAGCAGAGATCAGAAGATGAAGCCACAGAATAAAGGAGGGATACATACGTGTGTCAGTCAGGAAGGTTTAGATTCAAACAAAAACAACATCAGTCCTGACCTCACACTAAGTCATTGTCACACATCACACAGGTGTTTTTATCATCTACACAATTTGCACAAGAGACTTTTCATTTGGAGTGAGAGCATCTCTGTTCTAGTCTTCCATCTAGAAACATTACCCTCCCTGACTCAGCACTGTAAGAATGAACTCATGATGAAAATATACCATATTCATCTGTGTTCAAGGATTAAAATCAGTACATGATTAACTGAACATGATTGTTTTGTTTTTTTTTAACTTTATCAGAGAGTCCCTTTTAGTGTCAACCCATCATGACTTCATCCATTAGTTTATAATTTGGCCGTCACCATCTTGGATTTTTGAAACCAGAAGAAATCACATTTGAAGGAGAAGGTGGAGCTGAGGAGGAGTGAGGGGTGGATCAGACCTGCTCTGTGCTCTGTCCTGATTGTCAGGAAGAGATTTTCGGGACACAACAGTAGTTTGTTCTCAGCCTCCAGCCGCTCTCTGCCACCACTGCCAGTCCCTCTGCCTTTACCCCTGCATTAATCCTCAACCAGTCAGGTATTCAGGTCCAAAACTAATACTGCTACATCCTTTACACTTTTGCAATTTGAGGTTGATGTCAAGTACATGTCCCATTTACCCCTTTCTTTATGATGCCCTTAGACTTATCAATGGATATAAATTAATCTACTTTTAGGTCTTTCTGCAGATTATTGTCCAAGGTGCATTAAAAAGCAACCATCTAGAGGAGCATGGATGAAAGCTGCATGAGCTGAGGGAGAAGAGAGCACAGACGTCAACTTGAAGTTTACCCAGTACCACTTTGAAGATGGAAATATACCAGTGCTGTTGTCTGTGAGTGGTCAGTGATGTCCAGCCCAAGTGTCAAAAATATCATGAGGTTTTCTTTCATTGTTATCGTATTTGATACAGATTAAATACGAATGAACATTAACTGTCACCCACAAACACATGGCGTGCGTCTTCCTTGTGTTGTGCTAAAATCAGACAGGAGGGGGCAGTGTAACTTCACATCAAAATTTATGAACAGCCACAACTGGCAGAGGTAGAGATTTAAAACTGGTACACAATCTGACCATGCGAGTGCTTTTATCTTTGGTGGCATTTAGAAACACAACACATAAACAAACCATGTCTCAATCCAACTACGCACTGTGAGTCATAGTGTACATTTGTAGTAGACATTAATCTGAAATGTGTAATTTCTGTTTACAATGCTCTGGATCAATACTCTATTAAAAGTTGGCTCTAGTTGGAAGAAAGGGATTAAATGTCCTTTCTGTTGCTACATTTAGACTGAGGATCAGTCACTGTTCTTCCTTTCAGCCTCTCACCTGCACTCTTTATCTGACCCACAGGGCACTCTGCTGAGGTTGGCGGCAGTGGTCACCCTCTGGACAATGGCGTGTTCGTTCCGACACTTGAGGTCCAGAGTCAGCTTCTCTGTGATTTCGTTCATGCCCATCAACTGACCTGCAGGGGCGTGAGCAGAGCATAGGTCAAACTCTCAAGCTTCTCATTTTCTCTCCCAGTAACAAAAAGAACAAAAAAAAAAAAAAGAAAAAGCAAAGCAGTTATTATTAATACAACAATACAGGACAGAGAGCTGCTTGTATCAGTGTGGGGTCTCAGTACAGTGCTGCTTTATACAAGAAATAAAATAACATTTTTTTGCAGGATCACTACCAGCTACAAACATATACAGTATTCTGCTCAGATACTGTATAAGTGTCCTGCAACTACAGTGATGTCTGCATCACCACAAGCCTCGAACACACTCCTCTGAGGGGCTGATGTGATACTTACAAAATGCTGCTTAGATCTAAACTGGAATGCTTTCCACTGAATACGTTAGAGGAGTGATGCACTGACTGACTGATCAGTGAATCCACAGCACAAAACATGTGCACTAGTTTAATTAATAGCAAATTTTCACTGTTGCAATGTAAAATAGAGGAATTTTGCACCAAAGCATTTTCTTCTCTCCATGAGTTCTGTGACACTGAGGCCTCCCAGTAAACACTGATTTTGGTGATTTGCTGGTCAAATGACTTCAGGACGTCTGTGAGTGTGATCACATGTATACATTGTATCAACAGACGCATTAAACTTATTAATGAAACTATCAGGTTCTTGACGGAAAAAACATTGACAACCATTTGATAAAGCAACTGAACATTTGAGTCAAATAAAATCTCCAAACATTTGGTTAATTTGATGCTTTTCTGCTTCATGTCATTGCATGTTGCGTATCTTCGGGCTTTGGGCTGTTTGGAGACGTCTGTAAATTGATAAATTTGTAGAAAAGAATTCGAATAAAATGGTGATGGTAATAAATGGTCATATGATCCTTGTATATGGATGTATCAAACCTGTGAACACTCTAGTAATTCCTCTGAAAATTGTATTGTTCACTCTTAATAAAAGCCATCTCAGGTGATTCATTTAGATTTTCATTGAAATAAAAGCCTTTGAATCTCAATCTGAGGGAGAGAGCAGCGGCAGAGGAAACAAAGATAAAACGATAAAAACTTGAATTTATTTTATTTCACGGAGGTTATGTTATAAAATAAGTAACGACTGAGCAGATCAACACTCACTCTAGAGATATCAGTCTCTTTCATTCATTCACTACAACCAACTGCAACAGTAAATATTGGGAAATTTCTCAGAAAGGACTTTTAATTCCTTTTTAATTCCAGCAGACAGACACAGTTAGAGAGCAGCTGGTGAACATAGTGAAGCATGTAGCAGTTAAAGAGCCAGATACCTCCCTCAGGAGTTCGTAGAGCTCAACAGCAGAGCTGAGAGAGCGAATATTGGCGCAGAAACAGAACTGCTGAATGCTAATGCTGCTCAAACTAGTTTACCATATCCACCTAAGATGATGATATGTCAGTGGTTCACGGTTTGTTTCCACTGCCACCAGTGGTTAAAAAAAAGATAAGTTGAGCCAAATGCAGCCTGGTTTTCAGATGTCGTTTGACCTCCAAATCACAAAAGAATCTGTGCTTACAAAGTTTGAATACACAACAAACCATTCAGACGAAAGAAGCATTGTGACATGGAGAAACGTCAGATTCAGCAGCGTGGAAGCTCAGACAACAGAAAGATGAACGATGAGACACATGATCACACACGAGTGCTGCTCTCAGCCGGATGTTATCATTGTTTTGTCCACACGGTGCCCAAAGAAGAGTGAATCAGGGTCAGTGGATGAGCATTTCCAGTCATTCCCGGTGGAGCAGAGTGTGAGCGGCCTTTAGAAGATGCAGGTTAGCACAGGTGAGTCTGTCTGCAGTTACAGACCTGCAGATGCAGTTACGTGTTGATTACCAAGGCAGGGGGAGGAGGGGCAGGGGAGTCAGCGGGAAGTGTTAGAGGAGGGAGGTGAGGTGGGGAGTAGGGATCTGTGTGAGGTTGGCTAAAAAGGCAGGTGGGTACACAGACGGCTGGGAAGAACAAATCTATCAAAGCCAACTTACCTAGATTCTGTAATAGCTTCTCTATAGAGGACAGTACGGAGAGGGAGGAACCGTGGATATGACACATGTTTAAAGAGTCACTATGGGTTTGTTAGAGCTGAAAACTCGCTCAGTGTTAGTCAGGATGGAACATGAACACCAGACACTGGAAACATGCTGGTACACACTGTCTGCAGACGCTCTAGCAAACACGCTGGCTGGATTTTGATGTATTTAAAGTCTAATTACAGGTGTTAGAAGATCAGAAGACTTTTGTGATTTGTGACACTTTTGCACTTGACTTAAAATGTGTCTATAGCTTGTATCACAAGAACAAAGTCTTAAAATAAAAGTTGATGTGATCTGAGGATATTATGTTTGTGAGGAGACTGCTGAAGATATAATGAGAATCTCTGGAATAAAAGTTCCTCTTTTCACACATTATACCTGGACAGATTCCCAGACAAACCCATGGCTCAGGGTGAACATGTCCTTAAAACACTTTTGGAAAGAGAAGCTGTCACACTGAAAAGGCTGCAAATCCTCAGACAAGATAACTGGACTACAACAAATGAAGTAAATTAGATTTTGAATTTGATCAATATGTAAAATACTGGGGCTGATTGCTCAAAACCCCTTAAAATTTCTGCTTACGTTTAACACTTATGGTTGAATTTCTCCTTAGGTGAGGGAATTGCATAAGGCTCTTTTAAAAAAAGTTTCCTTAGTTAAAGTTAAAGTTAAGTCTTTTACAGCAGAGATTTTACAGCATTAAATTCTCCTGTTTCCATGAAGACTTGTTGTACTCAGTTGGTACTTTGTTTTTTTGTGCAATGGTTTAACTGACTTAAAGCAATTCCTTAAATGTAAGACCAAGATTAGGCGAAAACCTTAAATATTTAAGGAGAAGACCTAAGGCTGCTTTGCAGGGCCATTTTCATTGAAAGGAAACCTTGGCTCAGACTTTGAGGAAAATCTTAACTCAAGGTGTTTTGTGCAGCTGGCCCCTGGAAAAACATTTACGCTATGTGACGCATGACACTGTGCATGTCAACCAATTATTTTTGAGTGAAAAATAAAACTGTAAACAAACTTGAGAAATCAGCTTTTTATCAACCCAAAAGTAGCTAATTCCCTCATCCCCATTTTTATACTTGTCTTAATGTGGTGTTAGTAAAGTGATACTGACATTATATTACACATTTCTTAATAGAATTATTTCATTTGTTTTTGCCACACACCTTGCTCCTTTTTAAACTCATTCTCTGTGAGGAAGACGGGTCGCATCAGCTCCCCAACCGGCGGCTGGATCGACACGAAGAACTTCCTGGTGTGCGTACTGAAGATGGAGAGAGACGTGGAAAAAGAGCAGTTAGGAGATTCATAAAATACCTAAACTTTACTGCTCAATGCTGTTTCATTTGTTTCTGTGTTGCTGCAAACAAAGAGTACAAAGCCAGGGGATCACACATCACTATACTTTACCTGGCCTGCAGACATATGCAAAGAGAACAAGTCTGAAAGAGTCCATCTCACCACAGCTGGAAGTTTGCTGCTTGTGTGGAGTCGCAGAAATCGATGCCCATCACGGCTGTGGCTGACTCACCTGCCGGCAGCAGCTCTGTCACCACAGAGGAAAAGAAAGAGACACAACGCTGTTGACGCGCACAAATAAAACTACATAATGCTCTTCAGTCAGCAGCACAGCTACTTTGATCCACAAGCCTGGATCTATATCCTCCAGTCCAGACTGAGAGTCACAGAACATCCCTGATCCACTCTACATACTAATTCTAAACAGGTCGTGTTTACAGTCAGGGAGATTAAACATATCTTTTAAAATATTCAGTATTCACGCTAAAAAAATTTTTTGTGGGTGATGTTGATGTAAACAGTAAACACAGATTATGGTGACACAGCTCTAGAAAGAGAAAATGTTGAATCTTTGGTTAAATGTTTTTCATTTCTAAGTTTAATTTATTATTATACAAAAAATACTATTATATATTATTAAGTTATTCCAAAGATATCCTCCGATTCCTATTAGTGCTCAATGATAAAGTACTTTGGATCTCTGATAATTAGCAGATTAATTAGCAGTAAATACGGTGTACAATTAGCATGTACTATGAAGACATTTTTTAAACTGAACTACTAATAAATTATATAACCTGAGCACATACATCCACTGTATCTTGCAGAAAGCACAATTCTCTACTTCTCTACTTCACTAAAGTAACTTCCACTCCATCTATAAATTCCTTTTGTATTCAGATGTGTAACTCTTATCCTTTAAATGCATTTTATATTCTTCCCTGTGTTAATTTGCTCTAAATGCTTATTTAAGAGATTTGTATTTGCATATTTTATTTATTCTGCATTTTGCATGATGTAAAGCCATAGTTTGTCTATCAAAGTGGACGTAGACGTAGGTCTGTAAAGTGAAGCCAACGCTGAAGAGCCTTGCATTCTAGCTAAAGACCATCAGGAGACGACGACGAAAATATTGATTGACTTTTATGGGAAAATTTCCTGATGAGTTTATGGTCACAGTCTCTACTTTCAAGTCTTTTTCAATACAACAGATGTTCATTTTTAAATGATGGTCCCATTTAGATGAAAATAGACCATTAAGCACTGTATGCATTAGGGCGTGGCTACAGTGTGACTGACAGATTGTACCACACACAGCGACCTACATCACAGTCAGGATAAAGTACAGAGCAGGTCAAAAACCAAGATGTCAAGAACTAAATTACAAACTGGAGGCTTCAAAATGGCGGCTCACAAACCAGTGGGTGATGTGACGGTGGGTTGATATTTGAGTAAATCCTTTTCTGTGGGATTTGTGATGACCCTGTGTAAGGAGGCCTCTCACTGCCGCAGGGGGATGTGTGAGTTTAGTCATCAGGGAGATAGAGCTCATCTGGTCTGCTGCGCTACATAAACTGGTTAGCCAGTTTCTCTCCCTCTCTCTCTCTCTCTCTCTCTCTCTCTCTCTCTCTCTCCCTTGGCTTCCACCCTGTTTCCTTTTTGGTTTGATGTATTTGTTTATCTTTAGATTCATTTCCTTTTCAGTTATGTAAAATAAACATATTTTTAGTTATAAATCATATCTTGTCTTTCCTCAGTTTTCTTGTTAGGGCAGATTAATCATTACCTTCACCTAGGACAACTCACCCATGTAAGAATAACACAAAAAGTACTGAACTGATTTGCACTGGATATCACAGAGGGCTGGGGAATAGCCCAGGAAATAACTAGTTAATTTTGGGGCAGATCAGATTATTTACTTTGAATTTAATTTTTTTTTCTCTCTGAAATCTTAATGTTTGACATTGAACTTGGCAGAGGTCTGTGCTTTCTCTCTGATGTCGATCTGTGGGTTTAAGACAGAATTTCCACAGTACAAGTGAAATATATTTTCATGCTTACAAGAGGATAAACCCATTTTATATTCATGATATTATGTTTCCATTGGTCTTTATTGGTCTTTTTTACACTGGTATGAACATTGTACTTAAAGGTCAGTCTCCAGTGGACCTCTGCTGCCCCATCACTCACCAATCTCTGGGAACTCTTTGACTCTCATCCCAGACTGCAGCTTCACGTCCTCCATGTGCAGGCTCTTGGTGTCGGACGTGGAGTTGTTGGTGAACTGCATCTGCACAGCCACCATGTTTGCGTCAGAGCTGAACGGCTGCCGGCTGAAGCAGTACTCCACCGACAGACCCTCCCCTGTGATCCGGTGCAGCAGCTCGTAGCTCTTCAGCGTGCTGGAGGGAGCGATGGTCTGTGGGCAGAGGAGGAGACCAAGAATCATGTTTTTTTTATGCTTTTCTTGGATGCAGGGGAGAGACAATCTTTTCTCACATTTGATCTATTGTTCCTTTTTTTTTTAATAAAGATTGATCAATATTTGCATAATTTTTCTTATCTTGTTCTATGGATTCCACTGTATATGAAGTAGTACTGACATATGCATGTGGCAAATGATAATTGTTAGACTTAGACTAGACTCATCTTTTAATATAATAACTGACTGTTGTTGATGTAGTGATAGGGCTAAAGTTGCAAATCCATCCCGTCCAAATCAGTGGTTCTCACACTTTTTCAAATCCACGACCAGTGAACTGGCACAAATTAGATCACAGACCCCCATCTGGTAAGATTTAGTCCCTGGGTCTCCCATCTGATAAGGGTTTTGCAAAGTGTTTGTGTGTTGCACAACATCACAGACGAGGCTCTGGATGAGAAGTGTTCCTTCTTTCTGCCTGGTAAATCTGTGTTTCACCAGGACTACATTTGTCCACAGTTTTGTAATGAACCAAAGATTTATTTACACTTCTCATAATGAACATAAAAGATGTCTAACCTTGTGATTTTGTGCCATTGCTTCTTTGTAGAGCTGTGCACAGTGCATTAATTCACCCCTCAAGTCACACAGAGCTGCTGGAGGCTCACTGGTCAGTAACAATATGTGATCAACTGACCACAAATACAATTTAATTTTAATTCTGTTTGAAACACTGCACCATTATAGCAGCAGTCTACCAAGGTGCAAGCACGTCTGGCTTTTAAAGGGGATGAGAGATGGCACTCTGGTTGGTTTATTTCATGTTACCAAAATACTGCCATGATTCATTAAGAAATAACCCAAGAGACAAGTGCAACGTCTGGTGCTGTGATTTTAACAGTGGAACAATAACAAATGCATTTGCTCCATGCACCTTAGACCATTTGCTCAAGACCCAGGTAAAATAGAGCTACTATATTAGCTACTTTGTGAACACCATCTGATCGAGCTTGACACCACTTCCATAAACAGTGACAGCAGCACTAAACAATAGGCAGTTATTAGGATCATAAAAACATTTTCTCTTCAGTCTCCTTTACTTTACTATAATTCTACTATGGGCCATCTACTTTAGAATAATTTCTAATGATTACAACAACAAAGCTGCTGACCAGCAAGAAGAGCAGAGCAGAGGTACTCACAGTCGGGGACAGGACACTGTCAGACAAAGACAAACCCTCCAGGTCGGTCACAAGGCTGCTGGACAGGAAGGTGTTGATGGGTGTGACTTGAGGAGAGGGAGCAGGTTCAACTGTGAAGAGAGACGCAGATGTTCAACAGGGATGTGTCCAAACTCAGACTAATTCTTCATCTATAATTTATTATCATCTGCGTGAGGGACAACTGTATATTTTTTGTACTTCACTGTTAATCACAAGTGTTGGCATAGCAACTGGTCCAGTGATTTTTAACAAGAGTCATGTTTGAAAACGTCCTTGTTCACTGACTTTGTCTGGCTGAGCATCAATACTTTGACTTTCTCTCTCAGATGAGAAAAACGTAACAAAGTGATGGAAACACTCACAGTCATCGAGGTCAAGCAGAGACATTTCTTTCTTCTCTTTCTTGTTCTCCGTCTTGACAGGTTTGACGGGAGGTTTAGATTCCGCTGCCTGGAAGGAGAGAGAAAAAACTGATGAAGAGATGAGATGAAGATTTTTACATGATGGTGCATATGTAACTGTTTAAATATGAATGAAAGTTTTATTTCAAATGACTTTCCTTAAGGCAATGTAAAATTATTTGTATAGAACATTATCATATACACAAAGATCATTCAATGTGCTTAACAGAACTAAAAAATAAAAACAGATTATAAAACAGATAATGTTAATTAAAGTGTAAAATTCAGTGAAAGCAGTGGAGAACACAGCAGTTTTAGTTTCTTTTTAAAGCCATTTCACCCTCTACAGGTCTTGTCTTTTTATGCATTTCACATCTAAAGTCGAACATTTTAGATGTTTTTTTTAAATTAGTGAAGATACATTATCATCACCTTCTTTTTCTTTTTGACCTCAACCTCAGACTCTGACTCTTCGGACTCTGACTGGCTGCTTTGGGACTCGCTCTCCTCCTCCTCATCAGATTCAGACTCAGAGTCGCTCTTCCGTTGTTTACTCTTCCTCTCGTGCTTCCTCTCTTCTTCTTCGCTGCTCTGCTCACTGCACAACAAAACCAAAGGTTAAAAGTCCCACACGAGTCCTAGAGTTATATCCATCACAGATGAGACAGCTGTGGTTACAGTTGAAGAAACAGAGTCATCCATCAAACTTAACTGGAACTGTTAGAAGAGATTAAAGACCAACAACTGACCACAAACTGGACTTTCTGTGTGAAAGGAAACCCTGATATATCCAACAAATAGGAGAAATGAAGAATTAACATATTAAAATGTAAAATTCATGAAAAAACATGGGGCCACGTCCTCTCCTTTTGGATGGAGTCCATAAAGAAACACCTAGATTAAAACAGAAGCATCTGCTACCTTTCACTTTCTTGCACCAGCTTCTTCAATTCTTTCTTCTTCTTCTTCTTGTCTTTCTCCTCCTCTTCCTCCTCCTCTTCCTCAGACTCAGAGCCTTCCTCACTCTCCTCACTCTCTGATCCCGACCGGCTCTCCTCACTGCCGCTGCCGCTCTCCGAGCCGCTGTGAGAGTCCGTTTCTGGAGAGGAGTCAGAGTCAAAGGGTGGGGAGGTGGGTGATTTCAATGTCTGTCACACACATTATAATATGAAAACCATATCCAGTGAGTTACACATACTGTCAACATGCACTTAAACAAATACGTGACCCACGAAGATCAACAAATGTCAAAGTTTTTCATTAACATTCACCAATGAAGATTCTTCTCTTACTGACACTCCAGAGACAAGTTACAGTAAAAAAGTTTAAGTAACAGCTATAAATGACATTCAAAGTTTTTTGTGTCAGACAAAACAAAAACAAAAAGCAGAGAATAAATGGTCAGTTCTGTGCTACACCTGCACTAATGATGGTGAGCTGACACAATACAAACTCAAATATCACCTCATTAAAGTCTTATTAACACACAAGTCGACTAAAATAACCCAAATGAAAAATCTCGGTTGCACTCTCCATTCATCCATCCGTTATCTACACCACTTATCCCTGCAGGGTCGTCGGGGGCTGGAGCCAACTCCAGCTGACATTGGGTGAGGGCGGAATTCACCTTGGACAGGTCACCAGTCTATCACAGGGCCGACGTACATACAAACCACCATTCACACCTTTTGGCAATTCAGAGTCACCAATGAACCTAAACCTGTCTTTGGACTGTGGGCAGAAGCTGTAGTACCTGGAGGGAACCAACGCAGGCACAGGGAAGACATGCAAGCTCCACACAGAGAAATCCTAGGTTGTACTCTTTCAGTAGATAGGACTAAAGGCATGTTTTGCATTTTTGTGTTGATTAAAGGACAAGGCTGGTGATATTTAACATTTTTCCTATCAATAAATTCAATAGAACGATTAATATTTATATTTACTCACTGTACCAAGTGACCTATGAGTGAGGGACATCACTAAAGCCTCACTGCAGCAGAAAACCATGGTCCTTGTAAGGACTAAGTACTCTATCTACTCAGTAAGTGAAAGGAGATTGGGTTAAGTGCACTGAAATTGCATAATAAGTGCTGGTTAATCATCAATGCATTGATCCAAACAACAGGTGTCAGTTGTGCTGCAGTTTTTCACTGTGCTGAAAATAGTCATGTTTGCTGAGGACAGCAGGGCCCAGCTCAAAGAGAGACACTGACAGCACAAACATCTGCTCATGGGGTTTGTTGACAATAAAAACCAGAGGCCTCATGTCCCACTATCATCTCTATCTGTTTTACTTCATAACCTCAACCCAGTGCACCTGGTTCACCTCCACTCACACTGACTCTAAGCAAAAATCATATGGTCACACACTAACACATGTGAGGTGGACCTTCCTCATTTGACCACAGGACGTGATAGCTCTGATAGAGCCAGCAACCCTCTAAAGTTACCACTGTCAGCTGACTCCGTCGGCCCAGACTCGCCCTCCGAGTCCGAGTAGAATGGCTTCTCCACCTTTTTCTCCTTCCTCTTCTCTCGGCTGCTGCACTTGGTCCATTCGGGCACCTGGCAGAGGAAGCAGAGTTCACACAGTGAGCCGTCAGCTCTGCCTCGTCAACGGCAGCAGAGACGTGGGCAGATTACAGTATAGTAGCCATGGCCATGAATGCCTCTGCCTGGATGTGATGTAGCCAAATGAAAGCAGCCATCCCTGCTGCAGATCCGCTGTTTAGATCTGACAGCCAGACAACAGATTCAGAACAGACCAGACATTAATGCTTGAATGGAGTTTTTCTTTTCTTCTCTTTCTTTTTAAGCACAGATAGATGTTAGCACCAGGTGATGCCTTCATGACCAGTTGCAGAAATGGTTTTCTTATAATAAAGGGAGCAGTTCCATTAAGAGAAGTGATGTCTTTGAGGAGTGGTGACAATCCTCCCACAATAGGTCTTTCTGTCTTTCTGCAACCAAACTCATTAACCAGTACCATCAGCTAATGAGTGTGGACATCTCAGCCCCCCCATTTTAAACCCACACACTTGCTAATGCATCTTTTTGTGTCAGAGGATGCACATTCCTGCTAAAAGAATCACTTCTTTAATGGTAGAGACCGAGGAAGAGGGTGCTGTGTTTAAGATAGCTTTGGCTGAGCTAAGCACAGGACAGCAACTACATTAGGCGGGGTGTCATAAAAGCACTTGGGTTTTTGTTTTTTGTTTTTTTTGCAGAGCTATATGGGGTTGAGGCTCAAGGAGGTGTGGCTCTTGGCCGCTAACTGACTCACACTCGTTAATGTTGTGACTCTTTCGAGCAGCGTAAAAACCTGGCAGACGTAGAAAAGAAAAAAAGATTGGGGTGGAGGTGAGACGAGGAAAAAAGGGGAGGAGAAGGTTTTTTTGTAGAAAAAAAGTCAGGAAAGCAAGAGAAACAGGCACAGGAAGGTTTCTGGGTCTAAAAAGAAGAAGGTGTGAGAACAGTTTCGCATATCACAGAGACAAAAATAAATCCCAAATTTCATCTCAGCATACTAATTTAGCACAATATCTGGCCATTATGAAGCTATCACATACTCTAAATATGTTTTTCTGGTAAAATACACTCCAATATAACTTAATTATAATGTACACACTAAAGTATATACTTAAATACTGCAGAAATAAAAACATTAACATTGACTAGTTAATATGTTGACATGCATTTAGTATGAATGTCTTTATCAGTAACAAAGCATGATGTTGCAGCAGCATGGATCAAAATGAACTAAATGAAGAGGTGGAGGTGAGGGGGAGCTGTCATGGAAGTGAGGCAGAAATCTGAGAGAAGCCACACCACTCAGTATCACACAACAACATTTGTGACACGTTCACAAACTGTGTCACAAACTTCGTCTTCTTCCAGTTTGGACAAAGACGGCTGTCGGATTGATCCTCTGTTAATCTGCTCTGAGTCATCTCTGAGAAACTTAATCCCATCAATCTTTTCTTTACTTTAAATGAGAAACAGAGAGAGACCATAAGAGGAAAGACAAACACCACTGCACTCCCAAACTGAAAGTGGGGCAGGGGGGGGGCACCTCTCTCCAGTCCCCTAACAAGCCGATCCGCCCCTCGCCGGTGGTTATGACTTCCTCTGTCTGTGAAGATGTACAATGTGTCAGAGGGGTTTAAGAGGATCCACTGATCCTCCCAGCGTTTACAGCCACAACATGAGTCGACATAATAGCAGGACACGTTTGAGCAGATGAACTGCTACATCAAGGACAATACTGATGGTTTGTTTGTCCTCTTTTACTAGAAATCATGTTTTACATTAGGACTGACCATTTTCAAAGTGTGCCAAATTCCTATTTTTGAGACCAACATTTGGTTCATCAAAAAAATAAATCAAGTGAGAAGTAGAGCCATTTTCCCATAGTCTTCAATACAATCTGACTTCTTTTTACAATCAATGGAGTCGCCCCCTGATGGTCATTAGCTGGAATTCAGGTTCTATAAGGTCATTACCGTGTAATAATAGTGTAGCTATTATTACACGGTAACACATCTAAACAGGGACTAGTTCCTTGTGGTATGCTCAAGGTGTTTAACATTGCAACCTTGTGCCCACTAACATCGACCCTAAAGTAGAGTATTTATCAGATATGTCTAATATGTTCTTTCCTACATTCAATGCTTGCTGCTGAAATACATCACAATTCCAGGCCACACCTTAATTTTAGCTGCAAGATTTTAGTTCAACACCCAGAGAGAATCGATTGAGCCTGACCAGAAATGTACTAGACCAGTTAGCAACGACACAAGTCAAACCTTATTAATATTATAGGTCTAATCAAGGCTTGAAATGTAACCAAAGTAATTGATTGATAATCAAAATGTATGTACTGATGGACTCACTGTTTTAGCTCTAAGATAAATTTGTCTGTATTTATGTAGGTCATAAGCCTTCTGTATTTATTTATTTTGCAGTCCATACGGTAGTTCATGGTAATATATGTATATATGAAAACATTATTGCTGACTTTTGTATGAGAGTTTGAGGTTTAGCAAGGTGTATCTAATGAAGTGTGTGCCAACCTAATGAATATCAATTTATTATGACTATCATTCAATTATCGTTATAAAAAAAAGTACGATTCTGAACTTGTATGGCCTAAAAAATTTAACTAGATGTGTGATTTAGTAATTTATGTTTTTTTTTTTATTGTAATGTGAGACCCAGCGAGTTTTGAGTCTCTCTCTCTCTCTCTGTGTCTAAGTCAGGTGCAGAAAGGGTTCATGTTGATGTGTGAGTGTCAATTGTCCCTTGCAAGACCTTAAATTGACGTCACAAGCTAATGTAATTTGATTCTTGCCAGACCACAATTAGAGAAGTAAAATTGGGGGCTTAGATTGCAAACGTGGTTGCAGCTCTGAGGTATGTTGTCAGAAAATCAATGAGATGTCGGAGCTTATTTGAACGCAGCTACAGGGAGACTTTTCAAAACACATCTGCATTATGACCTGATGTAAAGTCTGATAAAATAAAAGCAGGAAATTTTCAAGTTTCTGTTTGGTAAACGTGAGAAATATTTCCCTGAAATCAAATAAAAAGTGAATTAAAAGCTTTGGAAATGGTCAGTAGTAATGTAGTTCTATTGATCTAGCAGGTTAAAACATGCTAATTTTGTTTTTTACCAGTCAAATCAAAATAAAATGCAACTGTTGTCTCATCTTGAAATCTGCATCACAAGTAAACAAGTTAATGCTGAGTAAGAATCAATGACTACTGAGTAAAACATCTACACTATTACACCAATAATCAACAAATATGACAACAAAACCAAGCCTTGAGGTAAATCCTATAACGAAGTGACACACTCAAGTTCTTGATTTTGTGTCTTCAATTTGAAAACACATTGTTGGTTATGAACCGATGGCACATGGAGTGAGATGGGATGGAGAGGAAAAGGAGGAAATTTGGATAAAAGAGACATACATTGTATTTTTTAAATAATTGTTTGTTCATCTATAGTCCAGGAGTGTGTAAGATTATTAGGCCAAAATGAAATATATTTGTTATATAATGCAATGCATGAAATATGCTGCATCTGCACAGGAATGCTGCAGAAAATACTGTTGGTGCCAACAATCTCCCATGGGTCAAGGTCCAGCAGAGACTGCAGGAGACTGCCACTGACACTGATGGACAATGAAAACCTGGGTTGTTTCTATCAAATCTGCATCACATGTGCTATTGGCTCAAACAGCGGTGAGAAATCACCTGGACAGGAGCGAGTGTGCTGCTGCCAAACAGACGCAAGTGCAGCAGAGAGGGTGAGGAGTTCAGCACCTCTGACTGTTTTCAGGTTTTAAGTAGAGGCTGAAAATTGTCCTCTTTTCTCTTTTGTGACTCACTGTCCTACACGGAGGGGGGCGTTGTTAACAGCATCCATTTGGAGGAAGATGGAGGCCAAAAAGGATGCATGTTACTGATGAGTTGTTAATGCTAATGAGCTGTAAGTGAATGAAAGATGACTAGTGAAAGAGGAATCAATGTTATATTGGAGTCGGTGTTATATTGGGTGTGAGGCTGTGGTGACTCTGTCCAACCCCTCTGAGGCACTGCTCTGCAACCCTCGCTCCCCTCCATCTTTTGGGGCCCCTGGAGACCCCAGAGGGCCCCTGTGTCTCTGTATGTTACTGTTCCCACTGCACGCACAGACTCCTTCACCTCCACGTTGCGCACGGAGGGGTCTGGGGCAGCTTCAGGCCAGTCAGGCAACTCCTGGTAGCCCCCAGCCTTGGCATTCAGCAGGTGGGACAATGAACCCAACTGGAAGTGGTCTCGATCTGCAAAAACAGAAAAAGAAATCAGGAAAGCAAATACAGGTATATAATAGCAGGTACACACAGAGGCAAGTGCAACACAGAGGGCATCTTGAGATACTCGTTTTACTAGACAGGGACAGACCAAGGCTGACTGAGATGACCATGCCCCCCTCTGTGGTTTGTCAACAGTATTTGTACACTGCAGTATCTCAATATTTGAATATAAATGGATAGATGACAGACATTGTGAGTAAGTAATGATATTGATAGTGCAACATGAAAAAGGTTTGCAGGATAATCAATTATGGGAACTAGTTCCAGTATAATGTTGTCAAGAGGTCAGTTCATCAGCTGCGGGTTGCAACCTGAGCCCTGTTTTTATGTTGGTTCAAATTTGACAAAATGTTACAAAGCTGAGTTAGCTACTAGCACCTCCTGTTTTTAACACCGATATGGGTACACACAATGTTACTGGAATACAATGATACTGAAGAAAATTTAAAAACATGATGATTTTCAGACAAATTCTGGATTTAAGAGGAGCGTGTGTTTTTTTTTTTTTTTTTTGCCTTCTTTACCTTTAAAAGGAGACTCAAGGACTGGTGCAGGTTTGAGGGCGAGGAACAGTTTTTTAGCGTACTTGCTAAGAGCTCCACTCTTCTCAGTGGGAACAATGAGCTGACGAATGAAGCGTGCCCGATCACGGATGTCATAGTTCTGGTCGTACTTGGCCAAGTTGAGAACATACTGCGTCAACAGTTTGGTCTACAAAGAGAGAGAATTATGGATTATGGATCATTATGGACATAGAGTATGATGTAAAGTATGTCCAGTAAATGAGCATGTCCTGCTTCATGAGTTTAAGAAAGAACAAAGATCTGATATGATGACACCATTGTAAATTAACAGTAGCGAGTATCACTTTGGGTAATAATTGATAGATTAGTTGATAAACTGCTAACTGCTGGTGTTTCAGTGTAAATTTGGGTGTTACTAGGTGGTTGCTATGGTACTATGAGTGTTGCTAGGTTAGTTACCGGGGTGAATTAGAGGGTTGCTAGGTGGATGCTGTTCTGGGTACCTGGTAGGATGTTGCTAAGTTGCTTGGCTGCTCTACTTGAGGCTACATAATATTTCAGTTCATAAGACTTTATTAATTACTGAGAGGGCATTCACAAGCTATTCATACCTGTTTGGAGTTGGTAAGATAGAGCTTGGCAGCCAAATTGATGATCTGCAGCTTGACAATGTCCTCTTCATTAGTGAAAGACTTGGCCATCTTCCTCAGAACATCTGGGGCAATCTTAGGTACATGCTCACAGTACTCTCCAATCAGCCACAAGATACTGGCCCGTGCCATCGGCACCTGGAAACATGGGTTCAGTTATATCAGTTCAGTATGTACACAGCTGCTGTTCCTTCTGGTTTTGGACAGTGATTTACTGTATATAATATATAAAATTATTACTCAGTTTTCATTAAGGTAAACATTATTTTTCAAGCTTGTTTTCATGCATCAACCCAATCAATCTTCAGACGCAAACTTAATATTCAAAAGGAGTTTGTGAATGAGACTCACCTGGATGTTGTCTGTTAGTTTTGCCATGTGCTTGATGATGTCACTGTGCTTCTCCGGTTGCATCTGCAGCAACTTCTTGATAACAACCACAGACTCAGCTACAACCAACTCTGTACGATAGGACAAATTCATTGAAATCATACATGGATATTGAGAAGTACTCTTTCATCTTTTACATATCGACCTTACAAACAGATTCCTCATTTTCACTCTTTTTATAATTTTTAAGTTAAGTCTGTGTGTTGGCAATTATTATATATCTCATATCTTATTATTATATCCTTAATTATCCTGTCTTGTCAATATTATGTATTATAATCTAATCAATTTTTTTCACAATGCAAAAAAAAAAGTATTTTATCATTTACAAATTCTAATGAATAAGCTTGATTAGATTAAACTTTTGAGCCAATATCTGTTGCTGCTATCTGCATCCTTTCACCTCAGTTACATACACCATGTCCCATCATCTAGAATAAGACATGAAAAGACTCACCGTCTCTGTTGGACAGCAGCTGCACGAGGCCGTTCAGACATGTGTCCCTCACCTCTCCGATGTTGGTGGCACAGCGGCCAATGGCTTGGATTGTAGCAGCTACAAAGTCTTTATCCATGCTTTTAATATATGTCTGCCAGCCAGAGAAAACATTCACTTAATACTATTACACATAAAGGAAGCCAGCTACTGGCAAACCACTATGCTGAAGGACAGATCTGCACAATTTTTGTTTGTTTGAGGAGATTGATTGAGACTGTTTCATTGTACCTGAAACTCTCTGAGAATGGTAGAAATGTTCGTCTCATTAGCCAAATTGGTGAGAACCTCCAGCTGTAAAACAAAGACAAAACATGACTTTTTTTCCTTGATTAAAAGGGAAACATTGTTTACTCTAATCACTCTGTAGCCTTGCCTACTAGGACTGAGTTTCCCACTTCTTTGAAAACGCCTCAGTCTGATTCATGGAGATTGATTTGGCATGGCATGGTTACTATATTCTCTGGTTGAGTGAGTTCAAATTCAATACTTTTGCTTTCACCATTAACAATGACAACAATAAATTACACCCACGCAAAATGAACTTTCTGACAGTCTGACGTCCTTGGTTACTTTCTTTCAGTAACACTATCTTATTATATTATTCCTTGACTTGCGCTAAGAAAATAAATCAGTGTAAAAGGACTTAAAATAATGAGATGCACTGCCAATGTCCAAAAATGAAGAGAATTGATTTACCTCCACTTTTTCAGTGTGAGATAAAAGGGACAAGGATGACAGATTAATTCAGACTGGAGGAACAACAGAGTAGGATAGAGGAGAACCTTAAGGACTTTGATCTGGGTTGGGTCTGTGGAGCGGATGTAGAAACTCTTCAGGTATGGCTCGAACATCCCCTGTGATACATGAAGACGGGAAGATAATAAAAAAGCTCTGTGAACCTGCTGCTCCATCAGCATTTGATTTTAAGTTCTACACATACAATAACTGATAAAACACCACCATGTGCTCACCCTTCGCTTGATCGTCATTGTTGCCACGTTCTGAAGAACAACATACTGGACTTCACTGAGGGAAGAGACAGAAACAGGAGAGAATGATGAAGGGTAAGAGTAGGCAAATAAAAGGTAATCAATAAAACGTCCATTTGCCTTCATAGTCCTTCCCTTGACCTCATACCTTTTGTGGTCATATTGGACACCCACAGCTCTTCAAAGAAGTGGTATTTTTTCTGAATAATTAGTAGAAGATCATTTTTATTCTGGTTGCTCTTGCAGTCAGTTAGTGCTGCTAAATTTTCCTGGTTGGTTGCAGCCAACGCCTTATTTTGAAGTATGTCTGCTAATTCACACTGGCTATATTATATATCTAAGTTCAGTTTAGCCTCCCACCTGCTACACCAACCACTGACCAGCTGGTGGTCATTAGTGTGCATATAAATGATTGTACAAAAAGTTGGCAACAAACTGTCAGATGTCCTGGCCTCAAAATTTGATGAGAGAGGAAATAGCAAAGCAGATATTCATATATTTTGGGGTTAAATTTGCTGAAAACTAAATGTCAAACTTTAAACAGTTCTCTGTTGCTGGATGTGGTTTCTTGCCGAGAGCAGGCGGTAATACACTCGCTTCAGGTCAGGTTGGCAGCTACAGTGAGTTGCTATCAGAAAGTGATGAGACAGGCCGGGGCTAGCTGGTTAGCATGCTAACTTCAGTAGAAGAAAAGACGTGACAGTTGACACTGGTGTTGCCTTCCACCTGGAGACAGCTCTTGGTGAAAAAAAAGTGACGTTTGATACTGAACTCACAACCTTTGTGGTAGACTGGTAAGTAAACATCTGGAAATGCTAATGTTAGCTGTGCAGCAAAACCTAGAAATATGGCCTCAAGGCTAGTTTTAATTCTGAGTAAAGAATCTGAAGTAAAGAAAACCAAAGTGTCAGTAAAATAAGACATTTGCAAAAATTGAAAGACCGCTGTTGCTAGCTGTCACATCTAAAAAAAAATCCAATATCAACACAGATACAACCATGTCAGCTTATTAAAAGTCAGCTATACACTATTCATTTGTGTCTGGTTTAGCTTGTTATAATAATACTCTAATAGTCATTTATTTTGTAAGACCACAAGGTTGGAGGTAACCATGGTAACAAAGCAAGTTTTCCCACTTTCCTGTAATAAATTTCAGATTAGAACTTATATAGCTTTGTCTGCATTTTTGTATATCTCAAACAAAACATCTCAGATGTTTTCAAAAAAACTTTGTAATGTTGTGTAATGTTCTTTCTAAATATATAGGAATCATTATTTAAAGTAGTAAACCATTATAGTTGTTATGAGAACTGAAACACCACTGACTCCTTACATATAATGAAGTCTGATGAAACATGTCATACAGTACAATGGATTTCAGACAAATCCCCCACAGGGAGAAGCTGCTGTTTGGCCATTTCTAAATGATGATCCCATTGCAATGCACCCTGAGCTACAAGAGCACTTGTTCAATAAGACGCTGACAGTCTGCAGGACTTACAGCCAAGAGGCTTCGTCATCACTCCTCATGCTTTATGCCTTCATGTTTACCTCAGCCTCGCTGAGCTCCCTGTTTAATTTAACTTTCTCCATCAGGGCTATAAAGATCTGTTTTACTCCCCTCACTTGTCATTTTCTGGTTGTCATACCGTTTTCCACATTGCTGAGTTTCATGGTCATTATGGCTTTCTCATATGACATTCAGTGTATTTTTGTCAGTTTGAACAGTATTTTGTTTCTTTTCAAGTGAGACAAAGCTTAAGCCTTAACTCCATTCTCAGCTATAGTACAATAATGTTGTGAGATGACTCATAAAAGATGATGAAATAAAAAATGTTTAAATAATTATATACAGTAACACTCACCTGTGGCTCCTCAGGAGGCGGACCAGGGCCTTGGCGATCACACCAACCTCCGCTTTAGGGGCAAGATGGAAATACAGCTGGGCCACAGCCATCACCACCTGGAGTGAGCAGGAAATAAGTCAGTCTCACAATATAAAATACAGTAAACCAGTAAACCAGTTACCAAATCTAACTGAGTAATGTATTCTTCATTTTGTTCTCTGTTCAAAATTCTTTAATTACAACAGTATTTTACCAGAGCATACACTTCCTCACATTGCCTCATGCTGTGTTGCAGATGTGTTGGATTTATTCTGCAACTGTGGTGAATATGTTTTGCATTTTTTTACAGCTCCAAAGTAAAAGTGAGAACATTAAAAGCTTTTTTTAAAGTTCAAGAAGTTGTTGAGGTCCTTTAAGGTCTCCATCAGCATATTGCAAACAATTTATACCTGTGGTAACAGATTTTTTTTTGCCCCTTGGCAGCAGCACAGCAAGCTATAGAACAACATTGATATATTACCTTACCTAACACATTACCTAAAGATGTTATGATGAATGTGTTAGCAAATTGAGGAACAATAGCATTCATCTGGAGTCATGTTTCTCACCACCTAGGGAATGTCAGTTCAAATGTAGCTCTGTTTTGTTCTCCACCACTTCCTGGGGGAAACTTCAGCTGCTTAACGCTCCACTGTGTTCACTAGCGGGTCGCTAACTTCATCTGTTTGCTGTTGCTGAGCAAGTAGTGTGCAGTGGGTTCTTAGAGGCTATAGTTTGAAAAGTGCTGCTGCAGCAATTGTAGTGAAAATAAAATCTCAACAATGAGCTGAAACGCAGTGTAAAACCAAGGGGAGCTGCAAATTCAGGTGATGATCCTCTGTAGGTTCATCACTATCTGCAAACCCTTTCACTTCAAGTTGTTAATCTAAAAGTATCTCATTTTTTTCCCAAAGCCCTTTGATGAAGCACCAAGCTACAACCTCCATGGCTGAAAAATGAAGGTAATGCTGCTAAAAACTGCTGTTCATACAATGTATATAAAATTGGACGTAGACTCTGCGTCTGTAATAATGACCATCAAGGGGCGACTTGACTTGTTGTTGTTCTCACTTGATTTATTAGCTCAGTAAACGTTTTCCAATTGAGTTTATGGTCTTCCTTACTGTATATCATGATTCAGTCCAGGAATCAGAAACCTTCTCCTCCAAATACCATTTCTTCTGGTTTCAAAAAAAGCAATATAATGACAGACAAATTACAACCTTGAGGCTCCAAAACAGCAACTCACAAACTAAAGGGTCATGTCACGGAGGGCTGACCCTTTGCTCCAACAGTGAGTCGACCCCATTTTTACAGCCTGGTACAAACGTACCAGTCTCTTTAGCTGATTTCCCACTTCATGAGAACTGTATGAAAGGTGAATTTTAAAGAAATCACTTCACCATTTTGTTAAGGTTAAAATAAAGTTCTGGCAGACATGTTTTATTCCACACATCCCCCATCTCCCCAATTTTTGGTTTTGCCGACAACGGTGGAGCAGCCCACTGAGTTCAAAAACTTATGGGTGATATCATTGAAGCTACGTCCATCTTCATTTACAGTCTAAGGGAAGTACATTTATGTGGCGTTTTACCAGAGTTATTCCCTCACCCATTCATGAATTGCATAATAGGTTCAAGACAAAAAGCTGCATTAAAAGCAATTACAGAGACTTAAGCAACACATGCTTACTTTTTAAATAACCTCAACAGCAGCAGTGGGATGGCAGAATAATGTGTGACATGTGGATTTTATAACATCTGCCCTGGAACAACTTGGAGCACCCAAGGTGACCACAGCAGCACTAATGCAGTGTGATGCTTTACTAATTTCCTTCAGGAAATTGTCACTTGTCCCCCTTTAGAGCGAGGTCAACTCTGATTAAGCACACTTCAGCTGGACAAATGCCTGCTAACATAAACCAAGGCTGTGATTATGTAGACCTCAATTAATCACAACACCAACCTGCTGCACAAAGTAGAATTAAGTTGGGAGAGGAAACAGTTACGTTTTCTGCCATGGTAACGGTCTCAGAAGGAGAGTTAATGGACTTTGCTGTGTTATAATAGTGAAGGTGTGTGTATAATTTATAAGTTCAGTGGTCTCACAGCTGCGTTGCGGCTCTGCAGGAGCGGCTTTGTGTTCCTCAGCAGCAACCGGTGATCTGGATCCATCACATATGGTTTCCTCTTGGCCATGGCTGCAGCCTCAGCTTTCTTCTCTTTCTCCTCCTCATCTTCATCTTCATCGTCATCTGAGCCGTAGAAGGTCTTCTCCCCGCCGCTCCCCTCCTCCAGCAGAGACTCCTACAGACAGTGGCTGTCAGACAATGTGCTGGGGGACAAACCAAGACAGAAACCTCTCTTGCATGGAAAGTAGTTACTGGCCTCTTAAAAGGTCAGAAGAAGTTAGCAGATGGTAATTTGCTCTTGAATATATTTGTCAGCGACACAAGAAGCATTATCTTTAGCCCTCCTGATGTAAATTTGTTGCGCAAAAAGATTGTCACTGCATTCACTGGGAATTACCACAATAACAATGTTCAGCACAATATGAATAAAGGCTCAATTTGCTGCTAGTTGCTCATGTGACAGGTGGGTCTGAAAAACTGATAAATACAGAGAAAAGAATCAGAAAGTTGGCACAAAGAGGACAATAATGAGAAGATGATTTCAATTTGCACTTCTGCACAGTCACAATGGCAGGAGAGCAGGAATATAATTAGTCCAACAAATAACAGTTGGATTGTTATAAAAAATGCACCTATACACTTTTGTTGCATGGTAATCTCTAAAAATCCCATTCCTATGCAAATGAGTTGTTGGTGACAACATACAGAGAGGTAACTTATTTCTGAGTGTTTATAGTTGGCATGAATCAGTGTATACAGTCTTTTATATCATGAAATTAATTGATATATGGTGCTACACTATAAACAGTGTCTATGTATAGAACTCAGAAAAACATTGTTTCTCAAAAACAAATGAATATTTTCCTTTTAGTCTGATTCATCAACTACAATGTACAACAAAGAGGGAAAAAAACAAACTACAGTAAATATGGAATCTGAAAAAAGTGCTAAATATATGTGTTGGTATAGTTACTGATTGAATAATTTCAAGATTGCTTATTCATGTAGTTAATGGATTGAACATTACTCCACAAAATAGTGATGATCAGTTTACTGATAATTAACTTATTTATTTACCAAAAATATTTGCTTCACAAATGAGAATATTTGCTGTTTTTCTATATTTTTTGCTTTATCTTACTGTAAATTAAATATTCTTTGGTTTTTAGATTGTTTGTTGCACAAATCAAGTAACCTGAAGGCTCTATATTTGGCTCTAACAAAGAATGATGGGATGTTTTCACTATCACTAACCCTAAATCTAAAACTAATCAGCTGTGTACAACAGATTGTGTACAACAAGCACTGGTCACAGCAGACAATATATACACACATCAAGAACTGACAACTCGCCATGTGCAATAATTAAAACACCAATTGTGTAATATTACTTATCTGCTGCTATGTTTGTTAAATTTTGTAAAGATCTAAATTGTACATAGTTTATCATATACTATTTATCTTGTTTTTTTTTTCATTTCTAAAGAGTTGTTGCACTAGTTGCTGGGTAACATGTTAAACTGCCAGGCTAATAAACTTGACATTAGATTTATCACCACAGAAGAAATGAATACAGCTGATCAACCAGAGAACCGAGGTTACACTTTAATAAACTGGTTATACTAAATATTCTGAACGTGTATGTGCTTGTTACTCACGTTGATGTTCGGGTTGAGGAACTGGGTCCTGGCGTAGCGGGTCAGCATGTTGATGATGACGACCTGCCCCCACTCCTCCACGTCAATCAGAAGGTTACATAGCTTCCTGTAGTTCTTGTGGATCAGGTCGATGCGCTCCGGGCACACTTCCTCAAACGCCATGACAACGCTTCCTGCCACCAGCTGCAGCACATGTACAATCACACAACAGGTGATGATGTCATATCAGGTAGACGTTATCTCTGTGGATTCCTAAGGCACAAAGTCCTGTCAGCATGCAGTCACATCTTTAGATGAACTAGAATTAGCACCTGATGGTTGCGTACCTCCTTTAACCAGCCAAATATTAGGGTTTATAGCATCGATAGCATGGATAACATTGACAGTATTGATAGCATTGATAGCGCTAATGGCATTGATAGAGTAGAATAATGACCAGAAGTGAAATTGCAGAACATTATGACGTCACAGTGAAGTTGACCATTGACCTTTGGGATATAAAATGCCATAACTTAATTTTATCCTGTGTTGAGTTGCATTATAATTAAAAAACAGATCTTTGAGTTATGGCCAAAACATGTTTTGTAAGGTCACTGTGACCTCGAACATCACTTCCTTCAATATTCTGAGTGATGTTTGTGCCAAATGTGAAGAAATTCCCTCCATAATGCTTGTTTCTCACATATTTCAGTTAAAAATTAGAGCTCAAGGTCGTCTTCTCATTCGATTCCCAAGACTCTTTCCTGTGTGTAATTCCTCTTCTCTAATCCCACTTACTGTCTTTTTTGAGTTTGTTGAGTAAACTCATACGGAAAAATACGGAATGACTTTCTATAAACCCACCGTGGTTTTGTCAGCGAGGAGTTTCTCTATGACTTCAATCAGCTGGTCCTTCTGCTCTGGGTCCAAACTGAGAGCAGAGAAGATCAATCACTTAAATGTGTTTAAGAAGAAAGAGAAAGAGCAGATCGGTTGTTCTTGAAAAATTATACTCCTGAGCACAAAACAAATGAATTTTACTGCTAGAGAGGTAATGGATTTCTGAGGGTTGTACATTTCACTGCCATGAAGGGCTTTAATCTCACAATGGAAATAAGTCAAAAAAACATTTGATCTTGTGGTTCCCAGACAGGAGATCAGGATTTTATAGAGAACTGGAGACGTAGATTATGAATAGAAACAGATTTTTAAATAATTTTTAATGATTTTTAAAATCATTGTCATAATCAGTGTCTTTAGTAACCAATAAAGTAAAATAATCTAAAAAGGGAGAAGAAACAGCATCTGAGGTCACCATTATGCCTAAAGCCACAACACTGAGTCAGAACCATGTTTTCACCTGTAGAGTTTAGGGATGGCGTGAGCAGCTGTCTTTCTGACATATGGAGACATATCAGAAGCAGCTTCTTTGATAGCCAGCATCATTATGGGAACAATGATTGTGACTCGGATGCTGGAGAGGACCCGCAGGGCGCTGGCTCTGATCAGCTGGTTTGGATCCTTCAAAGGCACAAAGCAAAGATTTTATAGTGTACAGAGTGAATTGGAAGAACATTGAGTCATTAATTATTCTTAAACTACATACACAGTTTGAAAAATGTGTTTCTTCCCATAGTCAAAAAGTGAAAAGTGAAGGAAACTTCTTCACCTTCAAGCCACGCTGAAACGTGGAGATGGAGAGCAGAGCGAGATCCTGCTGCTCCTCGGCATAACGCACCAAGTAAACATAGACCAGCTTCTTCACCTGTAGGACAGAGCAGTAAGAGGGAGAAGGCTGTTAAAAGTAAAAGATTTAATCCAAATTATGTAGATTAGTTCAATTATTTCCAGTGAGCTAAATCTGAGATAAAGCCAAGTGATAAAAACCTTAAAAAGAGGAGAGGGAAATTGCAATTTTGTTCAGGTGAGATAAAGCCAAACCCCACAGGGCTTTTAAAAAATGTGATAAGATAATGCATAAATTACAAGTAAAGAAAATTAAAAATTAAAGAATTTTTTTTTTAACAAAATAAAACTACACAATCATGAGAAAAATGGACAAATAATTGATGCAACTGGGCTCATTACAAACCTCTATGTTCTTACAGGCCACATTTTTCACCACAGCAGGGAAGAGATCTGATGCGTTTTTACCTCGGGCAATCATCTGCACAAGATAACACACAGTGTAAGCCACAATGAGGAATTCACAAGGTGAAAGTTTTCAAGAGTTTGAATCATTTCTAAGAGAAGCTGCAACTTTTTTAGATATAGCTATTCTATTTCAGCCCTTTTAGATGCCTTCCTCCTCTTTCGTCTTCTCTGTCCTGCAGGGATAATGAATGAAGAGATGGGTGTGGAGCTTCAGAGGCAGGAATCTGTCACAGATGAATATTTAACAGCTGACTGTGCCGTTTGCATCTTGTTCAACTGTAGTTTTATCATCTGAAACTGCCTGTCCCATAGCTGAGGGATGTTAAGTCTCTTATAGCTTCAGGATCTTAAGTACAGTACAGTTTTAATTGGATTATCGTTAGAGAATCATTACACAAAGATCTTCAAAATTATGAACTTGATCTTGGTGCCGAGAACGAGCTTTGGGTGTTTCCTCTTAGCGTAAATTAATAATGAAGAATGCTGTGTTTTGCTGGAAAACTTTCTGTGCCTTTGTCCTTTGCTCAGCTAAATCTGCTGATCAGCGAAATCCCAGAGTAAACATTATTTATACTCACAGCCACGATCCGCTTCATTGCCTCCAGCTTCAGGGAGTCTTTGTTGCTGTCCAGCATCTCCTTCAGGTCGTCATGTCTGAGGGGAAGCAAACGGTGAAAAATCAGCTCACAGCTTGTTTCATTTTCAGCACGGGTGACCGTAACAGACTCTGACAACTGGGGGCTTCAAACAAGAAACGCAGACCTGTTTTACAATTTTCCAAAAATGTATCAAACTCTGCAAGTATGGCCCAGAAATGATTCTCTTTGAAGTGGGAAATCCAGTTTGCAAAATATGGAACCCTTTGAAACAGCAGCTCTTAAAAGCAGAGTAATTGGAAAGTGACATAATCCCTGAAACATGGCGGCGTCTCACAGACTATATGTAGATATTTTAGCAGGGACAGGAGGAAGCAACATCTCACCATCTGAAATGTTTTGCTTAAGATGTGGCTCAGAACAGAGGCAGGAGGGTCTGTTAGTATCACATGAGCTGAACTGGGTGACCAACCAAGATGTAAACAGAGATTCTTCTATTAAACGTTATTTGTTGATTGAGAGAAACTCAGCAACTAATTTGATAATCAATTGTTCCATGTTTTTCATTGTGATCATTTTCTGCTTTTCTTTGTCTTATGTGACAATAAAACTAAAAATATTTTTTTCCTAAAGACCCCAACTTGTTCTTTAGGAAACTGTGATATTCACTACATCCTGACATTTTATAAACCAAACCATTGATTCATTAATAAAGAAAATAATCAATCGAATGATCAATAATTCAAATAAGTGTTAGTTGGAGCCCTAATTTTCAAACTTCTTTATTAAAATTGCAATGTAATTATCACTGATGCTTCATGCTGATGGTTGAGCTTTGGGGAGAAACTTGTTTTGAAATTCAAAGAAAACAGCAGTGGCTGAACAGGCGCTTGATGCATAATACATTAAGTAAAATTCACCAATGTCTAAAACATTATAAAAAGCCTTTCCCTCTGTGGGGAAGACTGTCTCCAACTCTCTGTACATAGTTGGAGACCGTCCCCCCTTTTAACATAATTATTGGGACTGAATAATTAATTGAAATATTACAGAAAACTAAATAAGGCCATGAGCGACATCCACATCGCAGGAGGTGCAATTTTTGTAAATGTCCCAACCAAAGACTGTAAATTAAAATTGATGTAGATTCTTAATCTGTAAAGTGAAGCCCGTGCTTTAGTGTCTGCATTTTATCTAATGACCTTCAGGGGGCGACTCCACTGGTTGTAAAAAGAAATCAGATTGTATTAAAGTCTATGGGAAAATATCCCTACTTTACTATTACCTCAGTTAACATTTTCCTAATGGGTTTATGGTCTCAGTCTCTAGTTTCAAGTCTTCTTTAGTACAACATGATTGTAAATTTTTTAAATGATGGTTCCATTTAGAGGAAAATAGACCATAAAACAGGGTATGTATAAGGGTAGAGAACAGAGCAGATCAGATGCACCCCTCACTCCTCCTCAGCTCCACCTTCTCCTCCAAATATGGTCCCTTTAATTTCAAAAAACCAAAAAACTTAATTCATACATTATCCATACTGTTTATTCATACAGGGTTGCAGGCAGTGACATTGGGCAAGGGCAGGGCACCCTGAACAGTCCATCAAAGGGCCAACATATAGAGACAAACATATAGAGACAAACAACCATTCGCTCACTTCCACTCCTATGAGAAGAGTCACCAGTTAGCTTAACCTGCATGTCTTAGCTTTCATTTCTATATGTTTATTTTCTTCAGGAGGTTCTGAAGTTCTTGCACAGCTGCTTAACATTTCAGATGTTTGGCTTTTTTGGTTCAGAACTGTATCAGATCCAAAACACTACATCTCTACATAATCTAAGAAGACATCACCTTCAATTTATTGTATACGCTTTTGCTGTTTTCCCATTTTAATCAATCAAGCCTTTCAGATCTGCATACAGTCTACAAACCCAGTTAACATGTACTCTGGCCATGCTCATCTGTCACCCCTGTCACAGACGACAGGGACAGACCAGTCAGAGTCAATGTAAGATGACATCTCCACACTGGCACAATACAAACACACATAAACAATACTGACAGATCCGACCAAACCTGCTGGGAGGAACCTGCAAACAGCGAAGACGACAGATCGGTGCAGACAGGACCGCTGCTGCAGCTCCTAAGATAAAGACACCGGCCTAATTGAACGCTGAAATTCTGACTGATGACATTTTTAGACCGACTGGGTATTGTTCCTTCTCTATTGTTGAGTAACAGAAGACAATAATCACTTCACTCTTTCCTGGTAATGAAAGCCTTTGAATTTTACTATTATAAACCCTTCATTTTTACACAGGCAAAACAAGTGAACACTACACTGACATGTTGTTTTTTTGAAGTTCATATGGCAAACTTGTTAGCAAACAGTGGCTTATTTACAAAACTGGAAATTTAAGAGCAACATTATCATTCGCCACAAAAGAATTATACCAATATTCACTATCTTTATCTTGTTTGTGGGTCTCTACCAACTCCTGAGGGAAACTGACTCTTCGTTCACCAGCTGGTCTCTAACTGTGTCTGTCTGTGTGTGGTGCTGAGCAGGTAGTGGACAGATATGAGAGTAGTGAGCGTGAATAGAAAAACTAAAGAATGAGCTGAAGGTAGATGAGGCAAGCTGCTGAGTCAGGTGGTAATTCTCCAGTAGTATTGTAAAAATATCAGACATTCAAATAGAAATTCTTCTGTTTTGACAACAGCTCTGAACCCACAATGTAATTCAATGTGAATCAGTACCAACACCAAATGCTGCCGACAGATATATAACCAGAGCCGAATGGCAATATCTCAGTCATTTCATTTATTTTATTTAGTATTTATGGAGACATGGTGATGTTTGCCAAACGGTTCATTTTCTATTATGGGCAGGTGTTAAATCACCCCCTCACACTAACAATAAAACCACCAAATTAAAACAAGAGCAGCCAGATGTAACATAAAACTGAATAACTAAAAGAATCAGAAGCAATAAAACAGAGCAAGTCCATCTGCTCTGTGGGTTTGTGGATGGAACAACATTTACAACTAATTTCTTACTGACAGCAACTGTGTTTAAAAAATTAAAATTATTTTATGTCCAGTTGTTATTGTTATTATATGTTCGTGTTTTCGAGTTTGATGTCAGCCTCAGAGTTTTAGGTTGGACTTGTTCTCATTTGGAGTCGTAGCACCTGAAAGGTGGGGTTTGGTTGGTGGGTGAGGTGACAAAATAGCTGCAGAGACCCCCCCCAACTAGTTTCCAAGGCAACAAAGGATGCAATAAAATGAAGCTAAGTTGGATTTCCTGCCTTCCTGCAGAGCCTTTGTCAGATATGATACAGTTTCCATAAGGGACTAAAGGCCCCTGGAGAAGAGCTGAGGAAACAAAGTGATTCACTCCTGTGACTATGGGCTCCTGTGGGACTGGATCCTGTCCCTCACACTGCTCTATCACAGGTGATGGAATACAAAGCAGTTCAGACACCAGATGCTCTCTTATGCAAATGAAAATACACCAATTACCAGGTTTCTAAGAATCAAACCTAAGAAGAACTAATTGGATTTGGAAAGTGCCTGCATGTGTTGATCTATAAAGAGCTTCTTTCCTTCCCTGTTTAATAACCATAATACATTTTTGGGCACATTTCACTCAACTGTGGTGCACTAAGTACTAAGTATTTTGATATGCTACACTTCTATTATGATCATTTAAATGGCCATAATGCATTGTCAGAATTCATCTTTAATTCCTAGACTCCTGGACAGATATAAAGTATTTTATTCTGAGCCAACCCCTTCCAGATTTTTATTTCAATTACTAAAATTAAAAAATAGAAGCTTATGCAGTTTGTATATGTGAGTACTGATGTTTGTAGTTTACAGCAGTGGATGAGGTCTTGCAGTCTGCAAGGAGGTGGCTGCTGCAGAACACGGCTGATTTATCACGACTCTGCCTCAAGTTTATTGTGTGAGCGCATGCACGTGTGCATGTGTTGGTGAGTGTGTTTCTGTGTGCTGTGATTTCTACTGTCGTCTTCATCAAAGTGTTAATAATTGCATTGCATGAACAACATAGTTTACTCTGTCACACACTTCAAAACCAAAATCCATCAAAGAGAGTCAAATTAAACCTGACAGTATCTATAAAATGATGTTTGTCAGGGATTATTTTTGGACACAAGCCGTGAACTTACTATGGTTTCTTAGTTACAAATAAATGGCTAAACAGACTGAAAAAATATAGTCAGAGAAAATGCAAAGATAACTTGCCCAAAGCACTGAGTGTTCAGACATGAGGATGAGTAATGCTAATTCTGATTTTGGGCAGAAAATTAAGGTCCCACTGGTTCATTTCTTCCTATGAAATCATGATGATGGGTCGCAGCCTTTAGCCATGACTCCAGAAATATATATATATAAAAAATATATATGAAGACAGTGGATATCTTTGAAGTCAACTGCTAAAACCAAAATCTTATTTTGTTCCATTTCTGCAAAATTTAAAGACAAAACGATGAAATATAAGTTAAACCCAAAGCCTTTAAACTCATCTACAGGGGACATGGCTTGGATTTCAATACCAAATGTGTCATTTGTTCATGTATTTTTGCACTTTTCATACACTCTGTAAATGCTACAGTCTACAGCCATGTGGCGGTTCTTTAAGGCTACAGTTAGCAGCATGTTCACAAGCTGACAATGACAAAGCTCACATGATGTTTCACACGTGTGATGTTTATCATGTTTGTTATTTAGGTTTATTATTAATATAACTATTTTTTTCAGAACACCGCTAAAAGGGTCCATAGAAAACAACTGGTTTGGTTGTTAGCATGCTAATTAGTTTAGCAATTACTATAATATTTCATCATAAATGAGTTATTGGACAAATAATAAATATCGATTAACTGATGATGCAACTACATTAACGAATATTAGAATACATAAAACTGAAATATCGACCTCATGACAAGACTACAGGAGAGGTCAGGGATCACCATTGTCATTATGATTCATCCTCTGGGGACCTTGAACATCTGTGCTAAATCACAACAAGACATCCAGTAGCTGCTGGAATATTTCAGACTGACGGACAGACAAAGCTAGCAAGCTGCTAGTTTGGCTAAAAACCTAAACCATAAGGCATGAGATTTTAGCATCATTTCATCATCAGTTAAGATTATTTCCACTCTGCTGCTACGTGACCTTGCTTGCTCTTAAGATGTTCTCCTCCTCTCGCGTAAACATATAAAAACAGCTCAATGCAAAGAGCTCACAGTCTCAGTTATCAAAAAAACAAACTGGGGAACAGTATACCCCATCACTAATTCATTATTTACAGGCTGACTTGATAAGTAAATGTCTAAATGTACCACCAGGCACTTTCAGTTTTCTTACCTGCAAAAAAAAAAAAAAAAAACAAGCAAAGGGTTAATATGTTTCATTGCCTGTGTAAATGAACCACATTGATCAGCCTCGTTGATTAATAAAGTGATAGGGGCTCATTGTTTGATGACAAACAAGCTTTTAGAAAATCTAATTAAAATTAGACCTTAAAACATTGATCATTTGCTGTGGCCAACCTGTCTGAGTGGAGTTATCAACAATTAGCAACCGTAGACTAGTCAAACGTGAATTACTGAGAGTGTCAGGGGTACAGGGAATATTAACAGAACTGTGTGTATCTTTGTCACCATTTTATGGACTAAACGTGTCTTTGCTACTGTATTTTATCTGTCAAAACAAGCTACAGCAGCCAACAGATACAATGACTAACTAAATGAGAAGGTTCGACCTGAAGTTATAAATGGAGCAGAAGACCAAACACCCAAGCAGGGTCAGTCATCTGCTCGACCACAATGTCTAATTACAAATTGTAAATGCTATATCAGTCAATTACTTTAGAAACACAGCCCGAAGACCTAAAGGAAAAACAAGGCCCTGACTGGGTTTGTACTCGTCTCCTCAATGACCTGGAGAAACTCTGCACTGACACCGGTTCTCTCATTTCTTTGGACTTCATCCCGTCCGTCTGAAACAACAGCTTCATTTACAAACAGCTCTAAATTATTTAACCCACTGTGGCAAAACAGACTCCACCTGCGGTCAGGTTACCTGGCACCAAAGCCAAGAGATCAGCAGGACTCTCCGGCTGGAAAGTCTCCATGGAAGTAGGCCAGTGTTCAATGATAAAAACTCCAGATGCAATGTCATGTTGCTCAGCGGGAACAGAGCACTGCACAACTGCAACGCTACGGCAAGTGCAAGCAGATATGGAAGTATTTGCATGAATCAGAGGCGAATTGCAGTTTGCATTTATAAGCAGCTGGTGAGGCTGTTTTACATAAGCTGACTCTTTCAAAACAGACCGAAGAAGTTTCTTGTTTTTCCATGGTAGCACATTTTAAATGCGCCAACCAGATCTGTACTTCAGCAGAGCTCTCATGCCGTAAAATTTAAAAGAAACAACGACTGCGGTTTGCAGGTATGACCCAATAAAATCCAAAAGTACAATTCTATGTCACTTGAAGCAAATCTATTTCTGAACAGCCCCACTTTTGATGTCCATTTTAAAAGTTTGCTGTCGAATTAATTAAAAACTACTGCAGCTCCTGTGTATGCGAAATATACTGTAGATCCGATTCCTGATACACTACGCAAGGACATGTCTTGATATAACAGAAGATATTTATATATAGTATTTGTATGGACATATAAACTGATACCTTTCTCCATCCTCTTTTTTAACCACGTCCACTTTTTGACCACTCCTTTTTCCTTTTTTCATGGCTTTACGAGGTCTTATAAAGTGCTTCCCATCTGTTTTGCCTTGTGACAGTAAGTGAAGTGAAGCCTTGTCCATTCACAGCCCATTTCACATGTTGCATATGTCTATGATTTGTGGGCAGTTCAGGTGAAGAATGATGCCTCCTGATGTTTCCCTTCATCTGAAGCTGAAATGACGAGTCAGTTAAACGATTAGTGGTTTGACAGAAAACAAGTCAGAGCTTTTTTTGCTAATCAATCATTAATTGCCATTTTTTCAAAATTTTCCAAAGTGTTACTGGTTTATATCATTGCTGGATTTTGGAGTAAGACATCTGAAATTATGACCTTGGGTGAAAACTGTGATGGACCTTTTCACTATTTTAAACCAAACAACTAGTTGTTCTAGTTTAAATCTGCAATTTAATCAATGTTAAATAATTCCTAGTTGCAGCCATAAAGTCAATTTACTTTTGTTCTGTTTTCGGTTTTAGACTAAAGCTTCACACAATCTTAGAAGCCCATAGAGGAAACTGTAGCATGAAAAGGTTGAATCTTCCTGGATTATCCTACCGCAAAGGTTGACTTTGGAAACTACCACCACCGCTGCTGCCACCACCACCTTCCTCCAGTGCTGCTCGCTCGTCCTGGTCTCCACCACCTCCTCCCCCTCCTCCTCCTCCACCTGTGCCCCCAGATCGAAGGTGGCGTAGCTCATCCGGCTGCAGGGCGCTGTACCAGGCCTGCTGCCCGTTGTCGGGGGTCAGCACGGGGCTCTTGTCCTCCTCCTGGCCCTGGACCTGACTCTGAACCGTCTTCACGATGTTCACGGCGTTCACCGGCAGCTGCAGCAGCTTTTGCATAGTGGTCATGTTTGAAACTTAGTCTGAACCAAAAGCTTGACAGCAACCTGTAGATTTCTGGGAAGATAAAGTGGGAAGACTGGAGGTTTCTTGGGGAAATCCTTGGGGGTAATGAGTGAATGAAATCCACCAGATCCTCCTCAAAGAGTTTTAATAAAGCAAACAGCAGCTTCAGTGAGATTCAGCCGTTATAAATATTCCTTCTCTCCGAGGTTAAAGATATCCAATGTGGACATTTCTGGCCAGAATGATGCAACAAACTGAATCAGAAATGCTCCAGTGGCTGCTCAACGCCTTCTCCGCGGTGGAAAGGTTGATATACTTTGCTGCCTGAGTGCTGTAATCCAGATCCACCGGAGCTCCACAGCACGGTGGGGGTTTTTTTTTCCCCCCTTCTGCTACAACCGAGGCTGTTCAGATCCAGTGAAGCAGCACACTTCAGCCTCTCAGTAAATGGATGCTCGGCAGAGAGGGGCGTGGAGTTTTATTTGCCGTGGAGCCTCTCCTCTCGCGACTCCTCCCGCTGCTCATGTGGTTCGTGTTGCTGCACCAGTCTTTCTCTGCCTGTCCGTGTGTACACAGGATGTCCACATACACGCATCTGAGCTCTCTGACAATGACACAGCCTCTCCCATCTTTTGTGCCACGTTATCACCCCCCCCCACTCTCTATCAAGCTTATCATCCTTCCTCCTCCTCTCCTGCTTCCTCATTCCTGTTAAGTCTGACTCTATCGCACCTTTTTTTATCCGCCTCTTTCTAAAGTCACGGCCAACAAATCTTTGCTGATACCTGACAGATGCTTTTAAATATTCCTCACTCCTCTTGCTCATTATATTTAAAAATTGTCTCGTCTCATTCATTTTTAATATTTAGTGTTGTGCCTTTTTTTTCTCGTCTTACATGACTCAGCTTTCTTGGCAGTGTCGTGATGAGGACACCTCTCTCTCTCTCTCTCTCTCTCTCTCTCTCTCTCTCTCTCTCCCACTCGTTTCTCTTTGGCTCAAACCAAAATATCTGCCTTAAAGCACAATTCACAACGCTCTTCCTGTGATCTGCAGCGGCTCAGTTTGGATTTGTTGACATTTGCTGAAGACTTAATAAGATTTTTAACCTGTAATGTCAACAAGGAAAAAAAGCCCCAGGGCTGCAGCGTTTACAGTGTCCAACGCTGAGTGTGTGGTGTAAAAAGCAGAGCAATGCTGGAGAGAAAACTGAGATAATTTATTCCTGCGGTTGCTTTAGAAAGAACTTGTGACGCTGTAAGAAAATGGAATCTTTGATGTTTTAGTTCTCAGTTTAGGAGGAAAATGTTTTCTTTCACAAAACAATCTTCTCTATCTGACTGCATGAAAATGGAAAGACATCACAATCATTATTTAAAACGCCCTGAGAAGATGCAGTTTTGTAAATCTCTCTTCACTCTGACTACAAAAAATGCTGCCGCCAAGTTGGACTTAAAAAGCTTATTCTCCTTCTCTTGTCAAAACTTTTGTGTCTGATTTCGGTTGCAGTGCAGTGGTATCATATTCTCTAAGTAAAAGGAGCTTATAGTAGCAGAGCATCTCAGAGGAAATATATGAAGGCTTTCATGAATTAATAAACTCTCATCCTGAAGATGGATAATTCATATTCATCCCCTGCTGGGACCGTAATGGAAAGAAGAGTTTTATATCCTCTGCTGTTTTCAAAACCCTGTGCATGTGCATGTGTATTTTCTAAAAGGAATACTTGGGGAAATACCTTTTGCTTTCTTTCTTTCTGTGACCACAATACAAGACCGACAGCACTCTCATGTCTGTACATTCAATATAAACGTGCAGGCAGCAGGTGGTTACCTGGAAACAGGGGCTAGAAACTGCACCCAGCCAAGAAACTTGGCACGTGACCTGTAAAACCACCACATGTGCCAATTAGACAAACAAGATACAACGTGTTAATTAGTCAGTTTTAGAGGCGCCGATGGATGGATTGTGTTGCCTCCTGTTGTGTTTGCCAGAGCCAAACTAGCCTTTATGCTAAGATAAAATTCTAATCTAATTTTCATCTTGAAAGCAAAAAGGACTCAACATGTCTGACTGTTTCTTTTCAAACAGCAATTTTTAAAACTTTCTTCAGCCTTTTGCAGGAGGAGCAAGGAAACCAAAAACAGCACAGCTGTATTTGCCACAGCTTATGGCATGATGTAACTGACAGAAATTGAATACAAAGCAAAGCCAAAGATACAAAACCTGCTGAAAAAGGCAACTGTCAACTTGTAAAATGCAAAATGAAGCATGTGTTGCAACATCATAGAAGTCAAAAATCCAGATTATCTGAGTGTGAAATCTTAGGAAAAGGCAGAGAAACAGTCACTGACATTGACCATCAGCCCTGCTAAACAGTCAGTTCAAGCTGAAGGATAGTAAATACCCTTTAAAGGGTAGGAAAGGGGTTTTTACACAACACAGTGAGATTGACATGGTTTGGGATGTAAAGCAACCTGCCATGTTTCCAAGGAGACGGCAGTGAAGGTCGAGTCAGCACTTTCACCCTCAAGTTTACAGACAAACTGGTTAAACTACCTTCACTGAGGAAACACTGAGCAAACACAGATCTGCATAACACCAACAGCCGCCTACGCTTTCACACAATTAGGCTGGATTCAAAAACTAATGACTGATGTTTGCCAAACAGCCTCCTCCAGATCCAGAGGTCACAGTTCACTGGCCACAAACCTGCCATCTGTGACCAAAGAGCTCCCTCTGCTGGAAAGCTCATGCTGACGCAGCGGTGATTACCAGTGAAGCTTGTTCAATGAGCTGCTCGCTGACCCACATCGGTTTCATTTTACCAGCCTCAGTGGAGCAACAAGCAGTGATGCAGTGTCATTACACGTGTTACCAATCTGACATTCATGGATAGAGAAACCAAACTGGTCAACAAACGTAACAAAGCGAGGCTCCACTCATAGAAAACAATCACCAAAGTTAAAATCTGCCTCACAAAGAAGTTGATGACATGAAAGAACTCAACATATTGATCTGCTGATTGATTTCTTCATTAATTATTTGGTCTATAAAATATATAGTGAACAGAAACAAAGGAGAACAATCTTAATAACTGCAGATTTTGCAGAATTTTCTTTTCCTGCAGCTGGATTTTATTGTGATATGAAGGTGTCAAACACAGTTACCTCATATAAACCTTTAAAAAATATGTCTGTTCTGTGACATATATAAAGGCAAACAGTGTAACTCTATAGCAATGACTGCACCTCGTGAGACCCCTCCCATCCATTAAACTCCTGAAGCTGAACTCACTGATCAGTGGAGATGACAGTGGACCTCAGGGGAAGCCCCCCAACGTCACTGTGAATAACACAGTTTCTAGAAAACTTTAGGTTTGTCTCAGGACCTCATGTGGACGACCAACATCACCTCAGTCCACCTCAGGCTCATCAGCGAATGTACTTCCTGTGTCAGCTCAGGAAGTTCAGCCTCCACAACAGCTGCCCATTCAGTTATATAATGCCGTCATCCAGTCTGTTCACATCTATCACTGTCTGGTTTGGATCAGCCACCAAACAGGACAGGAACAGACTGCAACGGACCATCGGGACTGCAGAAAATATTATCTGTGCCAACCTCCCCTCCATTCAGGACTCATACACCTCCAGAGTGAGGAAATGGGCAGAAGGCATCACTGCAGACTGCACACATCCTGGACACAACCTGTTCCTCCTTCTGGAAGGTGCAACAGATCACCGAGCACCAAAACAACCAGACACACCAACAATTTCCTCCCACAGGCCGTCACGATCACTTCATCAGTGTAAACTGTTCACCATAAATAATCTCTAATATACATATGTACATATCAATCAGTAATTATTTATCTATATTCCTGCACCACCTTCTATTGCACTACAGTACAGTATAAACATACAGAGCAGCTGCAGTCATGCATATACTGCGTATACTCAAACTTATTCTTGTACATAATATATATTTTCTGTTTCTGTCTGTTGTCTATTTTGTAAATTGTCTATATTGTGCACTGATGGGTCATGAATGAATTTAATAGTATTAGTCAGCACAGCTCTTATTGTTATTGTTACATTAAATTACATTTAATAACAATAGTCAATGGGTTTTTGTCTCATATTCTGTTTAAAAGATTCTTTATATTATTTTGTTTGTTTGATGACACCTGCTGTGGACTGTGGGGTGTGTAATATACACTTGATTGGCTTTTCTGTAAATGACTTGTTTAGATCCTTAATGGAGCTGAGTCATAATGAACAAAATAGATTGTGCGGGTGTGTAGAGCCTTCAACATGTGTCAACAATACAAAGGCTGCTTTATGTCAACAAGCTAAGCTTAATGAAACTGAACGACATTATGTTACTAATTCGACCATTTCAAATGGTCGCTGGTTCTTCCCTGTGGCTCCAGTCTGCTAAATACATATGAAGGTGATGAAGATAATGATGGTTAAAAACAGGTCAAAATGCCTGATGCCAAGAAGCACTGAAGAAACTATGAGTTGCTATGAAGAGCCATCAGGGACATTACCTAAAATTACCATGCATATGCATATGTGAGACCAAACTCACTCACACATTATACTGAAAACCTCACACACATACAAGCGAAATGCATATATATAGACACACCTGAAATGCTCCATTATAATGCTGTGATCTAATGGTTAATATATATATATAAAACAGTAAAATCATTTTTTTAATTCTGATGCTGTTCCTTACTCCATCTGCTATACTGCTTATACTGATCCCCTGAGCGGCATATATGGATCTCTTGGGGTACGCCACTAAATTCCATTAAATATGCATTAAATATACTTTTGAAATGACATAAAAAGAAAGACATAAAATATTTTTTAGTCTGATTTTGTTTCTGACTCTAAGCAAAAAAAAAAAAGCTTTTGTTAGCCTAGCCACGCAGCCAGTATGAATCAATTGCAGACATTTACAATGGTTTATCACTCCACCAATAGCATCGTACCATTAGCCACTTTTTCCATATCATAGTCTCTCTTCTCTTACTTGATCACAATATGATAGGGGAGCATTTCAGCTCTGTATATGAGGCATTTTACCAGTATATGTGCAAGGTTTTCATTTGTCTGTGTGTTTCAATTGTGTATGTAAAAAGTTTCACTAGTTTTTATTTTTCAGTTGTGTATGAGTGTGTTTCAATAATGTGTAAAGGATTTTCAACTGTATGTGTGTGAGGTTTTCCATATAAGATGTAGGTTTGTTTTTGGATTCATTTGTGTATATACATGGTAATTCTAGATAATGTTCTTAATGGCCCATCATACCCTTATAATAACTTCTTTCCTTTTCTCCCTTTAAATGTTTTTATACACAAGCTGCTCTGGTGAAGATCTAACTTGAGGTGGTCAACCCTCAGCCCAAGATTGTACTTAATGCCATATATAGCAATAAAAATAAATCATTGGTTTATCATATGAATGTCCTCTCCTCACAAAGTTCAACAAAGCAAACAAACAACTTTCAGCATAAACCTAAACTGTCTTCCATGTTCACAAATCAACACTGTAAAGTTTTAGATATCAAAACATAATGACTCGTGAATTCAAGATGCTTTCAAAAAATCAATTCCTTCCCCTGTGCAGACTGGTACACTGTGTTGCATTATTGACTAAGAATTATAAATAAATAAGTAAATAAAAAGAAAAGAAATGTACCTTTTTTGGCTCAATGGACTGTTTCCAGCATATAAGGTAAAAAACATTTATATGTTTATAAGTTTCATAGTCTACAAGCTGTACAGTGAAAGATAAATCATTACTATGTTCTATAAACTATTCAAGCCATTCAATATAGTCCCATTTATACCCCATGATCCAGTGTCATGGCCTATTTAAGAAAATAGTTCTTATTTTGTGAGACGTAATTTAACAAAATCAACCCTTCATTCCAACAGTAAATCATGTACACGAGCACAGCTCTGTTTGTTGCTCCATCACTATAAGTTAATAGGGTCATTATAAGGAAAAAGCAAGTTCTATTTATACTTTGTGGCTAATCACAGTGTGTTAGAGTGTCATTAGCTTTGTTGTTATCATTTGCAGGGCCAAAGGGTGCCTGGGGGTGACAGGGGCCACCTCTATACTTTCAATGTCATCACAGTCAGAAAGTGACAGGTTGTTGGACTTGTTATTATATTGATTATTGTATTGATTGTGTACAAGTAAAATTGTTTAATTAACCAAAATGAACATAATACAGTTTTAATGTAAACCAAATTATTAATATTTAATTAAATGCATCTTTGTTCAGGTTGAGGAGCACATGATGCCTTAAACTGAATATATTCAGAACAAATTTAATGGTAAAAAGAGGGCAGAGGCACTGGTAAGTAAAATTACGTCTGGTAGACCCACTGTCTAACATGTCCTGGGGCAGCTAATCCTATCACTTATGTTAAAAGGTGGCATGTTACCAGCCACGAGCCAGGCTGAGTTGTTAAGGGAACTGTGTTTTTTTAATGTACTGACAGCGAACACACCATGCCAGCATATTAGAGAAAAAGAGTCTGCATATTTTTCAAATAATCAATACCACCAGGTCTGTTTCATGTACTGTACACCATATAATCAGTTGAGCCTCTTTTCCACTGGTCAAACCACTAATACACCACAGCTACACTGCACTCCAGCCTGCACGAGTGAGCTGCAGCACCAAAATAAGTTTTAAAACACTCAACAATTGGAGCGTCTCACATTGAGGCTCCAACCCCAGGCAGCTAACAGCTCACTCTTTCTGTATAATATAGGGCTTTAATTTTACTGAGGTACTGAGGGCAACGCCTGACATTACTGTACTAACTGACCTGACAGACAAGTTTCCCTCCACAATGCGAAATCTGCTGATGCAGCTGGTTTGTGTTTGGCAGTTTGATGTTTGAGATTCTTGCTTTTGCCCAGATGAATAATTTAGACGTTTTCGACCAATACACCTGCAGTTAGGGAACTGATGCTTTGGCCCTTTCGGTGGACTGTTGACTGCACTGTGTCGCTTTAATAGCTCAAATATCAAAGTGTGAATTACAGTCGTGTCCTTAGAAATCAATAAATGTTTCTATGTTAATGTGGGCATGTGGGTAACATCTTGAGAAAATGGCAACAGCTATTTTTCAAGTCTTTTGCTTCACATTATGAATCTGTGTGTGTGTGTGTGTGTGTGTGTGTGTGTGTGTGTGTGTGTGTGTGTGTGTGTGTATGTGTCATCATGAAAAAATGTGATCCTGGAGACACCTACTGTAGCATGAAGTACCACTACCACTACCTCACTATGTGTTTACATGTCTGTGTATAGAGTCAGTATTTTTTTTCACCTTGAAAGCCTCACAACTGTGAAAGATACAGGCTCAAAACAGATGTGTAGTTAAGATGAAAATGATGTTGGGCCAAGGCTGTGCTCTGACCTATGATGCTCCTGTACTGAAGCAGTAATGATTACTGAGGTCAGAAGGTCAGCATGTTGATGGATGTCACATCTGATTTGATCCCACTGTAAGATGGTCTCTAGTTTGGTCTGCAAGGGGCTCACACCAGCAACGACACACATCAACAAGCTGACTTTCTGACCCATGAGAAGTCAGTGGTCATTACTACACTATTACTGTTATGTTGGACCACGCCCATCTTCAAACTTGTTTGTAGTTTAGATAAAAATGCTCTTAGCTACACACCTGTTAAGTTTTGTGACAGTATCTTGCACAATTGCAAAGCTATTGCTGCAACAGACACATACAGCACAGAGACCTGTTAGAGGACTGAGAACTGCCCCTGTAGTAGTTCCTGCTGCAGCATGTGTCTCCACATGATGACAAATAATGATGTCATGAGCTGAAAACAACACCAGGCTGGTACCATAAATGTATCAGATCTCTGATATCTACTGTGCTATTCATCTGCAGGGTTACATATCATTTTATGCGATCTTTCAGGTGCTCGTTGTGGATTATAAAGCACTAAAACAATTGGTTGATTCATCAACAAAAATAGGCTAAAATAGTCTATTTAAGAGTTTAAGCATTTTTATCCAAAGATGCTGGTTTCAGTCCCTTCTATTATACTGAGAGTTGCTTATTGCAGATGTGTCTAAAACAATGATGAGGAGTTCCAGTACAGAAATTAAACTACAGATTTGAGTTGATTCAGAAACAATGTCTTCATTATGTATTTATAGAAGAAGATTTCTCATCTGTAAAATGTTCTTTACAACCAGTTACTTACAACCATCTTCACAATTCTATAAATAAAATCTGAGGGATGTTCATGTTTGTGTTGTTGTGTATCTATAGACAGAGCCTTGAAAGTATCGTTCAGGCTACAGCTCACAATATGTTGTTCAGAATAAACAAGCACTTTAAAGAAGTGACCTTTCGCGCTGGGAACTTTTCTGACATTTTACAAAATAAATCAGCCAATGAACAAATTAACCAGCAGTTGAATCGTGAATGAGTTGATTATTAGTTGATTATCATTATTGTTGTTGTCACTGTGTCACTGTGTCAAGTAAGAACAAGCACCTAATGACAGCAAAGGCAGCTCATTCAATCCCAGGCTTATTTTGTTGTTCCTGAATATAAGGCTCATTGGCTGAGGTCTCACTCCTCCTGTTTTTCTGATGACTGCCGGGCTGGGGGAGCGTGTCTCTGGTCCACGCTCACGCGGAGCCGCTGCCCCTGAGCGCGCTGTCCAGCAGGGGTGGTGCTGAAAGCTGGAGCTGAGGCCTGGGATCCCCTCAGACGGGCCTTTCACGCTTCGCCTCACGAAATGACTGAAATGCTGCCAGTTTGAACACCGCCAGCTCTCAGCTTCAAGCTCACACCAGCGAACGGACATATATCACAGTTACAATCACAGCGCCGGGCCTTTATTTGACAGCACGAGCTCAAATCACGACCAGAAAAAAAAAAAAAAAAAAAAAGCAGACGCCGCTTTCAATGACGGGCCTGCTGATAAACAAAGTTCAGGCTGGTGTTTCTATTTAATTTACAATCTGTCCGCTGCGGGTAAAATACACTTCCTATGCATCCGAGGAGCCAGGAAACTGCACCTCCCCCCGCCACCAGCTGCCCCGGTACAACCCCCACAATATGACAAATAAAAACGGCGTCAAGCTGCACCGAGGCAGGTGGCCCCGTACCTTTTGTAGTCGGAGGAGAAAATCCCTCCGCTCGCCGGGTCGTGACCATATTCAGGCTCCCCGACGCTGGACGACCCCCCCTTCTCGTCATTGAAAGCAGAGCTGGCGGACATTGCCGTGGCTTTCGGTGTTTTCTCGCCCTCGCGGAGCAGCGATGGAGATTTAATGCAGGGAGCAGATAGACGGCTCTTAAAGGCGCACACACACCGCCTCTATCCCCGGGATGCGGAGGGGGATGATGGGTGGGAGAGGAGGGGGCAGGGATGATGCTCCGATCACGTGATTTCTCCAGATTGTAGCCATTAAACCCGGAAGTGTTTGATACATTAAGCAGACACCAGTGATATTTCCTCATCTCTCATTTTTCATATTTACTAATAATACGTTTTGTTTCCAGGTAATATGGAAAAGAGACACATGTTTCACATTAACTTTTATTTAATTTAGAGAAACCTTTATCCAAAGGGAGCTCACTAAAGCTTCGGTGCAGTGAGAAACCTTAATTACAAAGTATTGGCCTGCATCTACAATAAAAGCAAGTAAAATCTAGTAGCCTAAAGAAATGCATTCAAAGTAAGCACAGTTGGTGTCAGCTAGTCGTGTCAGAGCACGTCAGAGAGGAGTCTTCAAGAGATTCTAAAAGATCGAGATGCTCTGACGCCTTTGGTACCTTCTTCCATCGTCGGGAACCACAGATGAGTGGTCAGGACTGTGATTGCCTTGTGTGCATAGATGGTAATACCAGGTGAAGTTCCCTGGATGAACACAGTGCAGCATGATTTAGTTCAAATAGACAGTCCAGATCCAGAGGTTACTCTGAAGGCAGCATCAGTGACTAGAATTAGTTGCCGCCATGGGTAGCAGCGTAGGTCAATAACTGGCGGAGTTACATGTGCTCACGTGCACATGTGCTGTTTGGTTGAAGACCAAACAAGCTGCTGCATTCTGCACCATCTGCAAAGGTTTTAATTGTTGTTTTTCTCTTTAAGACGGTCACTTCACTTTTGCTACTTAAGGAAACAATTTCTTGATATTTTAGTATAAATTGGGCAGCAGTCTGTGACAAAGACTGACGGAAATTTCACTTGTAGCTAGAAACAATAGAGCATAAGTGGAAGTTACAGTAAACTGTAGTTGTCTAATTATTGCAGCGACACCTCGTTCAATTATTGCCCCCTGGTGGAGCAACACACTACATGCAATAATTGTCTGTCAGCTGCAGCCATGAACGACACAGTCCCTCCATCACTCTTTACATGGAGCCAGGGGCATAGTAGTGATCGGAATAGGTAAGCTAAGTACCCAGGGCCCCAATGTGGAGAAGAACCTAAAAAGCCTGAAATTTAAAGCTTGTTTATGTCTAATTTGGAAATGTAATGTTATTAGTATTATTGTGTTAAAGTGTTATTAGTTATTATGCTGAAAGGAGAGCCACACAACAAACGTCAACTAGTCTGTTTTACTGTGTGTGTTGTACAATATTATGCAATTTTAAGATGATGTGATTTGATATGAAATACTGCTCAAACAACAAAGCAACATTTGAAATATGATCAGCTTGCAATAGAAGTTTGATAAGTTTTACTATTCATAATGATAAACATATAAACAGAACCTGACTGAACCTCCAGCAACACCAAATAAGTGAAAAGTGAAACAATTAACTACAAAAAACTAATATTGTGGCTACTGTTTTAGACACATTTGGATTTTGTCTGCAAGTTTCTAAAGTTTTACTTAGTTTTTATCATGCTGCTTCATTGTGACACCAGGCTGGAAACTAATTCACCTTAATTCTTCAAATAAAACATGATTGAACAGTGATGGTTATGTTCTTGTGTTATATGTGCATTATTTACACTTAATAGCAGTTCCACCATTTCACATTTTAAACCTCTCTGTGTTTTTTATGTAAATAACTGTCTGAGGCCCAAAGTGGTAAAATCATTCAATATTTCACAGAACAAAAGATTGCCAGAGAAATTAACAAAATGTCACAGTACACCATTTGTAGCATAAATTAGTTTTTTAAAATCTTTTCTACAGTATTTATTATCTAATACTTCAGATTTCTTACATGACCCTTTGCAGGGGTCCAATTAATAAGTATGGACCAGTGGACTAAACTACTTCCCTCTATATAAAATACATAAAGCTAGCTCCACCTTTGAGCAGCTACAACAGAAAACTTCTGCTTACACACTGATACATTAGTATTATTATTCTAATAATCTATTGTGTAATGTACTTTGTAACACATATTGTAGAAGCAGTACTGGTTCTGATACTTTGGTACTGGTCATTTCTATAGGTGATAAGTGAGTGACTTCCCTCTAGCCACAGTAATAACCTCCTTGATAGAGAGCTGCTGAGATGCTTTTCCTAATATGTTAGAAATTGCTAAAGTAACTGCTAACTGTGGGGATTACATAATTGAGCAGTTTCATATTTTATCCAAAGAGCAGGAAGAGGAGTTCATGTGGAGGACCATACTCTCAACACTGAGAGTGAAATCGGTTCAAATTGGGCAAAAGAGATGTCATTTGCATGAGGACTAGAACGATAACAAGGATTGAATGAGGGATTTAACAGTGTTGACCTTACTGATAAAAGGATTAAAACATTTTTCAGACTGCCCAGCAGCCAAGTCAAGGGAAGTAATGGAAAGGGGGGCAGTAATTACAGAATGAATTACCCTGAAGAGAACCTTGGGATTGTTTTTCATAGAAATCAGTCGAGAGAAGTCAGTCAATTGTAATAGGTCTTGAGCTCATCATGTACTAACACAGATTTGTTTACTCTCTATTGGGGTTTCAGTTTTATTCATTGTTTTTATGATCTGTAGTGTGATTGGTCAAACAGGGAGGACTGTTTGATATTTGTTTCTTTATTTTAAAAGGAGCTATTTGTTTAAGGATAATCAGTTACAGCCACATCCACCAAGTGGTTAAAATAAATTCTTTTAGTAGCAAAGTTAAAACCATTAGAAATCATTCATGATGAAGGACTTATTGCTAAGAATCCTGACACTAAGGCAACCAAAGGTGTTTGGAGGGAAAACAGAGGGAAAAGAGGAAGCTGGTGCACAGAGGAATGGATGTAAACAGGAATTGTATTTTGAGTTTCTGTTGTGACCATCTTTGGAAAAGTGGTGTGGATGAGAGGTTCTTTGCCTAATGAATTCATAATGATGAATGCACTGTAAAGTGTTACTAATCATTTTTTCTCTCCTGTTCTTTGCCTCAGATTTGTCTTGTGGCCTTTTGAAGGGGTCCCACCCTATGGCTTGAAACCAATAAACAACCTCACAGTCTGTACAATTGCTACATCTAACTCTATCTCAAGCAGCTGCAACAGCAAAGTGCTGCTCACACAATGTTAGCAATCTGATAATATCATATATGCAACAATGCTAATACATATGTGCTAATTGCTGATGAGAATTTTTCTGAGGAGTTTGCTTGCAGGATTTGTACATTGACATAATAAAACTTTGACTTCATTACAAACTTTGACTGCTTCTTCCTCCACTGAACACAAGTAGCTCAAAACTAAGTAAATGTACATAGTTACGTTATGGTAAATAAGGAGTATATTTGAGTGTGGGGAGAAGAGACGGGGACATTGACATTGGTTGTCATGGTTATCAGTAAACTGTACCTCATGGATGAGGTGATATGATCCTGTGTGATCTGCACATGGAACAGAATATTTAACTGAATCTATGACCATGATTCTATAGAATGTGACTAACAATGGGAGACTGTTCACTTCCCCTGAAGACAACACTCAGTTAACAGCAGACATCCACCTAGACAACTGGAAACTGTTCGAGACAAGAACCAAGACATCAAGAAAACTGTTAACTAACCGCAGCATCAGTGAACGCAGTAGGTGAGTACTGAAAAGCTCTTTTTTTTTAGCCAAGTTTAAATGTGTTGTTTGCAAACTGTAGTTTTTAGTTTTTAGTGGTGATAACTTAGATAGACTTGACTCTTTAGCTGGTGGTTAATACAGTCACTCTCGTGGCTCCATGAAGAATTTGGATCCTTTACTTAAGAGGAAGAAACAAAACCACAATGTAAAAATATTAAATAATTAAATAAATAAGTAAATTCAACGTTTTACTTTACTTTACTTTACATATATTTTTTATTTTATTAAAAATTACTTTAATATAAAAGCACTGGCTTCTTTTAAAGTTTTGTATCCTTAGATTATATAGTTGTATTACTGATACTTATCAACATACAAGAAGTATTATAAATATTACACATTGAGGTGAAAACAATTATTATATATTGTTGGACAGTTTATTCTTTAAAAGCGCATCATTTGTTAAATGGGCTGCATAAAATCCTTATCTGTAATAAGTAGTGAGGTGAAATGCCCAGTATTTCCCTCTGAAGTGAAGTGAAGTGAAGTGTCTCAAAAGCAGTTTCCTGTCAATGTCCCAGACTCAGTGACAGACAAGATGGACATCAGAGCCGAGTTTGAACGTGTCATAGAGGGGATGGAGTGGAGTGAGGTGCTTGAGACTGTTCAGGCGATGGTGGCTGACCTGTTGGGAAATACAATCAAACCTCGACCCCTGCATACCTCCCCTCCCTCTCCCCCTGCTGTCCCTGCTGAGCTCTCTTTTAACCCCCACCCTCAGCCTGTGGACAGAGGATACAGTGGGTGCAGCCCCCAGGGAGCAGCTTCGCACAGCTTTGCTCCAACTATCTACCAGGTGCAAAGTGTGATGCAGCCTGGTTCCCTGCACAACCAGGCAGGTGTTTGCAGCCAAGGACTGGTAAGATGTTAAGTTTAGGTAAAAGAAAGATTCATAGAAATGTATCAGTACCTGAATCAAAACAGATTATTAGTTATTAATGGTGGAAGCTTTAATCTAAGTCCCTCCTGTGTTGTTGAATCTAATGACTTACACAACAGTACTGTGAGGCCCTGCTCATAAATATCCTTAATAACTGCCAATTAGTCATAATACAAGGAAGTCATTCCTGCTTATGGCCATCAAACACTATGACATTGTTCCTCAGAGTGTCTAATTTCACTTACTAATATCAAGTGCAATTATTTTTCTCTGTGCAAAACCAAGTACAGTTATTATCTGTTTTTTTACCTTCACGTTATATATTTGTATTTGTACATAATAATTCATTTTTATTCTCTATGCTTTGCTGTTACATTTTCTTGAGGGGGTAACTGTAACATGACCTAAATTCTCCCTGGAGATCAATAAAGTATTGTGATTCTGAGCATTCACCTGTGACAACTGGTGGACAGGTGATGATGATGATGATGATGATGATGATGATGATGATGATGATGATGATGATGACGACGATGATGATGATGATGACGATGATCACCTGTACTGTGTATGTTTGTGTCTCCAGCACAACAACATACCAGTGCTGAGTCTCCCTGACAACATGAACAACAGCCTGGTTCCTGTTGGAATAATGTAAGTAGCACACACACATCAGGGAGCCTCAGTCTGTGTCTTCAAACACAGTTTTTTTTGTCATCTAATGTGGGTAATGTTGTTCGTATAGGAATGGGGAGGTGGTATTCGGGCTCCCAGCAGAGAGGTGCCCTATTGTTGCCTCTGCTGCTCCTCCACCCAACACCTCCAGGCCACAGTAAGTCAGCCTGACCGGCTCACCATCACCAGCTGGAATACCACAACAAAGCCAGACTCACAATCAAATCACATTCACATTCACATTATATTTCATGTTTCTGCACTTTGACTCAGTGATTATGCTCTTATTCTGCTTTTCTTCTGTTGTGCCACAGAAAGAGAAAGCGTGGGAGCCATCAGGAAGAAGGCCGGACGTATGTGAAGAAGCCGCCCAACGCCTTCATGCTGTTCATGAAGGAGCAGAGGCTCAAGGTTGTCGCTGAACTCAACAACACTAACAATGCGACAGTGAACACAGTGCTTGGACAGAGGGTAAGTGTCTTTGGCTCTGTATCTTTGAGACACTTGATCAAGGTTTGATAAAAGATTGACACGTTTTCTGCATTACTTCTGCCCTGAGCAGGTGTTTGAGACAACACTCCTAAAACCACAAATCTTAACAATCAGGATTTCCAGCCTTTAATGACGCAAACACTGTGTGGGGAGTTTGCATTGCAGAGCCTGCACCTGCTAATGTGGATCTTTGTGTGTCTGCTGACATGTTAACATGCTTGTGTTCATGCACCAGTCAGCCTGTAGTTGCATGTAGCTGTGTTTCACTGTGTGTCACTGTGTGTACTGACAGTGTGTTATCGTGTGTCCACAGTGGAAGTCACTGTCACGGGAGGAGCAGGCCAAGTACTATGAGGCGGCAGAGAGCAAGAGGAGGCTCCACGCCCAACTATTCCCCAACTGGTCCTGCTGTGACAATTATGTATGTTACACTACACTGACACGCAACTAGATGATGCAACACAGTCACTGCAAAGAGTTTTAATCAGCTGATGTCAGATGGAAAGTTTAACATATTTGTTTCTGTGTAGGGCAAAAAGAGGAAGAGGATGAGGAGGAAGGCTCGAACAACATCTGAAGGTATGACATTGGAGAAATGTTCCTCAATGCAAGTTTAAGAAGCAGTGTCTAGTTTTGTAAGTGTGTTAGAAAGTCTCAGTGTGCTGCTGTTGTTGTTGTGTGTGTGTTGCAGTGCCTGCATCTGAACTGGAGGCAGTGATGCAGCCCTCGTCCTCACAGGCACATGAGATGGAGCCTCCATCTTCACCAGCACACATGGTGGAATCTTCCTCATCGCACACCCGGGTGATGGAGTCTTCCTCATCACCGACACACCTGATGGAGTCTTCCTCATCACTGACACACCTGATAGAGTCTTCCTCATCACCGACACACCTGATAGAGTCTTCCTCATCACTGACACACCTGATGGAGTCCTCAGCACCTCTCAGGCTTCAAGTGTGTCTGGCTGCATGTGACACCATTGACCTGCTGGAGCTGTGGAGATCAGTTTACGACACAGCAGCACCAGCTTCCCCCTTCCCCTCCTACTCTCCCTCTCCCTCCCCTCACTGCGCCTCAGCCTCAGCTGCCTTCTCCTCTCCTAACAGACATCTGAGTTAAAGATGTCCCCCCACAATCTCCTCTTCTTACCCTTTCCCCCATTCCCCTACCCCTCCTCCTCCCCTACCTGCCCCTCCGCCCCCACCCCCCACCCCC
>CM076652.1:22480648-22559119 GCA_038496675.1 Rachycentron canadum
CCCCACCCCCCACCCCCCACTGCTTTACTCCCCTCTCCCTCTGCAAACACAAACTGAGCCTCTTATTGCCAGTTGATGTTTGGAAATGACAGATGTAAGCAACAGATAAATTTTCTATTTTCCAGTGATGTTTGCCATAATTTATTATTGTTGGTATATGGTTATTGTTGACTGATGATGCATTTTTGCAATTAACTGCTGATGTTTAGTATATTATGGTTGCATTGCAAGGTTTGTGCTTAAGTGAGACCTCCAGAGGAAAACGTGTATTTGCTCCAACACACCTAGATCCAACTTTTCACATTGAAAACAATCCCTGGTTGACTGTGGAGTTTTTCTCCAGAAAACAAGCTTTTTTCACTTGGTGTTTTTTTATTGTATTCAAATATTGTGTGCTCACACAAAGGTAATGAGGTGACTTAACATTGTACCAGAAAGACAGGGTAGGTTTTCCTGAATCATATGTACAACACTGACACCATAGGCTCAGAAGTGCACTCAATAGCCTTTAATACAATGGCATCATGTATTTAGAGAATTTGCAGACACAAAAGTTATATATCAATCAAATCAGAATTTATGTCCCAATTTAGTCAAATCAGTTATCACATATAGTATGAAAAGGAGTAAATATTTTCACAATTAGCAATTTTGTATGTTAAATGTGAAATGCAATTAGTTACATATTCAAAAATATTCACACTATTTTATTTGATAATTCATGATAATTAAATACAACGAACATAGAATAAGGCACTGCTGTAATGAATGATTTCTTTGAGACAAAGTTTACACAGAAGCCAACTTCTTTGTCTTCATGTATGTCCTACATGTCAGTTACATGTGGCCTGATGTTACTTAAAGCACAAATGTTTAAGTGTGATATGTCGCACTCTTTATCCATAATCCACAGTGCATTGTGTGTAAATATTTGGAATTTCTTGTTCATATCCATGTTAATTCCTGTTAATGATGCCATCATTCATCAGTGCTTAAGAAGGACCAATTCACCACTACAGTTGAGGGGCCACAAACATGATGAAGCTGAGAAACTAATCAGTTAATCATCAGTTAATGGTAACTAGAGTATTAGTATATAGTAGTATACAGTATTTGTACTACTACCTGCAGGCTGCTTCAATTAAAAAAAAAAAAACATCAGTTCTTGCATTAATGATATATTGAGCTAACATCTATGCATTTATGGGAAGATGTGGATATTTCTATGATAATTCAGGAAGTCTGACATGACTGTATTAGAGTTTATTTTTTATTTTTTATGACAATTAATGTACAATTACTGTAGTTTTATCCACGATGCGGTAAGGCCCACATTTTGTGCCAACAACAACTACAACACGATGCTTGATAAACTGTAATTAATGGTGATGTCATCGCCTTTGTTAGTGATTTAATTGCACTTCATGATGTCATGAATGAAAGACGTTGGACAGGGCGCGAGGGTCACCCTGTTGCCGTGGCAACTTGAAGCGCTCAGATATTTTTTGCAGTTTAAAATAATGGCGATATATAAACTATCCCAGAGACAGTTCAAGAAGACACCGACACGGTTTTAGGAGGACATAGACAACACAAACAACACAACAACACAAACATCGTCAATCCACGTTGGAAAAAATGAAGAAAAGCAGCGTGACATTTAACTCGTAGGTTTCACTACACAGCAGCATCACTTCCAGCTCAGGTGAAACCCATAACGTTAATTATCTAAGAAACTGCTGTGTTATTATTATCATTTTTATTTTTCTTTATCTGTGTCCTAGATCTTCTCAAACAAATATTATTCCAGGATCAAGTATTCATGGAGTCAGTCACAGTGGCAGACGCTCATGGGGCTTCACAGGTTCTCAGGCCCGAAGAAGCTCCATCTTGGCCGGTGGCAGCGACGGCAAACACAACGGTGGAGGTGGAGGCCAGAAGACCCCCAGTAGAGCAGTCAAGGTATTTATCAGAAACAGACCAAATATGTTCCCTACCCTCTCGTTACTAGTCACAGAAGTAATGCTGTAGTTTCCCCTTTTTTATTTTTCATTGAATTGAATCAACAAGAATCATCCACCAGCAGCTAGCTTACATTCAGTCCATTGTTGTATAAATAAACAAAACACAAGTTTTGCTGAAATAAACAAATAAATTGTGGTGGGATCATAACAAAGTTACCTCAAGGCACTTTACGTATAGATCAGGTCAAGACCAAACTCTTTATAAAGTTATTTAAACCAACAAATGGCAGATGGCTTCATTTAGCCCAAAGCTTAAAGGAGTCAAAGTGAGTATCTAATATTTTTTTAAAAAAATAGCAATGATAATTGAAATGTTTAAAAAACACATACGTTGATATACATAAATATGTGTATTTGTCTTCTTTCTCAATCACAATTGAATGTTCAACAATCAGCATTAACAGTTTGATCACAGGCGACTGAAGTAGTAGTTTGAGTGGATTTCGCTGATGATACTTGTACTTTCATTTAAGTAAGATTTTCAATTCAGGACTTGTACTTGTCATGGAGTGCTTTTACCTTGTTGTATTGGTAGTTTTTTTTTTTATTAGTAAAGTGTTAGAGTACAAAGAAAGTATCTAGTAGTAAGTAGTATGCCACTGTGTGATATTAAATATAAAAGTAGCAATGACATGTATGTCCTGAACAGTTCATAGGACTTAGCAAACTTATTTTAAAAAGCCATTTATGGGAAGGCAGGTTATTTGCTCTGTGTATATGAAACAGTGTGTTACAGCGAGGAAAGTTTTATTGAAAATGTAAACAGATGTTGCATCAATCCTGGCTGTTGTTCTCATGTTTGCAGGTGTTGGATGAGGATGGCAGTGACGTTACTCCTCTGCCCCTGCATCACACAGAGCCAGGAGACACACAGCTCAAACCAGGCAGATTCTTTCTGGATGATATCTTTTTCAGCTCAGGATCAGACCATTTACACTCCACTTCAAGTTTCAGTATGCGCTCTTCCAGGTACCCGGTGGTAACATTCATACACACTGTCTGATAGATGATCAAACAGCAGATCATCATGGTGAGAGGAGAGTGTGCAACTCATCGGTTCTAGCAGTAAAGAAAAAGAGCATCATCTAATTGCTACTGTTATATATCACTATTAGTAATCTTGTGTGGTGATGGTGGTGAAGGTAATAATAATCATAGGTATAAAGATATAAATTAAAATTATAGAAATATATGTTATGTTTTGCAAATCCTCATTTATTGCATATGATGACTGTGTATTACAATTGTTTTTGTTTTTTGTGTAGCTTGTTGGATGGTGCATTTCTAACCACAGTCTCTGCAATGACATTGTTTTGCAGCTCTTTTATGGGTAGCAGTCTATCCAGCCTGTCTTACAAAGCTTCACTGAAGAAGGACACTGAGGATAGTCATCCTAAACTGGACATAAAACCCCCAGCCCCATTCAGTTAATATGTTATTTTTTAAGTGTTATGTGCAATAAAATCACTCCATATACAGCTACAGCTACACCTATAGCATTTTATTATAATGAGAAATTTGTAGCAGATGTTTCTCTATATTTCTATTTTTATATATTTTTGGTTTCCCGTTCTTTTTCAGAGTTACCAAGTAAAAAAGACAATTTGAAACAACACATGACTGAAAAGAAATTGGATGAGGCAATAGACATCTGTCTCTCTGAGACAGATACCATTTCATTGCTGGACATACCCAACACTCTTGTCTCAGAGGATGCTGATGATGCAGAAACAATGAAGTAAGTGGCTCTATTTCCTGGTTTTCTTAAACATGCACCTTGGATTGCACCTCACATTGCTTTTTAAATATCAGACAAGATCTGAAATGCATAACAAGTACAGGAAGTGTTATTTTCAATCTTTAAGTTAGGAACCGTCTGCTCACGTACTCTATAGCATGTGTAAAGATGTTCTGTGCAGACGTGTTAGCCAGTGACACTCTGTACTCTTCTTTGGTTGTAATGAGCTCTTTTTTCTTACAGAGAAAGAAACATTCACTATTCTGAGCTTTGCAAGAACAAAATGGGCAATGAAAAGTATGTAGTGCGATCAGTGCAGACCTTCGGTGGAGCACCTAAAGAGAAACAGATCCAGTGTGACAAGATTGCCATGGTGGATGAAGGTTAGGCTTCATCTTTCTCTTTGTTAATGTTAAATTGTGCCAATTAATGAATAAGATTAGTGGACAGGTCAGTTTATTGTTGTAGCTCTCTCAAATCTTAAGCTTATAATGTAGCTCAAATGTTTTGTTTGACAATTAAACCTCAGTAATTCAGAAGAAAAAATGGCATCTAATTAGAAATTTCAATCTTGCCTCAGCAAGAAGGCTTTGGGGCCTTTTAGTGTGGAGTTTGCATGTCCTCCTTGTGCCTGTGTGTCTTTCCTTCCCAGTCCAAAGACATGTCGGTTAGGTTAACTGGTGAATATAAAGTGCCCTTAGGTGTATACGTGAGCATGTTTTTTTTCTCTATATTTCAACCCTGTGATAAACTGGTAACCTATCCAGGGTGTACCCTGCCCTTGCCCAGTGTCAGCTGGGATTGTCTCTAGCCCCCATGACCCTATGAGGATAAGTTGCATAGATAATGAATGGATAGAAATTTAAGATGCTAATCAATTGTTAATGGTTCAGATTTATTAGATTGATTCAGTTGACTTTCCAACACAGTCACAGCCCATCAGAGGTTTGCTACAGTATTTCTAAAGAACTAATACTTTTGTGCAGAGTTATTAATGTTCAAGCTTTTTTGTTTTTGAAAGTTGAAATTCATTTATGTACACAGGAACCATGGCTACTGCCTGGGACATCTATGACTCTTTCTGTAGCCAAATTGAAAGCACTGACAGCGAGACAGTGAACTATCCAGAGAGTACCAATAATATTCAAGAAATGAGACTAGAAAAGAGCAGCAGCAGCAGCACAACTGGCACAGGTAACAGCACACTGACTGTTCATGTTCGGGCCTTAACTCTAGCAAGTGTTGGAGACTGGAGAGTTCATTCATAGTAAAAGATCCTATATATAGTAACAGATTTACAGGCATGTAACATTTTCTCATATTTCATTCCCTTAGACAGTAACATCAGCTCACTGTTTGAAATAGAAAAATATTGGGACAGTGTAAATGTTGAGGCTGACCCACTGTGGATCATGGGCACAGAGTCATTCCAGCACAGTTTATCAATAATGGAGAGGAACATCATGGCAAATATCTTTCAACCCAAGTTGGCTGCTTATAGACATCTGCCCAATATAGAAGGTAAATCCAAGATTAACACTACTTTCTCACTTGCCTACAGATCCATTTATTACAATTACAAATCTGACCAGCAATTGAATGCAAGTGTTTCTGAATAAATACTGTAACAGTAATAATGTTGATTATGTAAGACCCTGACAGCACGGTGAAGTCTGCGACTGAGGAACAGAGTGCGGAGGATGAGACGAGCTGTCTGACTCCAACTCTTGAACGTCTCTGGACTTTCAGCTTCGCGCTCACCAAAGGATGGAACATTACCAGTATGGCCTGGAACAAGAAGATCCCGGTAACAAAGGCCAAAAACCAAAAATCAGTCTGACTTTTGGTTTTCAGATCATTGCCGACATATTTGCAGTGTACTTTTGGAATTACAGTGGGCTATTTTTTTGGTTTTAATATTTCTTTGTCTAAAAAGTTCACATGAATGCTTGTTGTACTGTGGAAATGTCTCACTCTTTACTTAAACATCTGTTTGTGTTCTGGATGCTCTGTAAGGACTTCCTGGCTGTGGGCTATGGTGAGTTCATGAACCATAAACCAGGACTGATCTGCTGCTGGTCCCTCAAAAACCCAGTGGTATATTTATACATTTTTCCCTTTATTTCCAGTCTCAGTTCAGTACTATAACAAATGTTAAGTAGGACTCATGAGAAATGCTTGTATGGGAGTGTCATTGGGCATGGACCCCTACTGATCAGACCAGTGTCTTGTGTGGCCATTTGTGTATGAGTTTGTATGTTGGTGAATGAGAAGGAAATTTGAAAGTGGTCAAAACACATAAATCAACTAAATTCACAGGTTTAGTTCTTTTGAAAGCAACAGCAATTCTGTATGTGTCCCCTGGGCAGTGGCCAGAACGTGTCTTCCACTGTCACAGTTGTGTTACATCCGTAGATTTCTCAGCCAACAACCCTGGCCAGCTGGCTGTGGGGATGCTTGATGGGACTGTGGCTCTCTACAACATCAGGTGTCAAGACAACACAGCATGTGTCGCCAGCAGCAGGTGAGAATTTGAACATAGAAAGTGATTTAAAAAGAAAAAAAAAAAAATGCACATCCAAGTATCCAGTAGGATGGGTGCCAGGAAATAAAAACCTAGCCATAGTTGAAAACAGATGGATCCACACACCAAATAGCTCCTGTTAAAGGGTTTTGTTTGCTGTTGTGACATTTGGGGCACAAGGCTTTTCTTCAGACAGCGTGGACTGTGGAGCGTGGTAGACAAGTTGCATCACACATTTAAAAACTTAGTCAAAACCTAGTATATGGCTGGATCACTTATGGTCAAAGCATGACTTTATACCCACAATGTCGTCTGACAAATTCAACAAAGACAAAGACAGTGCTGTGATTGTTAGCTGAGAAAGTAAGAAGGTACAAACTATCTTTATTTTTTTCAGGCTGTTGCATTTAAAACTCATTTTCAAGAGAGCAAGAGAGAGAGAATGAGACACAGCAAAGGGCTGCAAGCTGCACTCAAATCTGTGCTGCTACAGCAAGGACTAAGCCCAAAAAGCACGCTCTACTAGATGAGCTACTGAGGTGCAATATCATCAAAGACAAGACTTTCTTGTTTCTCAAACTGAGAGCAGCCTCTGTCTGGATCCACAATAGTTTAGAATAGACTTTATTTATTTTCAACTTTAGAAAGTAACAGACTTATTAGAACCAAGTCTTCAAGTCTGTCTTCCTCTGGTTGATATATAGAATTTGTCATAAGTTAGTACAAAACCTTGTATGTATGACTTCTCTCTCTCTTTCTCCCACGGTGTGTCTGATGTTAGGTTATTCCTCCGCCTTATTTATTAATAATGATACAGTGATAAAAGTGGTTTATTTGCCATAATGGCAGCAGGTGGGGCTCAGTGGAGGTGCCCCTCTGTTTCCCTGCAGTTCCCTAGCAGCCAGGAAACCAGAGTGGCTGTGTAGACTGTATCCATACTGTATCCATACACCGTCCAGTCACATACCAGGTTTATACCCAATTTGTTTAAAAAAAAAAGTCTCTAAATCTATCAACAATGTGCTGAGTTAGCACCACTGCAAACTATCAACAGCCAACTAATAGAACCTGTTTGCACCAGAAACTCACTGATGAGGCACTGCTTACTATTGCAAAAACCATTTTCTATGAGCTTTCCTAATATGTTTGTTTTGTAGTAAGTGTTCCAAAAAGCACTTGAATGCAGTGTGGCAGGTCACGTGGACCAGACAAGAGTTGAGATTATCAGAGGAGGAGAGGGCAGAAGCCCTCGTTTCTGTGTCGGCAGATGGCAGGATTAAGAAGTGGTTCCTCGGCAGCAATGGTCTTGACTGCATAGGTACGGTAGTCTGCAACAGGCAATGTCTCAACAGCGTAACTACAATTTTAGATAGTATGTGGATATAAAATCTCTTTAAGAGTTAATGTAGGAGATTGAGTGAAGTAATGAAGTAATCAGTGACTTAAGTGTTATGAAAACATTTCAGTCAGAATAAAAGACACTTTAAAGACAGTGTCTCTACATTTAGTTATGCTTTTAGAACAGTAAATGTACACAAGATTTACTGTGAGAAAGCTCATATAAGCTCCAACACGATAATCATAATCATAGCATCGATCTCTTTCCTAAAAACACATGCTCTTAGACCTGATGGAGCTGAGGAGGACTGAAAAAAAAAAGAAACCACCATCAGAAAAAAAGGACAAGGCAGCCCGTGTTCTGGCACTGATGATACCTGCTCTCTGTATTGACTTCCATCCAATAGTAAGTTGGCCACAGACATTGAATGATCCTACGCTGGTTTTAACTTAGTCTTCAAGCTGAAAATCTTATTTCTGTGGGGAAAAGTGTTGGACCTGGCAGTGAAGCTGTTCCTCCATCCAGGGTGTCAGTATTCATTCTATGTGTCCTGATTCTGCAGGATTCCAGTATCTATCTGATCGGCACACTGGAAGGCCTCATCCACAAGTGCTCCTTCTCCAACAGTCAACAGTTTCTGAGTACTTACCGAAAACACTTTGTAAGTTTTTGTGGAACTGCACATTCCATCATCTAAGGTTAGTTTTCAGCGACAGAAGTGACTGGAGGCCTGTCTTTCTATGCCGGAGTAGGGGGATATGAAGCTAAGTCGCAATCTCAAAACAACCTTTAAATCTCATGAAATACACTTTGACTTCAAACCAACATGCAGACCAAATGTGCAAGTTGTTGCAGAGTTGTTCCAGCTTATAAATGATGATAAAAACCAGAATCACTTCCTCACCAACACCAATGATAAATCATATTGGCAGAAATACTACATTGACATTGAATACTACAAGTGACAAGTAGAGCACTGTGTAACATTTCTCTATTGTATGTAATGAAAACAAAAAACTTGTTTGTTAATATGTCAGTTACAAATACAAATACAGATACAAATATAGAAGTGAGTTTTTACAGTGTTTTCACTCCATATCACATCTTGCTCTCTCAGGGTCTGGTGAATCAAATTGAATGGTCTCCATTTAGTCGTGATGTGTTCCTGAGCTGCTCCTCTGACTGGACCATCCAGCTGTGGAGGCAGAACCTTCCTTCTCCAGTGCTGAGCTTCACATCTGCCCAGAGGTCCCAGTATGCTGTCAGGTGGTCCCCATTGCACTCCACAGTGTTTGCAGCGATTAATGGACAGCAGGTGGAGATCTGGGACCTGAATGCATGCATGTGAGTTAGTCTGAGAGAAAACGCATCTTGTTTAGTGTCATTTCCTGGTTTTCAACAATTGGAAACACCAAATAATCCAATAAATGAATACTTCTCCTTTTAGCCTGAACCCAGTCATTGTGCAACATGCTGCACCTGGTGTGAAGATGAGGACGGCGCTGTTCGCCACAGGGTCAGACTGCATCTTGGTAGGAGACAGTGATGGAGACGTGACTGTCTACAAGCTCAAGAACTTCAGTGTGGGAAGTGGCAAGCAGGTAAAACTGAGGTGACATGTAGCCTATTGGAAAACATGCATGTATTCATTCATTCTATGACACCAAAGCAAACAGGTAGTTACAGGCAGGATACAGGACAATTATCCTGAATGGTCTTTTAAAAACATATGACTCATGACTGAGAAGAGGAAAACAGAAAAACAAATCACACCATTTATTACTGGTCTAAGTGTCTCTCCTGCTCTATCTTTCAGATGGACAGTCTGGATGACATTGTTCGCTCTGCAGTCGCCAGAGATCAACCGTAATGTCAAAGTTCATAATTCATAATACATTCAGAAATATCAAACAACATACTTACTTTACATACATAGTAACAGTGCCAAGGCAGATCTTTTGTTTGGAAGACACACAGTTAATTAATTAATTGTCAGGTATTGAAATCTGGAAAATGTAGAAAAACACAAGTTTGTGGAAATGTAGAAAAACATGGAATATTTTTTAAATTCAGTGTTGCAGTGTAGTATGTCTATATCTAACAACAGAACAGATGAAAAACAAGAGTTACACATATGCAATAAAAGAGGCTTTTACAGAATGTGAGTTTATTTAGAAAATGAATTTAGCTTCAAATATTTAAGAAACCAAATTAAGATTAGATTTAATTCTAAACCATATATATATATATATATATATATATCATACCTCTGCCAAGTTTTGACTTAAAGTTACTTTAATCAAGCCTGTTTGGTCAGAATGTATCGCTGTAGGACTGAGAGTGTGTGTGTGTGTGTGTGTGTGTGTGTGTATACAGTAAAGCCCAAAATTACTGTACTGATGGGCCTTATTTCGTAATCCTGGGGAGCCACCTACTGGGGCTTGTCCATGTAGAGTTTGTGTGTTCTCCCTGTGTGTCCTCCAGCTTCCTCCCACAGTCCAAAGACATACACGACAGGCACAAGTGGGGACTCTAGGGCATGAATGTCAGTGTGAATGGTTGTTTGTCTATAAATGTCAGTCCTATAAAAGACTGGAAACCTGTCCACGGCGTACCCCACCCTCAGATAATATCAGCTGGGCTCAGCCCCACCCTTCCCCCAATCCTGCATGGATAAGTGGTCAGATAATGGATGAATGGAAGACAAAGAATTTCATTTTGCTTCAGATAATTTCAGCTAACACCACCACCTAAATGACAGCAGACAGAAAACCCAGTTGAGCAGTGACATCTGTCATAAAGCAATGAAAACTCAGATTTACATTGTGAGTTACATGTCTTAATCTGTAAAAGTGTTGAGAAGACAGTCAATGCATCATTTTTATAGTTTGTATGATATGGTAGTTATTTGTTGGCCTAAAGTTGTGTCTGTGTAGGAAATGACGATGATCATCAGTATTATCAGCTTTCAGTTTGTGGCAGTAAACAACTCAATCCACCTGTGTGCAGAACTCAAGAATGCGTCAGCTAACGTGGTTATTCTGGATGACAGTGCTTTCTTTCATTCACCAGACCGGGTGGCATGTCTATAAATGACAAACTCCAATTTCTAAAGCTGTGGAGACTTGCCTTCACATTCCACTGAAAAAGAAGGAGGTCAGATGCCTGCTCACACGTGTAAGAGTGAAACCACAACTTCCAGATTTCAGTTTACAAATTATCCAATCTCATCTGCTCCTTCCTTAAAATACATGACGACTTCAGTATGTGTCTTCATCAATGTTTGATGAAAATTAGCTTTAAGTCATTCACCCACTATAGTGTGAGTAATAAGAACCAACCTTGGAAATGTTTGCTTCTGTTTTTCTTGGTGGTCATTGAGCATGTTTATCTGTTTAGTGCTCTTTAAAATGTTGTTGATAAAATAAGAAACATCACTTTTTAGTTAAAATGGAAATGGAATGGAAAATGGAAAGTGTTGATGAGTAGCAAATATAAAAGGCTGGGAATCACTGATCTGAGCCTATGATACTGTACAGATAGATCTACTATACGATATTTTACTATCACATGGTGGCTGGAAAAAGAACGTTACCATTATTTTTCTAATTTTTAAGTTTATCTAAATCCAAACCCACCACCTCATTGGTAAGTTGTATTGAGGTTCCTGTGAGGTTTGTAAATCAAAGGGGAAAGCAGGAGACAAAAGGCTGAGAAAGGCAGGAAAGAAAACAGATGGGAGAGTATTTACCAATCAGCCGTAACATTATGACCACTGACGTGACGTGACTAACAGTGATTATCTGGTTACCATGGTTACCTGTCAGTGGTGGATATATCAGGCAGCAGCTGAACATTTAGTCCTGAAGTTGATGAGTTGAAGCTGGAAAAATGGTCGAGTATGAGGATGTGAGGGACTTTGACTTTGACCAAACTGATGTGTAGACGACTGGGTCAGAGCATCTCCAACACTGCAGCTCTGTGGGATGTTCCCGGGCTGCAGTGGTCAGGACCTACCAGAAGTGGTCCAAGGAAGGAAAACCACTGGACTACAGACAGGGTCAGTGGTGGCCAGAGCTCATGGAAACAGTCTTCCCTAATGGCAGTGGCCTCTTTCAGCAGGATGATGCTCCCTGTCACTGCAACAGTGGTTCAGGAGCTTTGAGGAAAACAACCAGTTTAAGGTGTTGACTTGGCTCCAAATTCCCCAGATCTCAATCCAATCCAGCATCTGTGAGATAAGATGGACCAACAAGTCTGATCCATGGAGGCTCCACCTCACAGCTTCAGGACTTAAAGGATCTGCTGCTAACGTCTTGGTCCAGATACCACAGCTCAGCTTCAGAGGTCTAGAGGAGTCCAGGCCTCCAGGGTCAGGGCTGTTTTGGCAGCAAAAGACATAGATATAGATGTACCTTTATTTATCCCCAGAGGAAAAATTAAGTAGGGGGATCTACACAAAATTAGACAGGTGGTCATAATGTTATGGCTGATCCGTGTATGTTCTGGTGGAAGTCAGGTGATGGCCGTTGGTGGGAAGCGGGAGGGACTGGCAGGAATATGAGTTAATGACTAGTAAACAGAAAACAGGATAACACAACAGAAATTGAAAGTGATGTCATTTAACTCTCTGCAAAGTAAGCAAATGAGTGATTTTCCAGCACTAACCTCCTTCCTGTTAATGTGTGACATGTATCTGCTGACAGCGTCACTTCAGACACAATGAACAATGTTCACCAGGACTCACATGATCTGTAGTAAAACACTGGTGAGGCAACAAAAAGACATGCAAAGCTTTGTTATATTTTTTATCTATGACTCTTGAAGGTCACACATCCTCACAGAGCTGCTTGGGTAAGCGCTTCTCAAATTAAAACACAACAGCAGGCAACAACGGGGGTTGGGGGGAAGATGTAAATCCCATGATGACACTTCACAGCCAGAGCATGTGACTGGTAGAGATCAACACATGGAAAATGAGCCATACATGGGGTTTAAACAGTGAAAGAGGAAACATGGCTGAGAATTGTTGTTCACTCAAACAATAAATATTTACAGTGCAACATGGCAGCTTCTTCTTTTCCCTTTGAGCAGTGTGTCTGAGAGGATGTGAGTACAGTTGTGTGTTGGTGGTGTTGGTTTACATCCGTTTTTACATTGTTTTTGTTTGACTTGATGTTTCAGGCAGAGCGGGAAGTGAAGCTGGGTTTGAAAAGTGGCATGTGACGGTGCTGCTGTATCTGAGTCCAGAGTGTTTTGTGCTGATGTTGTGTTTCATTTTAAAAAAATGAGGCACAACTTTTATGCAGCAGAGGCAGAAAACTAGAAAACAGAATATTGCAACTAAGTACATGTATGAAAGTTTTGTTTTGAAGGCCCTTTGTTATCCACATGTTGAGAGATTTAGATCAACAGCAATACAGGTTCCTTTCAGATTGATTTTACTTTGAAAACATGAGGTGAGTTTATAAAATATGATCCACTGTATAAATTATACAGGACTCGGTTCACTGACAAGACTATTTAAGATCTCAAAATGCAACTACATTTTACAGGAGTATTCATCCTTTTTTATTACCTACCTATCTGTTCTTATCTTTATGTCCTCTGTGTTTTTTTCCTGGGAATGTGGAAGTTTTAGGAGCCTCATGCTCCTCAATTAAATACTTGCAAACAGTGGGTATTTCATCAGCTCATTTTAGTTTCAGTTCATTAAGATTACATTGCTCATTTCTTGTTAAAAACCATTTTAGAAAAGTGTGGATTCAACTTGATGGGCAACAGCACCACAAACTGCAGCCTACTAAATGGTCGTAAAATTAGTTTCAGATTCAGACAACTTCATTAATCCCAAGAGGGACATGACATGTACACTTTACCCAGTCCATACACACAACTTCAAAAAACTCACAGGCAGTTAGTTATATGTCAGAGGCAGCAGATCAACACGCAGGGGAGGGAAGAACAAGCAGCATTGAATAAAATAAGTAAAAACACATTTTTTTTAAATACATAGATTGAAAAAATAATGACTGAATTTAAAAGTTTAAATGTAACAGTTGTTACGACAAACCCTGGAAAATGAGACACCTCTACAGTTTAATGAACAAATATAAATAACCAAGGCACCAAATCAAGACTAGAGAAGCTAGAAATGAAATCAAGACTCAACAACCAAACTGTCCAGGCTGAGCAGCAGCAGTCCTCCATGTGTCTGCCCCCTCTGAGGCTGGGACCACAGCCTTTGAGGCCTTCCTCCCCAGGCCAGGTGTATCTCACTGATGATGAGGAGGAGGAGGAAGGTTGAGCCTGGGTGGAGCTACAGGGAGACAGATCAGGAAGAAAACAGCAACAGGACACATGGTGCAGTAACAGTTACTGGAGGAGTTCAAAGGAGGAATTTATAGAAAATAAAATGGAACAGTTTAATAATATGGGGATAAAATCCAGGGGGTGAAGTGGAACTTTTCTTGTGGCTCAGCATTTGTAAAATCTTGCCAACAGTCCTGTGCATGTATACAGAGCTAAACAAAGTTTGGTAAGTACACAACTTCAGTGCATGTGGACGACATTAAACCTCCATGTTGGCAGCACTGGACTCCAACAGGTTCTCCACCCAATAACTGTCACATTTCACAGCTCCAGACAACAGACTGTGTCGTCGTGTCCTTGTGTGTGTCCTTGTGTGTCCCTACACGTTGGACTGCACCTTTAATGTCTCTTCCCATAGTGGGCTTTGTCTGATCGCGGTGTAGGTGGAGCTGAGGAGGAACCGACCGCGGGGCGACAACAGGCGGCAGCTGTTTTTCCTGCCGCCGCTTCCAGACGCGGAGGAAACCGGGGGAAGTGGCGTCCGAGTTTCGGACCAGCGGCAGGAGAGAAGACTCGGACAGCTGATACAGTCCGATGCTGTTGGAGGGAGATTTCCCGATGATTGAAGTGTCGATACCATCGATGGAGCGGGAGGTGGATGAGTCTGGAAAATCGAAAAAGGTGAGGCGCTGCCGGAGCTCCTCGGGTTACGGCTCAAACTTTTATCGGCAGAGCAACAGACGCTCGGACTTGTTGTTTCTTCGCCACTGTGCCGCCTTCTTCGGCGTTGTGTTGCCCACACCTCGGTGGAGGTGGAGGTGGAGGTGGATCGAGCCTCCAGGTGAGACAGGTCACCTGTCTACCACGAGCACTTTATATCAAATATACAAACACTGCACTTCATATAAATACTCCAGTAAATCTAGAGGAGAACAGGGTCACACTTTTATCTTTTCCTCCTTCATAGATTTCCTTGATCTCTGCTGTGAAAGCCTCCAGTGTCAGGTAGAAATGGGACACCTCCTCTTCCTCAGCTTATTCTGGTCAAACGTGGACTGTCTGATAGATCTGGTGCTCTGTGACAACCATCCCTGTCTTGGGGTTAATGGTCACATGCTATGGTTTGTTTGTCCCACTGTTATAATTTAAATTTGTTTAAAAAGCTGGATTTCCTTGAAGTCCAGTCTGAGATGATGTGAAAGTAAAATTCTGTTGGATTTTTATTGTTTTATAACAGTGTTTACACTGTTATAAAACAACACAAACAGTTATTTACTTAGTTATAGTAATAATACTACAGTTTAAAAGTACTCGTTCATGTATTATCAGCAAAATGTATTTAAAGGATCAAAAGTAAAGTCATATGTTGGGTGGTTTATTTTGTAATCATGCAGCATTTCCTATAAACTGATCAATGTTTGTAAAATCTTAATCTTAATAATTACTGAAAAGTTGTCCTGTCAGTGGAGAAAAAGGTGAAATATTTTTGTGGAACTGAAATAATCGTGTAAAGAACAACTGAACTGAACTTAACTACAGTATAAGAGTAATTTTATAATTAGTTATATACATTTGACCATGTTTTTTTGTTGAGGGATGTCTAATTTAATGCACTGCTGATTCATTTAAGTGCTGCACATATTATATAGGCTTACTAAGCTCCAAGCAGGAGGTCCCACAGTCCGACTCCTGACCGGCTGGACCTTTGACTGCATGTCAATCCTCTACTCTCTCTCTCCTGCATTTCCTGTCTCTTCAATGTCCCTAACAAATGAAGGTATACAATGGCCCCAAAAATTACTTAAAAAAAGAAAAACAGCCTTAAAAACCCTGCAGGACTGAAAAGATGATGAAATATATCTGATCTGTCTGAGGCAGTTCAGAGTTTTAATCAGTGACGTCTGTTTCAAGCAGAGATGAACAACATCAGTCGAGACAAAATACATTCATCTGAAGTGTTTGCTTAAATGACTGGTTAAAATATTCAGATTCAGTTTGTAACTTGTTTTCCTGTTCAGTGTAGATGCTCACTTATCCATGGATGCAGAAGTCAATGTCTTCCCATGTTACTGAGGAAATAATAATATAATATATAATAATAATATGTATAATAAACTCCCAGAACTCACTCAAACCACTGACACACTAAACAGCTAAGTGTGTATTAAAGGTGGTAATGTTTCAGGTCTGAGTTGTGTGAGTGTGTGTGTCGTTCCTGTATGAAGCAAACCATTGGTTTACTTCCTCCTGGTGGACAAATCATGTTGTTGTATGATAATACCGTTTTTCATCATTTTTTTGTCTTGTTAAATCCTAGATTTAAATCTGATTCAGTGTTCTACGAAATATGACAAACTTTTTAATGTGGCGTTAGTTTATATTCTGGTTTATCAAATTCCTGTCTTCACATGATGGGTTCTTTTAAATATGGTAGATGATAAAGATGTTAAACAAACATTCCAGTGTGTGCATGCACTCGACAAGGAACCATTTTAAGTTGCGTTAATCTATTTAACTTACATTTCCTTGTTGTTAACTGTACTTAAAATAAGATTAGACCACATTAGAGAGAACTGTTTCTGTTTAAAGAGAACGAACTTGACAATAAAGCAAAGATATACTGGGTTTATTTCCATCACTTTTTAAAATGCGACACAACCTGACAAACATGATCTTGAGTAAAGGATGGGCTGTGGATAAATCGTCTGTCTCCTTCTGTCTCCTGTTTGCAGCTCTTCAGAGTTGAAGTCTTGTTTAATGAGAGGAAACATTATGTGCTCAGGAGAAGCAGCGAATTCCAGACTTTGCACAGAAAAGTATGTATAAGGAACCTATGTAATGTAATTGAATGCAATGTAATGTAGTGTATGATGCACTGTATGTCATGCTATAGAGGTTGCATAATGTGTATGTTATGTAAATGAGGACAGTTTAGAAAATCGTAAGGAAGCTTTATTTTGACAGTTGCCTGCATTTGTAAATATAGGTATTGGGGTCATTATGAAAGAAATTTACAACAATTAAAGAGCTTTTAGAAAGAGGGATGAAGATTAAAATTCACCACAAATTGCTCTACATGAAATTTGAAAGTTCAAAATATCTTTTATTTACAAAAAATGCAGGTGTATGTCCCAATATGAAGAATGAGCAAAGAAGATGTAAAAGTAATTTAAGTGTGATTCAACGATATTTTTCTTGCAGCTCATTTTTCATGCACCTCATCTGTTGTGGTTTGTTCATTATATTTGATTTAGAGGTGGTTGTTGTTTCTTTTGGCACCTGCAGCTCAGGAAGATCATTCAGACGCCCGACTTCCCAAGCAAAAGGAACCCCCACCTGAGGACCAAACCTCTGGAGCAGAGGAGACAGGAGCTGGAAGATTACATCCAGGTGTTCAATCAGACATGAGTAGTCTTTTTCCTATCGCAATGTGCCCTCATGCAAAACAGATTCAAGTTTCAACATGATGGTGTGGTGTGAATGAGCTCATTTAAGTGAATGGATAATTGAGACGGCAACTTTATTAATGCAGCACTTCTTACAAGTTTAAAAAAGGACACATTGCGTTAAAGATGCATCTTAAATATGCACACTGTCACCTTTTCTTTTTAGCACTGACATCAGAAACATAAACATCTTTCCCAGCTGAGCTTCTCAGCTCTTCAGTTTTCATTTTTTATCATGATGCTCTATTTTTGGAAGAAGGTTGGAGGTTTTGTTGTTGACCTTCCCTGAATCACTGAGATTTTAAGAAGCTCCTCTTTTTTAAGTTTTTTTTTTTTTTTTTTTTTTGTCATCCATTACACAATCAGCTAACACTGACGTGTTACACAATGTCTTGTCTTGTCTGGAGCTGTCAGGTTGCTGAAGTTTAATCAAGTTTAATTAAGGGTACAAGTCACTTGAAGGTCCCATATTGTAGAAAGGTATGTAAATGTCCTTGTTTTTCTAAATTAGAAAGCTGGTCTAGGTTTTACGTTAATAATGTGAAAGTATCAAAGTGTTCAGTCCACAGAGAAATGCACAAAGCCTGAATTCAGATACTGGGCCTTAAAACCAGCCGTCAGGACAAAGTCACTGCCCTCGGTTGTATCCCAAGCCCACCCCACCAGGACCCACTGTCCAGCCTCGCAGGATATAGTTTCTCTGAGCGTCTGAAATCTGTTTTCTAGGTGATCCAATAAAAATATAGCAGTCAGCCAAGGAGAAGAGAGACTCAGGTCCTTTCTTCTGATTACTAAAACTGTTGTAATGTTTGAGCTAGTTTGTGTAAAAGGCTAATAAGACAGCTGTTTTGAATGTTATACTTTATATCATGCATTACACATGATTTCCTAAAAAGAAACTGTGTTTAAATTAGCTGCAACAAGGATATTTCAAATAAATGTTTTACAGTTTGGTGCTATTTGTACGGGAAATGAAGAGTTTGTTACTTCATCTGCCCATCATATCTGAATTTAAAGTTTTAAAGTTTCCTTGAAAGACTAATGAAGATTATTTATTTCACTTCTTCATGCCGTATTGTTAAATGTTCATTCATTTAACATTTATGTTGCATTTATTTGAGTGGCATTCTGACCTGCAGTTTGGATTTTAAATTCTTTTAGATTCATCTTTTGAACTGAAAGTACTGAAAAACTCTCTCCAGGCTGTAAAACCTCATTGACTGAGTACTTATAAAGTCTAAACAACAATTAAAACATTTTTAGTCTTTGTGAAAAACTCAGGTTAATACTGACATCTATTTCTCAATTGGCTACTACATAATTTCCTTTTTGCCCATAAAACTCCAATATAATGAGCAATTATTTAATAACTGCATCTGACACTGACTCCATTCATGAGGAAAGTTTACAGGAAATTAGCTGTAAAGCCAGAGTCTGTAAAGTAAAGGGCCCTATCTTACACCCAGAGCAAAGCCTCAGAAATATGCAGTTGAGATTTTTCCATCCAGTGCATAAGTTCTTTAAATAGTAAATAGACTTGTGTCCATCTGAGCACCCGTAGGCGTCAGGGGCATCGTTGGTGCATTGCTATCTTGAGACTGTGAAAAGTGATCAACAAAAGCCTGGGTGCACAACATGCGTGTTACACACAAGCAGGGTTTACAGACGCTTCAGATGTACGCTCTAATAAGATAAAACTGCCTCAGTGTTTGATAACAAACTAAAGATTTATTCACGCTTCTGATTCTATAACATAAAAGATGCCTAACGCTGTGATTTGAGCTGTATCTTTTGTAGAGCTGTGCATTGATGTGCTCAGCCCTGCGGGCCACACAGCTACTGCATGCATGTGTTAGGACTGTATGGACAATATGTGATCAACTGACCACAAATTATACCAATTTATACCAATAACATTCTGCCAAGGTGACAGCACATCTGGCTTGGGAGTGGGAGATACCTCTCTGATTGGTTTATTGCATGTTACACCCAAAACCTCCCACTACTTCCATGATTCATGACCCATTTGAACCATGTGTCTGCTGTTGCAAAAACAGTTTTTTATAACATTAACTTTGCTTTTAAAAGTTACATGAACACCCAGACAATTAAAACTGTGCATTTCTGGCTGTTAAAATAGTTTTAGCCAGTTTTCCTTTGTTGGAAAAAGCTGCAGGACTGAACCGAAGATTTCACATGGAACTAAAAAAGTTTGGAAGCAGTTTGGAAAGACCTGTGGAGGTCAAAGGTCACTTTATCATCAATATTGAAATGTAAAATGTTTTATGTAGCAACAACAAAATATTTCATATTTGCTTAAATCTGAAGCAGAATTGTCACTGATGTGCAGAATATTAAGAATGTGTTTTCACTCATAAACCTTCAAGAACTTCCATACTTGGCCACAGACTTTAGAATATTTCAATAAAATAAAATGTTTTGTCTCGTTCTCTGTGGGCCAGGATATCATCTACCAAAACGAAGACGTGCCGCAGGTGCTGCTGGACTTCCTCCACGTCCGACACTTTCACACAGGGAACAAGATCAGCAGCGGGGAGTAAGTCCTTCAGCCCTGACTCCTCTGTCTGCACCCAGAGATGTTGGGACGTGCTTCTATATTTAGAGCCTCTATTTTTGAATTTGGGGCAATGCAGCAACATAATAATACTTCAGAAACATTTCCCACAGTCATGTAGAGCAGCAGCACTTGCTCTAACCCATCATATAATGATAATAATAATAAAGCTAAAGACCCAGGAGGAAGATGCATGTTGATATTTAATGGTACAAATAGATTTACAATACAGCTTTTTATTGTTGCTGTTTTAAATCTGCTTCACATTCTTTGCTACATGTCCCCATTTGTGTCTTATATAAGTGTCGCTCTGAGACTTCAGTGTAGAAGTAGTGTATTAATGTATTGTTGTATTATCCTCTTTTTGACTTCATAAACAAACGCAAACAACTTTCTGCATCATAGAAAAACCTCTGTAATCTGTTTTTAGAGCCGTGAACATGTTAACATTTATTTTGAAATATCTAATAGTTACTTTGTCTTAGGTCACTTGAGGAACTGGACAGTCGCAATTACAGGTAAGATATTTGCTGTTATGTCCCATTTCTCAGTGTGCAGTTCAGATATGCAGTGTCTGTATGTACATCCTACTAAAAAGGATGTAGGAATACTAAAAAATACTAAAAACATAAATGTTTTCTAGGGGACAAAAAAAAAAAAGTACCTGGCTGGGACACTTATTTTTATCTTCTGATGTATTTCGTCTGTATTCAGTAGTGTATGTTATTCTTGACTCTTGTCTTGTTCCATCTTGTTCCATTTCGTTGATTTCATGAAAATCTTTTGGCATCTAAACCACAATATAAAAAACGAGGCATGGTGCATTATTACAGTCATAGTAGTTTGTTTCACAGGAAGGATAAATGTTGATATTAGCAAACAGTAACTGGAGTATGAGACTAATCAATAAGGTTCTGCTTTTGTTTCCTCAGTTTTTCGTTACCAAATCAGCGAGTGTTGGGCTTTTTTCAGGATCCTTATCTCTCTGACTGCACATCAGGTAGGAAGAACACACTGTTTCTCTGTGCAATTTTGTGTCGGAGCCAACAGAGTGCTGGAGATGACATATTTTTTAGTAAGCATCATGTCCTCAGCAAAAAGCCAATGGGATTTTTCCTGGCTTTTGACTACTGCAGAAAATAATCCCTGTGACAAGCAAAGGTTTATGAGGTGGACTATAAACAAACTACATCACAGTCAAATGACTTCAATGTCACCACTACTAAACCTCCAACTTGTAATTTGATTAGCACATTTAACTCTTCTACAAAGCCCTCCCTCTTACAAAGTATAAGAAGATTTTTAAGAAATCACAACTGGGTATTTATCAAAGACTGTAAATAAAGATGGATGTGGCCCCTGGGCCATCACCCATAGGTTTCTGAAGAGTAGTTTTGAGGTACGAAGTGTGCTGCCCCACCATCGCCATCTTCAACTCCCAGTTAATCCTTAAACTGGCAAAGCAGTGGGGCATATCTGGAGCCAAGACTTTAGTGAATGTCAACTTCTGGCAAGCATATGTTCACCCACCTGTCACTGAAAGCAGCATTTCCTCAATTATAAAGAAAAAGCAGTTGTCATGCAGGAGGAAATTAGCTATAGAGACCAAAACCTTTTTTGTACCAGGCTGTAAACATGTTTATTTCGGCTGTAAAGTTGGGCATTTTAACATCTGAACACACTATTGAAGAACAGTTTTTGGCACTTCGGTGTTGGCTTCATCTTTCAGCCTCACAGGTTGCTGCTTGGTCTTTACTGATTTGTTAATGCTGTAGCATAAAACATGAAAACGTCTTGAGCTTTTGTTACCCAGAGAACTCATTTCAGCCATCAAACCAAAAACCCATCCACAAAACCCACAGACTTTGGGAGGAGGTGCTAAAATACTATTTTCCATGTTTGATTCCTGCAGCACTCTGTTCATTCAGAAACACATTTTGTTGTTGTAATTTTGAATTGAAAAGCACTATTTTTAAAAAGGAATCTCACCAGTCCTCAGTTAAACCCTAAGCTCTGTCTTACAGGTCTTCCGGACATTGTTGTGGATGGGGTCCTTCAGGGTTTTTACCCCAGGGATATCCGGGTTAGTTTCACTGCCCCCACCCTCACTGAGCCTGATCCCCAGTCACAATGAAGTAAATTTGTGTCAAAGTAGAATATAAAACTCAGTCCAACACATGATACCAGCAAGGGAGATAAATGCAGAAGCAGCATAACAAAGAAAAAAACCATTGTGTGTGTTTGGCCTCAGGCTCAGAGGGACTGAAACTCACCACCCAACCTTTGTTGTTGCTGCTCTGCCCGTTGTTCTTCCAGCAATGTGAAGATGTCACAATCCACAATCTGTTTTATATTCTCATGGAAGTAGTCAGTCACTCAGTGTGTGCATCAGTTTTTTTAGCCATGAACATAACAACACAAACTGATTTTAACCAAGTTGTGACATTATTGTGCAGCCATAAGGAAAAACACAAGAACAAACATTAATCTTTTCTTAATTTTAGTAGATCTGTAGATGAATAGATGTGAGTTTAATTTTAAAATAAAGACGTAGAGTCAGAGTTTAGAGAAGTACTTGAAACTTCAGGGGCAGAAACTGTTTACTTTTTAAAAATGCTGTTTACAGTTGTTTGTCATAGTAACAGATTGACAGATGGGGGCAGGGAGGGAGAAATAGAAGTTGCATAGTTTAGATTTGCCAACAAGCCTTAAATGTGAACTCCAGATGCTTTTGGAGTTGACATATACTGTATGTACTTTTTAAAAATGTTATTTATGTTGAAATTGTAATAAAGAGTCAAATAACTCAAGCTGTGTGAATTCTCTGCATAGACTTGAGTTGCAGAACAAGAAAATCATCTCTCTCATTCTGTGTGAGAAACTAAAGGTGGAGAGAGATGTCATTTTACCTTTGCCTTTGTTGATCAGACAGTAGCAGTGTGAATAGATTCCTGTTTATCAACTGTGGATGAAGAGACACGATCACTGGACTTGTTTGGATTGAGAGTGTTTCTTTACAACCCCGGCTGTTATGCTTCATCAATTCATTAACTGAAATCATGAATAAACAACCTCCAGCTGTCATTACAATTTGATTCACAAGCTGCCGAATCATTGTTTTTTTTTTTCCCCAGTGAGAGACAAAACTGCAGAGAAAAGTCTCATGTAAAATAACTTGAACTGTTTAAACAGAAGTGTGTTCATCCAAGATCCTGTCACTCATCTTGAGAAGATGGATGAGAAATTTTTTAGGGGTTTAAAATGTGCATACACATACAGACAGATTTAAACATACTTTGTTCTTGAAAGGGAGCCAGTTCAGGAAATTTATACCACAATTTTGTTGCAAATTGTTACTGTCAATATCTGAATGCTATATATATATATTTTTTTTTTTATTTTGTTTAGTGAGCACTTGAAGATATTGGTTCACAAATAATCTCCAAATTTTAAAGATTTTAAATATGAAGATGGATTTCAGTATGTGAGATTTGATTTTAAAAGACATTGTGCAGAAGTAGATGGTGTCAGTTTTCTCCACAGGTGTCTCAACTCAACTCCCCCTCAAGCTAAATAGTTTACAAGCTGCAACAAGAAGTTCAGGTAGAACACAAACACCTATTCACCTGAAGGATAAAGGCAGGGAGACAGAGTCTGGGTCTTTAATCATATTATTTGGTTACGGTTTATTGGTGTCTAATTGCCCCCGTTTGGTTAATTTCACATCCAGATGGGACCTGTTTACACTGAATAGAGAAGCAGGACAAAATGAATCCAGAGAAGTACATTTGCTAAGTGTGACGTGCAGAAACTGAAAGTGCTTGTTTCAGGAAGAAAAATACTTAGACAGTGAATGTTTCTAATAAATAGATGCAAGTCCTGGTTTCAACATCCAGCTTTTCAGAACTAAAGCCATTCATGTTATTCCAACTTACTGATAATTTGTGGCTGATGAACACTTCTACATTTTGACAATACCCCTATAAGAATACAACATAAGAACAATAACATCACTCTCATGTCTCTACAGTAAACACTTATCATAGCTTAAACAGCTATACACTTAATTAGTGCTGAAACCTCATGTATAACACTGACATGTTGGAGTTTTATGTGCCGTCTGCTTTGTTTCCCTCCTCCTTTGAATGCTGAGATAAGAACAGTGCCTCCAGCTCCAGACTTAACACAAGCACAAGTCTAATCTAACTCTACACAAAGTCAGTCTTATTCATTTTGTAGCAGATATTTAACTCTCTACCTCTCCTGTTTTTGACTGAGTAGGTTATGACTCTGTAGGTCTGATAGTGTTTTCTTTGTGTAAATGTCACATCTTTTAAAGAAATAATTTTCCATTTCAGTTAGAATTCTTTTTAAACCAAGATGAAAACAAATTGATAAATATGCATTACCTGATTTTTTTTCTTGTAAGAGGAACTTTGGTATCAGGTCCTGTTCCCGATAAACAGGGTTAAATGGGCGTTTTCACAACAGGCTGTTTTGACTTGTCATCGGGGGAAAGCACAGGTGTTACTAATACGTTAATTAACAATGGCTCTGTTGTATTTAAGTGTTTAGCTCAGACCCTAAAGGTGAAGCAGTTTCTTGCTGATACAAGTCAAATTATCTTCCAGTTCACCAGGATGAGTAATAATTTCTGGAAATACTGAGTTGAAATGTTCGCATTTATATAAACCAACAACAGACGAGTCCATTTTTACTTAAGGAACTCTTAAAAAAACATTTACTCATTGTTCTTACAATATGGACAGTATTAACCATTGGGCTGCCTGTTACGCGCATGCGCGGAGCGGTGGACGGAAGCCGCCACAGTGTGTATGTGTATGTATGTGTATGTGTGTGTGAGCGGTATTTCCCGGTCGTCGCTGCTCCTTCAATGACTTGCACCGACTCCCTCTTCTTCAGCTACCTCTCTCTCTCCAGCCACCGGCGACCTCCACTAAACGGACGGCTCCGTATGTGACAGAGCAGGAAACCGGCTCCTCTTCCTAACGGACGACCGAGACGTCTGCACATTTATCGGTACGTGTCGCTAACAGCCAACCATGAAGCTACTTCGCTTTTAACGACCGCTGTTAATTGGAGCTGAGGTGCAAACTGTCCTGTAGTCAAAGTCTCTTTCCCTGCCAGACTCTGAAATCAGCTTCCTAAGCCGAGCTGGCAACAGCTACTGTCAGATTAGCTTTGAACTGCGGCCAAAGATTCACCCTGTGTGCTGGTGTTAGCATGTGAGCTAACAGACTGAGTGTGTCCACGTTAGCAGTAACTTCAGCTGTGTACTGGTATGGATGAGGCTTAAATGGCAGAGCAGGTTTATTAAACCAACATGGAGAAGTTTTGAACCTTCACTCTGCTCTTGTTTCATCTGCACACCCTGTTTTCAATGGACATATTTTACATTTGTGTATATATCACATTATGTAACCTCTCTCCTTTTCAGTGGGGTCCCACCACAACACATTAGAGTAAAAGATTAAAAAATAAGACACCTGTTGGTACTAACATCAATATCTTATTTTAATCTAAAAAAAATTTCAGATTAGTATAACAAAACAAAGTATCAAATGCTTAAACTGTAACAGGCAATTCATCATCTAATCAATGATGATTGTCTCTTTCTTTATCCACTTTCTGTACGACATATATTCATTTTGCCACAGCTGAGGGATTATGATGATACATCATCAGTTATTTTGCCATATTCTGTTTTTTGTTGACATTATTGCAAATCAATGATCAGGGCTGAGTTTTTAACACAATTTAAGCATCATTGTATCTTGCTTTGCCAGGTTCTTAATCAATACTTAACAGGAATGAATGTGTTTATGTATTTGACAGTTTGTCATACATCAAACATCAATCAAGCTTCTTTAACTAAGTGGTATTTTTAGACTCCAGATTACCTGCAGCTGCCCCTTAATGTCATTACTGATGACCACAATAAATCAGCTGATCAGTTTTCAATTTTAAAGGTTGATATGAGAAAACTGAGAGATTTCCTTTGTTCCAGGAGTGTGTGGGAACATCATGTGGAGGAAGGCTTTGGCAGCGGCCCTGCTGGCGTTAGCTGTTGGCTATTTCTACCATGGCGGCCAGGACCTGCCGGAGCAGATTCTGCAGTGTATCAGCCTGCCAATCTTTCAGTCATCATCTCACAGTCTGAGCAACCAGAACAGCCTGGAGCAGGTCATCTCTGCTGCCTGGGAGACTTTGATAACTTTACCAACCCGACAGTGGAGCAAAGTGGCCGTAGGGTGAGTTACAGGACTGAACTCTCACACAGATTACTGTAAGAGATGGACGCCTTTCTTCACTCCTAAAAATCTGTCACCTGAAGTGTTAATTTCTGCATCTGTGCTCCGACAGCTCGACTGTGACATGTTGAGAGACTGTATTCAGCTCTGCTAGTGAGAAGGAATGTGTGATCATGAGTCAGTCCCAGCTCCGATGGCATGGTCCAAGACAGCGGTGCCCCAGTGAATTATATTGCTGTCTATACCTAGACTATAGCCTTTAGGCTGCTTCAGCCAACACGTCAGTGGTTTTAAAAAGGTGGTAGATGATGATTGGCTGTAGCTGAAGGACTGCCCACCAGAGGGATGGACACAGTGTTTATCCCAAGGAGAACAGTGAAGGAAGAGTGTGGGAGTGAATAATTTTTCTCTAATAATACAACTAAAGTTACTTTTGAAAGTAACTTTTCAAGAAGCTGTTTTGTAAAATTCATATGTGGGCTAAATAAATTATAATATTTTCATGTTTTTCACAACATTTTTTACTAGGACTTAGTGCTATATGCATCTTGGATGGAGTGACAAATATCTCAATAAATTATGATGTTGAGGTGTCTCCAATTACACACCTCTGCCCCATGAATCTGCTCTAGTTGCTACTACTTCTGTACAGTTGTAATTTGGTGTGACTGTCAAGTGACCAGCACACCCTGAAAAAGTAAACACTGTGTATGGTAGGGATTATTTATAAATCGTGCCAGAATTGAATGTAAAAATCTTAACTGTAAAATTAATCATATTCAATATTTTTCTTAAACTGCTATTTCCTCTCTGGTTCAGTGTGAATGCCTGTGTCGACGTTGTTGTCTCCGGAGTGGGCCTGCTGCAGGCTCTGGCTGTGGACCCTGGCGCCGGCCTGGATCACGAAGTGTTGCACTCCAAAGAGGACTTGAAGGAAGCCTTCATCCATTACATGGGGCGTGGAGCGGCTGCCGAGCGCTTCTTTAGCAACAAAGAGGTCTTTCAGAGAATTGCGCGTGCAGCAGCAGAATACCCCGGTGCAAAGGCAAGGCTAGCTTAACTCCCCAACATTCTCAAAGGATGAATTTCTGTCTTTTTGTTTCATTTTTTTAAAACTATATTACTTCTGATAAACTTCGCTTTTGTCGTCTTGCAGCTGTATGTGGGAGGGAACGCTGCTCTCATTGGTCAGAAGCTAGCCACATACCCTGATCTGATGGTACAGTAGCAAGCCTCTACTTCTGTCTTAAACTTTTGCACTTCAGCTAAATGAATGATCTATTAAAGATTTGTCTGGCCGTTCAAATAACCATTAAAGATTGAAGCAGTTTATAAATAAACATGGGGAAAATGTAAATAGAATTACAACATAACACAATTCTATCAGATAAAAAGGTGCCTTTGCAGCCTTTTGAACACAGTATTACAGTGTGATACAGAATGCCTGATTGTTATCTGAGGAGGCACATTTCCTGTCAAGATTCCCATGTTGTACAGTAAATAATCCCCAAAAAGAAATGACATGACAGTTACATGACAGCCCGAATGCAGAACGCAGTGTTAATATTTGTCTTTACATCATAGGTTTTGTTATGTGGACCAGTTGGTCCTAAACTTCATGAGATGCTGGATGAGCAGATAGTCGTTCCCCCGGATTCTCTCCAGGAGACTGATGAATTTCACCTCATCCTGGAGTATAAAGCAGGTAAAGAGAAGAGTCGGCTGTGGCCGCTACAGGGTCTGTAGCAATTTACCAGATCCCTTCAGCCTTAATGTGAGTAATTGGGTAAAAAAAGATGTATTTGGTCTTCTTCACTGTCTAGGTGAGCAGTGGGGTTCAACTCAGGCACCTCAAGCCAACCGCTTCATCTTCTCTCACGACATGTCCAACGGGGAGATGAGCTCACTGGAGACATTCGTGGCAAGTCTGGAGGAGTTTCAGCCGGACCTGGTTGTCCTGTCGGGCCTCCACATGATGGAGGGTCAGGGGAGAGATGTGTGGGAGGAGCGGTTGAAGGAGGTCAGTGGCTGAGAGCTGATTTGTTTTAATCAACAAATACGTTGTTGCATATTGTGATTCATTCATTGCAAATGACACAGATGCAATGTGTAATTTATTTCTGCCTTCCAGTCTAAACTTTAATCACTATCACAAAACACATTTTTGAAGTTAATTGATGTGGGTTAATGCAGTGAGAAGTAAAGGTGAATGATCTCATCTTTTCTGCCTGTTTATTGGTATGAACATCACCATGACTGATGTAGATTACTGTAGTTAATTTAACTCATTTTCAGTTTTGTAGCAACAGACACACGTGCAGCAAGCATGTTTGTTTTATATCAAAACATGGAGAAGAGAGCGACAGACCTCCTCCACAGATTTTCATTGTCTAATGCCTTTCTACACCAAATTTAGCAAGTGTGTGTGTGTGTGTGTGTGTGTGTGTGTGTGTGTATAATTTTTTTTTTTTTTTTTTTTTTTTTTTTTTTTTTTTTAAATGCACGTGAAGCTGCAAAAAAAAAAAAACCCTTTACTCTGCCAGATGAGTTTACATTTCTGTACAGAGCGATGCCTTCACATGACCCCATCCCCCATGGAATGTCTGAGCCAAACATTTCTCTTATTTTTTCTATATTCTATTGTTTTCTTTGTGCTATTCTTTAATAAAACGAAAATAGGTCTTATCTAAGAATTAACAGAATAATTGGAAGAATACTTGACCTCTACAATAATCAGTAGCTGCAGCCCTAATTTAATATGATGCCCATCAGCTGAAACACTGGTTTGCTTTGGAAAGTGTTGGCAGTAATGTTGAATGTCATGTTTGCACTTCATAGTAATACTTTAGTTGTGCTTTATTTTTTTTCTGATTCTTCAGCTCAGAACAATTTTAAAGCTGTAGACTATTTAACATTATCTGTTAAAAGTCATGTTTTATTATAATGCACAGTATGTATGCATAGTCACATGGCAGAGACTCAAATAAATAAACTGTCTGGGTTGTTGCTTCCTCTTCACAGGCTGTGTCAGCAATAGCTGACATTCGCAAGGACATTCCCATCCACCTGGAGCTGGCCAGCATGACTGACAGAGACTACATGAACAGCATCATGCAGGAGGTACATGTGGAAAACTGTTTTCTGAGGGAGTCTTCCATGAAGTCTCTCACACAGAAAAGATGAGTGTGCTCAAATTTCACTAATCCCTACAGAGTTCTGTATATTTAATTAAAGTTTTTCCTCTATTTCCTGTTAGCAGGTTATGCCCATTGTCAGCTCCATCGGGCTGAATGAGCAGGAGCTGCTCTTCCTCTCTCAGGCTGGAGAGGGGCCTCATGCAGACTTGGCTGCCTGGAAAGGCATCCCAGACGTGGGCCAGGTCAGTGACATCCTCCTCTGGGTCCTGGAGCAGCATGGTCGCAGCGAACCGTCGTCTGAGGCAGACCTCACTCGCATTCACTTCCACACGCTGGCCTACCACATCCTGGCCACAGTGGATGGATACTGGGGGAACCAGGCGGCAGCAGTGATGGCTGGAGCTCGAGTGGCCAGCAGTCAGGCCTGTGGTCTCCAGGCTGTTGACGTTAGCAAAGTGGAGCTAAAAGCCCCACTGGAGTTTCACAGCTCACACTTTGAGCCACGAGAGGAGTTGTCCCTGAACCCAGCAGAGCCCGTTATGGTGTGGCATCGTGGAAACGTTACCTTCCACCTCACGCCGGTGCTGGTCTGTAAACAGCCGCTTCGGACAGTTGGGCTCGGGGACGCCATCTCAGCAGAGGGACTAGTCTACTCGGAGTTAAAGACCCAGCAGCCCTTCTGAGGTCTGCTTCACACTGACACTCTTTGACTGGAAATTGTTGATGGGATGAGCTGCGGTTGTCGGAACCTGAACCAGGCTCTGCGTCGTCCTTCCCAACGCTCCTGAGTTCAAAAATGACCAGTGGCAACTGTTTTTAAATCCTGCCTGATGACTCCTCCAGCCTGCTTCAGTCTCCTGTGTTCTCCCTCCTGAAATCCTCCGGCGGACGCAGACACTGACGCAGGACTTCACAGAATTGGATCTGACTGAGCTGTGAGGTGGCCTGACTCTATGCACTGTGCACAGATCAAAGCCATCTTCACTCACTTCTTGTTGGCTCATTTAATTTACTTTGACCTGCATATCTTTAAGAATAATGTGCCTTGGGAAAATAGAAGAATTTAAATATTATTATTATTGAATATTTTATTCCTCTTTTAGAGCCAAACAAACTTAAAATGAAGCTTCACATCAGTCACCCCTCTGAGATATATAAACACACACACATACACACACGTATATATCTGTCGGACTGGAAACTGATGAGTGTCTTTACTATATGGTGGAATCCAAGTGGTATTCTTGATGTTCTTTGTTTCCTCTGGTTCATTCACCTCAAATAGTCACCAGAACACTTGAACCCTTTTTCTCCTGTTGGTTTCTAACTTACCTAGATATACTTGACTTTTTTGTTACTTGTCCTGAGAGGATGAAAAGTGAGAGTGAGACAGCGTTTGTGTTTTCTCAGTTTTCTTTTTTGTCTTTTGGTCCAAACACTCCCACTATAAAGATGTTTCAGTTTGGAAACTCCAGAGCGCTGACAACACTGTCCTGCTTCCTCCACATTATAAATTCCTGCTGCAAAGACTTTACTAATTTTAGGTCAGATAATGAACTGTTACATGTTTCCATATGATTTTGAAGGGGATCCTTCTTTATGCAGTAGAGCTGTGTTCACTATCAGAATATCAGCTAATTAAGTGTCGGTTGGCAATAAATTCAGTTAAAGGTAAAATAAACTTTTCAAATTGTGGTGCAGGTCGTACGTAGTGCGGGTTACTGCTTGTTTGCTTCCTGTTTTGTTCGTCTTTTCAGGTATTGATTTCCCTCAGCTGTAAAATGTGATAATGTGACACAATTGGCTGGGAAACCTTAAAAGCTTCCACTGTAACAAACTGCAAGAAAAACCTGTTTCAAATTCTAGCAGAAAGGTAAATTGTGTTTTGTTTTGTTTTTTTTTTTCATGGGTTGGTTGGCGTTTTTATTTTTGAGTCGCTTGCATCATGTTAGATGTACAGCGTGTAACTATCAGAACAATGTGTTTGTATACCTCAAATGGCCACTGAAGGCATGCAATAAGAGTCTTAATGCAAACATACAACAAAAAGATGATGTATGGCATTGGCAGAATTAATTCTTTGCACTAGTAGGAAGTGGCAGGTGTGCCTGCAAAGGTGAATGTAACCTTTACTCCAAACCCCCTTTATTTTTTTTAGCAGGTACAATCTATTCAACTTGATTCATTTCATTGTTTATTTCTCATGCTTTTAACATTTGTCAACAAGTTTTATTTACTTGTAGTTTGTCATTAAACTGTGTATGGACAGTAGTGTTTGTGTTGCTGGAAATTATTGCATACATTTGTTGGTGTTGTGCTGAATTGAACTGATTGACAGGATATTTAATCAGTAAGTATTTTAAAATCATTTGGCATGAAACAATGCCAAGCACTCTCTCTAGATGTAAATATTTGCTCATTGTGAAGTGAATATCTTCTGGTTTTAGGCTTTCTAGCTGTCACTTTGTGCTTTGAGACATATTTTTACTTTTTCTGACAGTTCATTCATTATATATGATATAGAATACTGTGCAAAAGTCTTAGGCCACCCTTAGACTTGTTTTACCAATGCTATAATGACCATATATAATTATTTCTCAGTCTATTAGAATACAACCAGAAAAAATAGGAAATGTGTAGCAGTATTAAAAAAAACAGAAAAAATCAGAAAAAACAGCTTCTATAGGCTAAAGTGTCATGTAATTAGTGTGACCTCCCCTTAAACTGGAGCAATAGCAGGAACCTGGCTCTTAAATATGTAATTGTCAACTATTTCATGTCAAAATGATGCTGTGAAAGTCTATTTCACCACATTTGACCAAGACATGCCTGAACATTACATACACATGTATGAGCTCATTGGAAGCTGCTAATATGTATAAGACCAATTTTCAATCACACCTCTCCATTCAAAATGACAAAGATCACAGAATCTGACATAAAATCATTTGCATCATCAGGGCCACTCAAAGGGAAATCAGCAAACAGACTGGATACTTATGATGTGGCGTTCACGTTGTTATAGAGATATGAAGAATCAGGAGAGTTCAAGGACAAAAAAGAGAGTGGAAGGCCAGAAAACCTTCAAAATCTGATGAGAAGTTTCTCGGAGTTTCTTCTTTTAGAGACCAGAAGAAGTCCGGCAAGGACCTGGCCCAGCATCTGAAAAGGCTAAGATATGTTAAAACTCACAAAGATTGGATTGAAGATCAGTGGAAAAGAGGATTACAGAGTGACAAATCCAAGTTTGAAATTTTTGGGGCCAATCATGGACAATATGTGAGAAGAAGAGTTGGAGAGAGATGAAGAAAAGCAGGCCTCAATCCCCCATCAGCCATAAAACACCCATGCTCAATGTTTGTCTGACAAACAGGGATTTGAATGACTGCAAATTTGTTCAGGATCATCAGTAAATCATGATGTTGAGGTGTTTAAACTGAGCCTTGCATGAATCAGAGCCTGTTGCCCAAAAGTAAATAGCTTTAATTAGCTTTAAAACGATCCAAAAGTGCAAGATAAATTCTTAACGTTGGAAAATGCAGCTTATATGTTGCAAATGTGGAGAAACTGCATCTTGTTTAGTAAAAGACTACATTCATTGTGCTGAGATGGTGCATGATGCTTTACAACATCTGTTTAATTTGTTTTCTTAAAAACACCACAATACAGAAACATGGTGGTACACATGCAAATTGTATCGTTTTTAAAATACCATTTCACAATTTTCAGGATATGAGAAATACACAAACTTAAACCATCATTTCTACAGTATGTCTGTGTTGACTGTCTTGTACTAAATCATATCAAATAACAAATTATTTAAAAGATTTCTCAGATATATTTCTATGATTACAACTAAGCATCAATCCCCTGGGCTGGCTGGAGCTGTAACAGGGTGAAAATGTGTTGTTGGGCTTTGTGAACCCCCAGTGTACATGGACACCCAGACCAACCAGTTCCCTAGAGCAAAAATGATCCATTGATTTATCAATCAGTCGACTGAAGGAACATTTGTGGCAACAATTTTGGTAACTTATTCAAGTAAAAATACCTAAAATTCACAGGCACCAGCTTCTCATATGTGAATATTTGCTTGTTTTTCTTTTTTTTGTCTTTTTTTTTTTTTTTAAGTTTGTGAGTGTTGGTAAGAAAAAGAAATGTTTCTGAATATGGAAACTTTAAGGTTTCGGGTCCTTTTTCATTATTTTCTGGCATTTTATTTACTGGACAGTCCATTGATTATCAATCAGTTACTATTGGATGCAGTGTTATTAATGTCTTAAAACCAGACTTTGAGACCAGGCACAGAAGGAGGATTGAGGTCCTGCCATAGCTGAGATTGTATTTAAATGACTAATGAAATTAAACAGACCCAAATGAAATAGATTAAACCTGACACCGTTGAGGCCCCTGGGGGGCCCCTTGTCATGACGTGACCATATGATGTGAACACAACTCATCATCGCCGTTATTTCACAGCTCTGGTTGGAACGCGCTGTTACGCGTCTGCACCTGATTGGCTGGACCGCGCCGGGACGTGCACCAATCAGAGCTCTGTGCGTCTCTCCCGCCGTGCTGACGTACGGCGGCTACGCGGTGGAGGCAGCGTAGCCCGGAGCGGCCGCCGCAGCAGTCTCCACCCCGGACACCGCTCTCCCTCCGCCCACCTCACCCTTCAATCCGGGGCCTATAAAGCTTACAGACTGTCAGGCCGTTCTCCCCGGCTGCCTTTTTCTTCTTGTTGATGGTCAGACTCTGCGAGAGAAGGATGAAGTTCCTCGTCGCTGTCACGGTCATTGTGGGATCGTTGATTTTCCTCGCCTTCCCCAATGGCTCATCCGCCGACGAGAAGAAGAAAGGCCCCAAAGTGACTGCGAAGGTAGACGGCTACTGGCTGCTGGTCCATGCAGGCGAATCAGAGCTCTCCCCTGATGCTAGGCTTTTAAAGCTAACTGCTTGTAAAGCCACGTCACTGGGTTAGCCTGTAGTTAGCCTGTAGCTAGCCTGCAGTTAGCTTGTAGGTAGCCTGCAGTTAGCTTGTAGCTAGCCTGCAGTTAGCTTGTAGGTAGCCTGTAGTTAGCTTGTAGTTAGCCTGTAGCTAGCCTGCAGTTAGCTTGTAGGTAGCCTGTAGTTAGCTTGTAGTTAGCCTGTAGCTAGCCTGAAGCTAGCCTGTAGCTAGCCTGTAGCCGACCACCCTTAGCTAAAAGCTGGTTGCTGGTTGTTGCCTCCTCTGCTGCTAAGATAACACCGGCGGCAGTTAAGTCTTTTATCAATCGTATTAACGGCAGGATGTCACCAGGTTAGCTGGTGCTGCCAGACGAAGACAGCGATATGAATGAGATGGGCATGCAGCGGCTGAGCTGTGGTCGCTCCGGCCTGAACTGTCGGTGTTCCCCAGTGCTTTCTGAGCCGCTCGGGTGCAGCTCATGGAGGCTCAGCAGATGTTATGTCTGGGTGCAGCGGCCTTGTCCACGTCTACAGCTACAAAGAGGCTTTGAAGTGGTCAATAGGTGACTCAGACTCTTTGTCTCCGGAGCAGACCAGGTCCTGCTAAACTTTAAATGATCCTTCTAGCGTTTGCTTAGAAAGACTGACGAGCCCGAACCTAATATTTGCAAGTTCATGTCCGTTAAATCTGCTGCTGAAAATGCTCGGTTAGAAAAGCAGCTGTGTGTGTGTGTGTGTGTGTGTGCGTGTGCGTGTGCGCGCCCCCCCCGTGCACACAGAGTGAAGCTTTGATTTAGAAGTTATTTAATTTTTACCTCCTAGTTACAGGAGATGTTTAGATCCTGGATGAACTTGTCAGAGGCTTAAAGCTGCTCGTTTTTAGTCATTTTTCAGGCTCCTTAAATAAACATGGTGGTAAACTGTCTGTCGGAGAAAAAAGAATTTGAACACATCATCCTGTGCGCTGAGGAAATCCAAAGAGCCCTTTAAACAAAAAGAGTCATCAAGAAAATATATTAAATTGATTGGTAACAATAATTTTGTGTTAAACACTGAATGTCTCTTATGATACTTTTGGCTGAATGCCATCACACTGAAATAGCTGCAGGCAAACTCCTCAACCAAAGGAGAGATTGTCGACTGACGTCGCGTGGCTTATAATAATGACCATGATGTGACTATTGTGTAAAACACTATAAAAATCTTTGTGCCTTTAAGCTGTAACCCACTGAAAGACCCTGTGTCTGTCCTCAGCATGAGAGACTGGAGCGTTAATTGATGTTGCATCTTTTCTAGGTCTTCTTCGACGTCAGAATTGGTGATGAAGATGTGGGAAGAATCGTCATCGGGGTGTTTGGGAAAACTGTTCCTAAAACCGTTGATAACTTTGTTGCCCTGGCAACAGGAGAGGTGAGGAATTCGCCGATTCAGAGGCTTGGTGTCAGTTGTTGTACAGTTTGCATCAAGTGTGCGCCCACACTGCTGGAGTTTGTTCGCCTCGTTGCTGTATGTTCAACACTGGCTCATAAATTAACAGTGGAGACGTTGATACACATTCATTACAGCATCCTTTAGTTTTTGCACACTAACAGGACACAGAGCAGGTCAGTGTTCAGTGTGGATGAAATGAGTGAACTTTTAACTAGTCAACATCTTTGTTTATGTTCATATTTACCACAACTATGTCCTGAAGACGCACTTTGAATAAGTCACTTGACTTCACATTCACATGGTCTAAAATATCATACTTGCCGCTGATATGGTTCAGGTTTTTTATGTTGTTTGTTTGTTCTAATTAAACAGAAAGGATTCGGTTACAAGGGCAGCAAATTCCACAGAGTCATCAGTGAGTTCATGATTCAGGGTGGAGACTTCACCAGAGGAGACGGCACCGGAGGTATCGTTTTTTTTTTGTTGTTGTTGTTTTGAACTTGCATGTCTGTATCTGTCCTGAACTTTTGATGACTTGAGGGCTGTTTCTGGCCTCTCCTCTTTTGCGTTTTACCCAAAGCCATTGAGCTGTCAGGGAAATGTCAAACAGCTCAGAAGCTTTGACATCTCCGGAGCATTTGGGCTTTCATGAACACTTATGATGATTCATTCTATTGTTTTGTACATTTATTATCTGACAGCAGAAAAATAAATGTGTTAAATCTTGTGCCAAAATGTAATAATACTCTTTGATTACAGTTGGCAGGTCCTCTAACTTAGAGTGGCTTTGTGCTGTTCTGAATTAATGAGCAGGGAAAATGTCATAAAATAAAGTGAAGATAACATTTGGCAGCAATTAAGTCAACAGAATGAGGTGCGAAGGTCGCTACAGGGAGGGAACGCAACAAGGTCACAGACATGGTCAAATCTTCTTGTAACACATTTAAATGGTGCAAATATTTCTATCTATTTCTTAAAGGCAAGAGCATCTATGGCGACCGTTTCCCCGATGAGAACTTCAAGCTGAAGCACTATGGCACTGGCTGGCTCAGCATGGCCAATGCAGGCAAAGATACCAACGGCTCCCAATTCTTTATCACCACCGTTGCGACTCCATGGCTGGACGGCAAACACGTCGTCTTTGGAAAAGTTCTGGAGGGAATAGTGAGTCTCGGGGCCCAGCAGTGATCACATAACCTGGGTCAAAACGGCTCCATGGTGGTGACAGGCAGAGCAGATCTGATCTTTGTGTCTTGTTTGCACCAACACCTCCACAATCAGAAACTGATGAAATGCCAAATATAGCGGGGGAGCTTCAGACTCAAATACACACCAGCTTGCTGCTGTCTCCCCTCCTCAGGTGCAGCATGAATACAAATCAAAAGGAAATAAGCTTAGAATTCTGTTACGTTTACTAATTTGGCAGATGCTTAAATAGTGAAATAGACAGGTCGGCTCTTTGGTGCTCTGCACTGCGCTGCACATGATGGCTGCCTACTTTCCCTTTCTCACTAACAGTGTGCACCAACAGGAAAAGAAATGAGATAATAAGATAATGAGTTGTGTAAATGTTGCTCTGCTACTTGGCCAAATGTTTGTGCACTAAATGACGACCTGACAATGACTCAGAATTAGATCATCATGGATATATTTATCATCAATAAGGGTAGACTAAATCTGAATATCATATCACTGGTTTGACCAGTGGTGGAAAAGAACACACTGAAGTGCAACCGTAACAAATGCTCCTTTATCCTTCTGCTGCTCTACATCTATCAAACATCTGCAGTTACTTTGTAGGTGATTTTTACATAATGACATTAGTTTATATAAATGTAATGTCTGAGTATATCAACTGCCCAACAGCTTATAAAGTAAATAATTTGAATCCATTGACCAGTAATACCAATTGAGCATTGTCATAAGCAATAATAACAATAGCAGAGGCCTCTCTGTGTAATAGGAAATGCACTTACACTTATTTTATTTTATAACTGAGACTTGAGTATGTTGGTAAGATGTTAAATGCAGGCTGTTTACTTTACTCCCCAATATATAATAAAGGCTAAAACTGGGGGTACCCTGGTCGCTCACCTCTCGGCCTCAGTCCTTGGAACCTGCCCAGGCCTTTTGCTGCATGTCAACTTTCCCATCAGCTAATGTTAGCATTAGCATCTGTCTATTCACTAGTCTAGAACAAGGGTTGAAGCTGGCATTAAACTTCATGTGTTTATTCACCAAGAGCTGTCTCCAGAGGTGGAACACAAGACCAATGCTAACTCTTGTCTCGATCACATCTCTTCTTCCACTGGTGTTAGCATGCTAACCTGCTAGCCCCTGCAAGTTTCGTCATTTTCCAATAGCTCACGGTAGCCTCCCTGCCCTTAGACCTTCATCAAAGTCATATTATACAAATCTACATGTTTAAGAGGAGCTAGAAGTAAAAATCAAATGTAGAAAAATTTACAATTTAACTTTTTTCTTGTCCTCAGGATGTGGTGAAGAAGATTGAGGGCACAAAGACAGACAGCCGCGACAAGCCTCTTAAAGACGTCATTATCCACGATTGTGGCAAAATCGACGTAGAGAAGCCATTCGCTGTGGCCAAGGAGTAGAGTGCTGCTGGAGCAGACCAGGGGAAACAGGACTGGTTGGGAGAGGGGACGGAATCGTGCAGGCCACCTCGTTTTATCACTTTGCAGCCCTGTGGTCCTGGAGAAGGGGCTTCTGGGTCATTTTGTGCCAGTGGCTGCCGTCTTAACGCACCAGAAGAGCATTAACATCGAACAATCATGACAACACTCTGGGTCCATTTACCAACAAGCATTCCAAGGTGCACTTAACTGTTGGTGGTTGTTTTTTGTAAAAAATGAAATCTGAAATAAAGGTTTCAAGTTTTGTTAAGTTTCTTGTCTTGTTTTTCATACCTGTTACCACTGGCACATGTTCTCTAGGTTTATGCGGGAAAGAGGACTGTTTATTTGTATTTAGTGTGTGACAATGTGAACCCTCAAATCACTTCGTAGGCTAGAACAGGGTTGTAGTCAAACTTTTTACTTCATTTGAATCCCTCAGAAACTGTCACCTTCTTAGATTCCAGTTTTCTACCTGATACTGGAAACCTCCAGTATCAGGTAGAAATGTTAAGTTTATTCTGTTTAAAAGATGTGAACTGTCAAACACATTTTGAGACCACATCCCCATTTTGGGGTTGGTGGTCTCACACTATTAAAAGTTGAATTTAATTGAAATGCAACAACCTAGCACATCTTCTGCATTAAGATAACAAAGGTTGTTTATTTTTTTATATAATCCTTGTATACAAATGTAAAGAACAATAGCAATGTGACAACTAACCCCAAAGACACTGGCAATCATCCCATAATATAACCATAATGCTAACATCCACATGTAGTGTTAATTGTTGTAGTTTTGTTACAAACCCACTGCTTTTATAAACATTTTTGTCTGAAAAACATTGAAATTCCTCTCACTGCAATGTCACAGCACTTGTTCCAGAAATGTTCATGTATGTGACGTCTGACCCCAACTCTGAAAATTTCCCTACCAACAGTTTATAGAAACAGCCTCAGCTGAATGTGACCCCTGAGAGAAACAACCCTGTTCTTCCCACTTCATTTGTACAATTTAGGACAGTCCTTCTTGTGACCACTAGCAGGTGCTATTTCCTCACATACTGTACCAGTGTACCATTGACTTATCAGACAACTCAGTGTGGAGCCAATGGGATGTTCCCATGAGCAGGATACCTGCCCAATGGAGGAGCTAAAATACAACTGAATTTAATACCTTTGTACACACGAGTGACTACACAAATAAACACACTGAACCTGAACTGTATCTCAATGAAACTGATTTATCCTGATGAAGGTCGACTTTTTTTTCCAGAGTCTCTCATTTTGAAATATAATTATCATTCCAGAAACAAAATTTCAAAAGCTGCAGAGGTTACTGGATTTTGTAAGTGAATAGGTCTCATTAATGACTTAAGAACAACAACAACAAAACAATCACCCCATGATGTATTCAAGTCAATTTGCAAAGGTCCCTTTGATTTATATAAGAGAGTGTCAGTCTGGCCTGCAGGGGGCTCCCAACCACCATCATCAGCTCCACAGCAGAACAGAGGAAGTCCATAGCTGTGGTTTCACATGTGATTTTAGTGCAATAGAATGAGCAATTGTGCATTTCTGTGGTTCTCTGTCCATTCACGATTGTTGAGACGCCCCTCGTGTGCTCCACTTTGATCGCTCATTATCTCTGGGGAAGGAAAGCGGTTTGTTTGAGCACCCAGAAGCTCCCACTGATTAAAACTGGTTTCAATTAGGCGGTAGATTTCACTGCAGCAGCACAGCGTGGTCCACCTTCCCCATGACAGAGCAGAAAGCTTCACACGATACAGACCTTACAGATGCACCTTATCTGATCTTGCGGTAAAACTGCCCCTATCAGAAGCTTCAGAAACATTCAAACTAACACTGCAGATGAGTCCAGGTCTTGACAGATCTGCTTTCTGACTCATAATTGAAAGTAGACTGAGGATTAATCAGTATTACTTAGTATTTACTTGTTTTCAATCATCACAGGAAACAGAATGGCCTGTTGAGACTGACAGAGTAAAGTGCATAAATAAATAAATAGCTCATTAATGAGCATAAGCGGAGAATGAAGTACTTTGATTTATAGCAGCCACATGGTAACAACCTACTGTAAAATACGTGGGACACAGCCATAAATCTGGTTCTGAATGAAACCAACTCTAATATTTACAGTACAGCTCCTTTGGTCCTGGGCATCCTTCAACATCCAGGATTCTCTCTCCAAACAATGGCCCTGGTTTAAGATAGATATAAAGTCATTTATTCCCATGAAGCAATTTTTAGCAGCAGTGGAAACACAGAGGGCCTGGGAACAGCTCTGGATGTGGGAATGCTATTCCTAAACACAACTGACCTCTTTCCTCTTTTATCAACTCGTCTGCAGACAGAAGTTGAAATGTGTGCCCAGTTCCAACACACACTGATACTGGAGCTTATTAGAAACACACGCAGTTGCTGAGTTTATCTGCTAACTTTGTGTGAAACCTGCTTTGAGGAACAAGCCGCTGTTCGCCAGTGTATTTCCCAAAATATTCCTTTAAAAGACAACTCTGGAAGTTAGAGTCTTGATTCACACATGTGAGCAATGCTTAAATCTGCCTCAGAAAAAAAAAAACAACTTCTATAAATGTACGAAATCATCAAAGATAATCTGAGACAGGCTGCAGGACGGCAGGTACACACCCTGACTTCCCACTGGGAAAGTCATGTCTATTTTCAGACGTGGTCTAGAGTGAAGTTATATAATTAGAGGAGTGTGGAAATCCTATGATTTAAGTGTTGTTTAGAAAGATTAACACACTATAAAATGAATTAAATCATCTGCTTTTGCCTTTTTGCTTTGATGAGCTGTGATTAAAGTCTGTGAGTAATCTGAAGTTAATATTGTGCCTCAGGAGGTTTTTACAACTTTTAATTTTTCAATATTATGTTTTTTTATGTTGCTGAACAACAATCTGGCCAAAAAAAGCTACACAGAAAGCATGTCGATGCTCTTCAGACCTTGTTTTGCCCAGATTCACTCAGGCATCAAGTGACCCACCAGGAGGAAAATATGGAAAGAATTCCCTGGAGTTGGCACAACTGTGGTCTTGGTTAAACCCTCTCTTGTTTGGTTTGGCCTTGTTTGTGGCGATTGGGGATTGTCTGGTGAAACAGTGTTATTCTTCACCTAGTGGCTTTGCTGGAAAAGCCGTGATGGTCCGGACATATCTGGCATAGCTTCCTGCAAGAGGCTTTGTCAACGAGATTAAAAGAACACTGGAGAGAATCACAACACGGAGCGTGGAGGCATTCTGTCACACTGGAGGACCAAACGTCCACATCCTGCCCTCCTGTCAGGCTCCAGTGGAGCATATTTTATGTTTGTATTGTCACCATCAAAGTTTGAATGGGGCATATATAGGACAGGTGTATCTGCTGTGATTTGACACATGGATTCCCTCTGGATTAGGATCAGGTCACTCATATTAAAGAGTTTTGCAAAGTTACAAAAATATTTGGCTTCATCAAGTATTTGACTCCTTCACCTTTTCCACATTCTTTACCTTTTAACTTAAAACTGAACTAAATTATTATTACTTGCATTTACATTAACACTGGGTTAAATGTCTATGTGTAATGAGAAAGGTGTGTTGTTGTTGTAGTTGTGAGAATTTTTAGGCACAAAGTTGTTTTGATTTACTCTCACCGCTCTCAGTCGCATTAGGCAGCTGTTTAGCAACTACAGAGCCAGATGTGGACTTGCTACTTGCTAAAATAAATTAAATGTCTTTTTTGGAATTGAGATGAACATGTTTATTTCAAATGTAGTCATGTATCGCAATTCCACTCATTCTCCAGTTCATTAACATTTACCCAGATGCTTATGTCCAAAGCAAATTTTAAGTGACTAACCACACTTGAGTTTGGTGGAAAGGCAAAACTGTATTTTTCTTTAATGTCCATGTCACGCTATTGAATTCTGGGAAGTAATATTTGTTTGTGAGAGTCATTATCTCACATTAAGGACTCATCAAGAAGTGGAACCCAGGACCTGTCGTACCCAAAGTGAGAATCACACCCCTAGAACAACAAGCTGCTGTAGCTGATCATTTCTGCCTGCGTTTCCCATTTTACTGAATTATACCAGATGCAGCTACCGTATGCCCAAATTGCCTGCAGGTACCTGATCACACACACACACACCCATCTTCCCACCTGCCAAACCTGAAGCAGCTTCCCTGTACTTACACCAGCCCAGTTGGGTACAGCCTTTGCTTCTTCTGGTTTCCTGTCCACACCTGACTGATTGCCTTTTGGAGTTTTGCCAGTTTTGCCTGCCTCTCACCATCCACTTCTACTTGTTTGCTTTAAGAATTTAAGTAAAAGTGATCTGTTTAAGTTTGATATATTTCAGGTTGTTTTTTTCAACGCTCTGATCCACAGGCGTCTCTCCCCCCCAGGGCCATAGGTATACTGGACCTTGGCTGTCATGGTTATGATAAAAGACACTGAAACTTGGTTAGGTTTAGGAAAAGATGGAGATTTTGACAGGGAACAGATTGTTGTTTGAGAAAAGCTTTGGCCATTGAAGTGTTTACAAGAGGTTCAAATATGTCCTCTGAGCAACTATGGGGCAGATTGGAGGCTACAATGAGTCTCTAATGGAAAGTGACAAGATGGGTTGGAGCTAGCTGGTTGGAATGCAAACTTCAGTGGAAGATGTGCTGGACCCAAGAGTTAACATTGGTATTTCCACCTCTGGAGACAAAACTAGCAACATTTCCTGGTAAGTGAACAGTTGTTAAAGATAATGTTAGCTATGTAGCAATGGCAAAACTTTAGCAGTATCAGAATATTTATTATGCTAATACAAATACACAGATAAAAAAACAAGACAAGAAAGAGGGGAAAAAAATACCTCAAACAAGAGTGCAACTGTTGGGGAGTATTTTCAGATGTGGATGGATACATGTGGTTCTCTGGTGAGCGAGGACAGTGTAGGTGGGACTGAGCCAAAATAAACTGTGCCCATGTTCATAGTACTGAACGTCTCCCAGTGCAGTGGTGTGTTTAAGTGATGTGTGATATCGTTTGCACACAAATGAAGATCTGAAGCACAGAGGAATAAGATCTATCAAGGTTTGGCTACACAGGGATACTGTAAACAGACTGGATAGAACAACAGCCAAAGGATGTCTACAAAGATAAGAAATCACATAAACATGCAGTGTACAAGTCAGAGAGGAAACAGTTCGACAGTTTGAAGTAAAAATATACAATATGAGCAGCAGCGTGGGAAAGGTCGCCGTGGGAACTGGGCCTTGTTTTTTGTCAATGAGTTTCAGAAAGCCAGACTCTGACTCCAGCACAACAGACTCTTGGGTTCCCACCCAGACCTATGGCCAAACAGTTGTGTCACATCCATTTCTTCATTGTTCTCCAGTTTCCTCTCTGGTTTCTTTTCCCCTCTGCTGCAGCCTGCAGAGTTTTTCATGTTGTTCTCTGGTGGAGCTTGCTTTAGGACGTGGCCAAGGCCACGGTGACATGCCGGTTCCCACGATCTCCTGCCCTTCCTCCAGAGTTATTGCTTGCTCACTGCTCTGGACAGGAAGACAGTACAACAGGGCCGTGGAGAGTGTGTGCTAAATTAGTCAAGCTCTGCTGCGTCTCCATTGTCTTAAATGGGAATTACGTGAAAGTGCCTGTGTCTTCGCTGAAGCTCATCACCAGTAAATCTGAGTTATGAGCGCGTGTGTAACATATGAGACACAAATATCTTAACAAGTATGGACAGGAAATATCTTTCAAACTTGTTAGGACATTTTCCAGTGAAGATGAACAGGGAACAACACAGGCCTTCCTTTTTCATTTTATCCCATAAGACAATGGTTCTCATGCTGGGAGGTTGGTTGCCAGATAAATCTGAGGATGATAAGATAAAGTTAAAAATCTACCTGTGTTTAAACTCTTTTTTATTTTTGCTTATGTTGTGGCTCGAGGGTAGCGAATATTGATCTGTGAGTCAGTCCACTACCTTTGTCTTAAAATATCTCAACAGCTATTGGACAGATTGTCATGAAATTGTGTGTAGACACTCTTGACACACTTGAACCACCAAAACTACAGAGTCAAACTTTTACTAAAATGCCTTAAGGCTTAAAATCTCTTTACTTCATTTTCTCTTCTTCATCTTTCTCTTGGCCTCAGGATTAAAATGAATGTGTGGTTAATAAGTAAAATCAAATCACAGGGGGTAATAGCCTTCTACTTTGCTGTGTGCGGACCAGGTGGCCTTAGTGCTCTGTCAGCTCGGTGCGGCGTGCTTAGCTAATTAAAGTCACTTCCTCTTAGCCTGGACGCATATTTCTGGGGACATGATAAAACGATAAAGCTGTGGTATGGGGGCACCGTTAAGTGCTCTGCCAGAGACAATAAAAGTGCTGCTGCACGCCGGCTCATCTCATGTAGTTGTGTATTAGCAGTTAGACTATGTTGTGCTGACTAGCTAACGTACAGGGTTGTGTAATAGTGTGAAATATTTATTTGTTGTTCCTCCAGCTATGGAACCAGTGCCAGAATCTGAGTTATTTCAATATGGGTTTGTGTGTAATGCAGAAGGAGAAATAATGTGATTCTTTATTTTTAATGGAATGTTTATGAGCCCAGATACAGAAGCAAGGAATCATCACTTGTCATATTTATAGAGAAAATCTGTAGTGAACATAGAGGATTGTGGGTAAAAATGGGACAGAAGGCCTTATGTAATAAAACACAGAGCTGAGGGGCAAGATGAGCTTCTTTTAGAACAAGCAGCTCTGTAGGCACTTGAGAGATTACCCACTTACACAGTTTCTGCAGTCAGCCTCGCCAGCCCTGGGATGACCACAGTCCTGCAGTTTATATTTATATTATAAGATATTTTTAGAAAGAGAGACAGGAAAGTCAGGGAGCGATAGAGGGGATGACATGCAGCACAGGGCCACAGATTGGACTTAAACCTTGGTCGATGCAGTTATAGGATTTAGCCTTTATGGTACACACTCTACCAGTGGAGCCACTGGGCTGCCCCATCAGTGAAGTCAGCCAGTTTTTGACCTCCTCTTCAACATTGGTCCAGAATATGACAACATTTTGATTTTTGGAAGAATCATTTGGATCACAATTATGCAATAATCCCTTTACCACTTGTATTTCACCATGACTGAATAATAATAAATCAAAGGGGAAAGTACCAACCAGCTGTCAAAAATGCCAAAGATGCCCTCACCTTTTCTTTTGTTTGATTTTTCAATCAGCTAAACCCAGCACCTTCAGATACATTTGACATATAGATGTCATGAACTTAAAACATCATTATATTTTCACATGTTGCACAGTATTTGTGGTATTCTTTTAAACGTTCAGTGTTTGTAACTGTTCAGGTTGTTAAGGCCACTAAGTTCTCCGAAGTGAAGACATGATATTAGTAGTTTTGGACCAGAGGTTTCAGAGAAAATATTTGCAAATATGACCTGAAAGATTGAGTTTGATGGTCAGATGAGTCTCATTTTCAAACTACCTTATCTTGGAAGTAACATAGTATCACTTAAAATTAGCAAGCAGCCCTCTCCAACCTGCCTGTAACACACAGCTGCTGCAGACTTTCATTAACTGATGTGGTGAGACTGAGATTACATGAGTCTGAAGATCAGTTCTGCTGCAGGGAACGCAGACAGCTCTACCTGGAAACACTGAGACACTCCTGCAGCGCTGCATTACACAGAGACAATCAGCTTATAAAGATGCTGAGTATGTCTGCAGAGAGAGAACAGCACTTCATGAGAGTGGGTTTTATCACGTGAAGGCAACTTCCTGAGAAAAACAAGGTGACACATATACCATGTCTCCTCTGAATCCACTGATTATTATTATTCATAAAAATCATTTATCCTGTTTGTCTGACAAGAATTAAATGAAAGCAAGGTGGTGCAGTGATTAGCACAGCAAGAATGCATTTTCTCCCTGAGCCTGCATGGGTTCTCTCTGGGTTTTCCAGCTTCCTCCCAATGTCCAAAGACACAATTAGTGTCTTTAGGATGGATGGATGGAGGAGGTAAATGATGAGGCTTCTTAGTGTCTACAATAATCCATCCACACCCTGTAGATCAGCCCCTGAAACAACACACAACATCCGCCATGTAAACAATCTCACATCATCATCTGAAGAACAAAAGCAGACAACCTCTCCTTCCTGTGGACGCCTACATGCCTGACTCCGCTGTGGATCTCGCCCACAACAATCACCATCACCAACCTCATCATAACCTTCAGTGGAGATTTGGCAGACCGCTCGACTGCTCCAGCTCACAGGAATCCAGTTTTAGATATATTTCTGCCTGTGGACATGAAGATCAAATGAAAATAACAAATTTGGACATGAACTCCAGTGCATCTTTGTGTTTGTTGTGATTATCTTCACGAGTAAATCAACACTTCCCCACACACAATGTGGGACGCTGCCAGAGAGGAACAATGGGAACTTTAATTAGATCAAGAGTTTATCCAGGGATTGACAAACTCAAGCTCACTTACATGGCCCTGTGTCCAAACACAACCAGTCACATACAAAAGCAGAAACATTAGCACATTTCTTTATGCTTTTCTTTCTTGTGCTTTGTAACAGAGACTGTTTAGCTACAAGAATGAAACCTGAAAACAGATATATTCAGAAGTCAGTGTCCCAATTCTGGTGTTTCCCCCCCTATTGTAACTCATATGTGTTTTTATGACCAAGAGCAGAAAACACATTAACAATGTGCACATGATATATGATATATGATCTTTTTATTTCTCAGGTGGAGATGTTTTTCAAAATCTGATCCGACTTTAGTTGAGCACCTGCAGGCTGACTGTGCTTCAGAGAAATGCCTCTGCTGGAATAAATCTACAGATCACTGTCATGTCAACATCTGGGTGATCCTTTGTCCTTACTGCCTTTAGACTCTGTAACAGTTAGTGGCCCATGAACCAGAATAGTTCAATTAATATTGTTTATTATTTATTATTAGCTATTAACTAATGAACTGCTACACACCTGAATTTACACTAGCGGATAAATATGTATGTATCTATCTATGGCCTATAGATTTATCTGTCTAATGCAACAAGACAAACAACAGAAAATAAATGTGTCGTCAAAAAAGTACTTGCCTCTTTATCCTATAGGAGCTGTCGCTTCACAGCAAGAAGGTTCTTGGTTAGAACCACGAGCCTGGGGCTTTTCTGTGTGGAGCTAGAGCCTGTGGACATGCACATTAGTTTAATTGGTGTGCGAATGGTTGTTTGTCTCTATATGTCAGTGGGATTAGCTCCAGCCCCCAGCGACCCTGATGGATAACTGGTATAGGTAATGGATGGATGGTTGGAAAACAGGAAAAGACAAAATAACAACAAAGAACTAACAGCTAAAGAATTTAATTAATGAAACGGCACAAAAAGGCAAAACAAAGTGAAAACTTCCTCTTTGCCCTTGAGGGAGGAGGGTTTGAGATGGTGGGAGCTCAGTCACCTTTCTACTCAAATTTTTGGGACCAGAGGACCTTGGTGTAAAGTCCTGGTAGAACTCAGTGATCTTGCTGTCGCCAATAATTCAACTATGTCTGTGAGGGGACAGTCTGTATGGTGATTTATGGGTGATTCTTTTTTAAAAAAAATCTATTCCACAGTCAACAGGCAGCCAATGTCGGGAGGCCAGAGCTGATGTTACCTATTAAATGTCAGGAGCTGAGCCAGGAGGTTCAGGGTGGTTCAGGGTTTGTCTTTTTTTAATGTGAACGTGTTCTCAGATTCAAAATGACTCAAAATGACTTGAAAACTGTAGAAAATTATTAAAATTGGCAGTGAGGCATTTCTCTGAATCATATATTTAATGAAATAAAAAGAAGAGGAGAAAAGGACTCAGTACAAAAATTGTATTATTTTAACAATAAATAAATTCCCCCATTAAGGGAAGTAACATTCTGATAACACCTCTGATTTTCTCTCCTTCATTATCAACCTTCAACATCTGGATGCTCCTTTGGCTACAGCTTTCACCCCTCATCCCCCATTGTGCTCTGCTGAATATTTCATCTTCAAAGTAGAGATAGAGTGTCTCACTCTGTTCACATGATCTGCCTTTTGTTTTCGGCGTGGGGAGCAAATTACCAGGTCAGCGGCTTTTGTGTCTCAAACAGCATCGATGAGACAGGTTGAAACAAGAGAGACGTTTTGGTTTTCAGCCAGTATCTCATGTGCGATCCTGTAATGCTGCGCCAGAGTTCATGAGGGGCAGCCCAGGGACAGTTTGTCCTGGAAACTAAGATGCTTGGTGTTCACCTGAGATTTAGCCTCGGTCTCAGATAGCTTTGTGTCTGCTGCTGTACACCTGCTGCAAACAGTAAAACGAAGCACTGCTTCTGTGATTTGGAAGAAACTGAACATCACTTTTTTTGTCAGATTTTTGATGAATCTATGTTGTTGGATAAGATACTGCTGATTTTGTTTGGGCAGGTGATTAGAGAAGATTTGATATATGCTTTTCACATATTTCATGTATTTTGCCTGTGGTGTTTATTTTGATTATCACTGGTGTGTGGTTTCACATTACACTGATATTTTCTATTGACTGTTATGTTTTAATGTTTCCAATATGATGCCATTTTCAGTATCTGCTTTTTGCAAAATAAATAGCGTCCAACTGGAAATGGATTTGTACATGTGCATCATAGTTAAGAGCCCATTTAGTCTCTTAGCTTCCTTTTTTTTCAACAGACAGTGGTCGCTACAGAGATATTTAACTAGATAATTGCTATCCCTGGGTTGGCTGGCCTCTCAGTCCACCTGATTCAAACATGATCCCGATCCTGCGATATCCTGCAGCTATCTTGACAATTTTTGTAAAGACCACAATTAAATTTGCCAGGATTAACTTTGGGGACCTCTTTACTTCCCATAAAGCGCCATCATCGGTCCAAGTTTCAGTTCTCGAGTATTTCAAAACTTCCCATTCCCACTTTATTTTGTGTTCACAGCTAGTCAGCAAATGTTAGCATGCTAACACCCTAAACTAGGATGGTGGATATGGTAAACATCAGCGCCTCAATGAGCACATTTGCATGCTGATGTTAGCATTTAGCTCAAAGCATTGCAATATCTATGACATTGCTAAGTACAGCCTCACTGAGCCTCTGACATGGCTGTAGACTCTTCTGATTTATTTACAGATGCAAATTTAATCCACAACTACTGATAAGAGTAACATTTAATTTGCAGGCAAAAAGCCTTGATGGTTTATATGACCACCTACCCCCCAAAAAATGAGAAGACTAAATGTGAACATAGTTTTTTATCAGAATTTTTAATTTTACTTAACAGATGGAAATCAGAAACATTATAATCCTGAACAGTATTATGAATACAGTCTATATATATATATATGAACTGCTCAATCTCTGTTTATGTGTTAACCCAGTAATTATTATAATTTCCACATGTGTTGTTATACTGTTTGCAATGCAATTGTATGCAACAATTGCAAAACAAATATGACTCGGTCCCTCAAGTCTTAAACTCGTCATGTGAAACAGCAGCAATCCAGCAGTGTTTGAGGCAGAAAACAATACAAACAGTAGGCCAGTAGTTTCTTTGCATTAGAAATAATAAGGCTAAGAATTTGACCTTGGTCTTAATTGTTTGCAGTCCTAGTGCGACTGAAATAAAAATCTCAGACTCTTTGATAGAGTCAGTGTGAACTTGTCAAACACTTTGATTAATGATGTCATATATCCTAAAAACACACAGTCTGAGAAAGTAAAAGTTTACAAACCAACAAGTCAGGTATTGATATTAATTTTACATTAATGTCTTTGTACAAAATCAATGTCAATATCTGATGTGAAAATAAATGCTTGTACAGTACCTTCTCTATGAAGGTAATTTTTTCCCACAGTGCTTTACCAGTGGCTATTGGCTGGCTTTGAATGAGGGGTTAGAATGCATCCTGTCTCCCCATCCAGTTTTTTGTAGTGGGTTGTGGAGTTATCTTCTCTATAGATCCCCCGCATCTCCTTGATGAATCATATCTTCACCAATTGGCTGCATGTCCCATCACGGGGAGGGGGCCGAGTTTTAGAGTTAGATTTTGTGTTATTTTTCCTTCGACAACTGTGTTTTTGATACTGATGGTTCATTACTTTTCCTTATTTGATATTATATAACACTATACTTACATATTTTGTGGTTATTGTTTGTTTAATCATTATGTCTCAGTCTAGTTCTCTTCTGTTAGTGCTTTGGTTTAGTTCTGTTATGTTGGACCTCTCTTGGACATTTTGTCAGAAGAATTATTGTAGCCTACTTTTTTGCTTTTTTTGTAAATATAAATAAATAAAATATTTTTCTAAAACCCACCTGTGTCTCTCCTGTCCATCTGCTCAATCCCTGACACAGATGCATCAAGAAGAAGACTTCTGGATCTTCTGGAGGGATTTCTGAATTTTGAGATTTAGTGCATGATGGACACTGTTAACTGTGAGTGAGTTTTACTTGCTGTTACATCATTAAGGTGCTGTTCCGTGATGGCTGCAAGGTGGCAGTGACCCCCATGTCCCCTGCTTACCCAGGCAAGCTGGACCGCCAACATTAGTGTTGTGATGTGCCAGGATCAAGTAGCTGGCTGGCTATCATCTTACTAATCTGAAAATCTGTTTGGCAGAGGGGCTCTTTTCCATTCCTCCTTACATAACTGTGTCTATGTTCGGATTCACACTGAGGGTATGGGCCAAAAGCTGACCACTGCAGGGGACAGCTGGAGACTTTGAGAGGAAGAGCAGGGCTTAATGGTCGTTACCAGGAGGTGATTAGGCTTGTTTTTTCAAATAACTCAAATCAGGGCCCTGGACCTTGCAGCTCCAGGGCCCTGATTTGTCAAAGAGTGACCAGGTACTCCAACATGCAACTTTGGTTTGTGTAAGGCAGCTCTTTCTTTCTTTGCTCCTACCCACTCTGCACCACCATGATGTCCAATGTCCCTCATTTGAAGGATATAGGATACTTTTTTCTTCCCATAGTCAACTCAATCACTTCAGATCTTATTTAGTCTGCAAATGTTTCCTTTACTATATCAATCTCGCAACACAAGTTTTCTCTTCCGCAGTCTGATATATCTCCTGTTTCTCTGACTGCCACATGACATTTTACATAAAACACACACCAACAATGGGAACTGATTGAATTGAAAATTTAATTTCTGAAGCTGAAGATTTGGAAACTGCAATATAAATCAGAGAAATTACTTGAAATACTATTTTTTAAAAATCTAGACATTGAAAAACTATGCAATTAGGCATATTTTTAAAATATGAGTTATATATAACATGTCATTTACAAATGATCATAACATTTTGGAATGAGGGATTATAAAAAGACTGGGAAAGAAGAGAAAGGATTATTGTGACATCTCAGGTGAAAATATGTTTGTTGTGTGAATAGTTTGGCTGTTTTCATACTGTACTGTATATACAGTGTTGGCATAATCAGAGACTTGCAAATAAAAAGAGAGGGTCTGTATGCAAAGCACCTTAGTCAGGCCACAACAAGATAATCCTCAAGAGCACTGATTTAGGGAGAAAATGGCTAAGAAAGTAGGTTAATCCTTCAGGGCAAATAACTATAGAAATACAAAATGTAAAGAAATACAATCACAGGAAGGCATGTATTTAAACAACAACACTTGCAGAAATACAGAATTATAGATAGATAGATAGATAGATAGATAGATAGATAGATAGATAGATAGACAGATAGACAGATAGACAGATAGATAGATAGATAGATAGATAGATAGATAGATAGATAGATAGATAGAGTTGAAATAATGTAATCTAATTATACATTTGACTTGACTCAAGAATGGTACTGATAATTTTGAGGTACTTAACACTGTATAATACAATCCAATTTACCCTCTTTTAAACTTCCACTAATGAGACTACACAACAGAATGTGATGTTGTGAAAATCAGCTGCACTCCAACCAACAACAACACTATCATGTTACCCAATGTAACATGATAATACAATATGGACAGGGGTCATTCTGCATTGTGAGTACTTCTATATCAATCAATCAATAAAACAATCAATGACTTTATTTGTCCTCAGTGGGGCAGTTGGTTATGCAGTAGTGGGATATGTGTATAATAAAAACAGTGTGTTTGTTACAATTTGATGCCAATAATCATATAACTTTTATATGGAAGGGAATATTTTGATTGTGTGATATTGCTGCTTTTTTTTAACAATAAATGAAATGAGTATGTCTCCTCTTATTTTGTAGTCTCTTTTGTTGTTGTTTTTGGTCAACTTGTGGTTGTTTTACTCCTCTTTGTAGCCGTTTTGTATCTCTTGGCCATCATTTACACCTGTTGTGTTTTCTATCCGTAGTCGTCGTGTAAACATTTGCATTTCTTTGTGGCCATTTTGTGCATGATTGGTATCTATTTGTGGTCGGTTTGCGTGTAGTCGTGGTAGTTTGATGCGCTTTGTAGTTGTGTGTGTGTCTGTTTCATGTATCTTTGTGGTCATTTGCGTCTATTTGTGGTCGTTTTGTGTCTCTTTCTGATCAGTACACGTCTCTTTGTAGTTGTTTGATTGACATTCGGGATGTTTTTTTTTTAAATGCAATAATCGAATAAAAATTACCAACGATAAAGTTATAATATAATATAATATAATATATATCTTTACATAAAATATGTCTAAAGATTTGACTTTATTACTTTCTTTTATTACCCTGTCAAAAAGCAAACGCGCAGTGACGTCATTACCCATGATGCCCACCCTGGCTATAAATAGTCCGCGGCTGCTCCTGTAGCTCGCAGTCTGGCTGCTGTGTTTCTCCCGTGGTCAAGTCCTGCCTCCCTCTCAAAGAGCCGCTCCAGAGCCTCGTACTCCCACTAAGTTTTGCCTGAACTCACGGATGGTGAACTTTTCAGTGGAGTTTTTGTTAAGTAGTAATTGTCTTTGTTGTGAAAAAGGACGTAAAGACCCGTGTTTCCTCGAAGCTATCATGCTGAACACCGAGGAAAGGTAGGAGCTAATGTTCGTCTACAGACGTTGACGGTTAGTGTCGACGTTAGGTCACCGTGTCGGTGTTTACAGGGGCTGTTGTTCATTTCAGGTCAACGTTTGAAGTGTTGGGCGTCTGAAAGTGGTCCGACGTGTAGGAAGTTGGCAAAGTAGCAGGAAAGCAACGGGGGAAATGAAGAAATGAGCCCGATAGATACTGAGAGGCTGTAAACAGACATGACACAACACGACAAGACTTAATACAAAACAGGTTGTTGTCGGTAGTTTAGTGTGTCCGCACTTACACAGATGGATGCTGAGGCTGAAGTGAGACAGCTGTTGACAAACACTGTTAGACTAAGACACCAAAGGTAATGCAACAGGCACAGGTCTGATAACACAAACCATAGACCTTTTTAGGCTGCAACTATTTTACTTTTATTTCTATTCTCTATATAATGCCAGAAAATGGGGGGAGAAAAAAGAACCCAAACATACACTAAAGATTATTGTGTAAAAATGGCCAAAAATGTTCAACTATCTAAACTAAGTATTTGCTGCCTTGTTTCATGCCGGGTGAAGAATTGATCAACTAGTCCTTGCAGCTCTAAAGCCCCTGTTACAGCACACTCTCCAGTTCATAACCCTGTAACACCTGTTTCTCTGATCAACTTCTGCATCCTGCAGATTCCCACCTGGTCTGTTGATTTGTTGTTTTAATTTAATTGTCAAGTCTGTAAAATGCCTACTAGTAGTAAGAATCACCTATCACAGCTTGATTAATGACCAAATACCTTGCTATAATATCCTTGCTCTTCTAATCAATCACTCAGCTAGTTGTTTCAGCACTACAGTGAAATCAATAGTAATTCTACACCTGTTGGAGAAAATAAACTTCGTCACTTATCAGTGCTCTTTGGTGGCGAAAAATAAATGCAACTATGTTATTCATTTGAATCAAAAAATAATGAAAATAATATTAACTTGCAGCCGTACTTATGGCAGGTTTTTCTACCAATGTGCACTGTACTTAACAAAGCAGTTGCACCTTATACTGCTGTGTTGTATTTTGCACTGGATGTTCTCCTTTTGCATCACCATGGCAGTCCTACAGGGATTTGGTGTGGCTGTGGTTGTAAATATGTCTTTTTTTATGGGACAGTTATATTTTATGTGAGAAGTGAAAGCTGGCCTAACATAAATATTTTTAAGCATCACTGCATGGTAAAATTGTAGCTGGTGTTTTTTCTGTGTCCTGCTCTGCAAAGAAACATAGAGATAAGCCTTGTTTTTGTCCTCTGTGGGTTTATCATCTGACACGCAGAGAGGAGAGGGGAGTGGCCCATTGATGCTGTGAGCCAGAGCACTGACTATATTAGCTCTCTGACTTGTTATGGCCCTGTCAGCTAAAGGCATCAACTGGCCTACATCAGGGTAGTTATATAACCCCCCTCCCCTGTGCTGGTTCACTTCTAAAGCATCAATGGAATGACATTGTGTGTGTGTTTAGAGTACATAGGTGCATTCATTCAAAAACAGTTAGATTATGAAGTCTGTAATACCTGAGTGTGACTAAATGGCTCCTTAAGTGACTGATCTCGGCTGTGGTTGCTGTGGTTGCCAGAAGATTTTGGATCAGGGCGCTGTTGAATTTTCCGTAGCGAAACCGAAACGTTAATGGTGCCAACCAATTTAAGCCAGCACCTGGAGCTGTCAAGCTCAGCTATTAAAACCAAGTGCAGGGTAGGCTGTGATACACACCTTTAACATGCACATACAAGTGATCAGTGAGTAGCAGACAAGCTTAAAATGAGGACATTGCACTGGAAATAAAAGATTTTGCAATTACAAAACACTGAATGAGGGTGTTGAGAATTTTAGAGCTGCAGCTAATCATTATTTTCATTATATTAAAAAAAAAAACACAATTTCCCAAAACAGTGAAGATTAAACAATTAATCATCTTTTTTTCCCCGTCAGCATGTGGCCAGTATTTTCCTATGTGAATGGCCTGTTCACATTAGCTACACAGACCTGATATTAACTTTTCACTTGTCTCTCTTATGTGAACACAGCTAGATAAAAACCAAGTCTGTTTTCAGTTACTCTCCAACTGTTTTTGTGTCATCTGCTGAAATGTAAGGCAGCCATTTAATTTGGTGTGCCATGCAACGCCCAAATGTCACCACAGATGTTTGCACACGCCTTCTCTGCTGTTGGACAAAAAAGTTGAAGTTGTTTCCCAAAGTGAATGTTTTTACACCAGGAAATAGACATGCAGGTTAACTTGCTGTCTTAGTTATCATGACTAATTGTTATTAATTGTTGCCACAGGCTTACTAACCTGGGCCTGTGCTGACAAAACTTTAAAAAGTGCAGGTGTTGGATCCCACAAACTAGTTTTGGGTAAAGCAAATGTGTGTTAAATTGCCATGTAGTCTGTATTACTGATGCCTATTTGCACAGTTTGGTGGTTTTATTTGAGTATCCTGCAGTAGTTGGACGTTCAGGTTTTGTGCACTTGTTTGGTTGTTTTTGTCTGACCAGCCGTGCATAGTTTTGTACAGTTTGAGTCCAGGGGTCAGCAATGTGTTTTGACAGGGATACGTACGTCCACACTCAGGTTTCAGGGCACGTGTGCCTTTCCTGTTTCTGTCTCGACATCTTTTCCCGACACACTGCTCTGCCAAACTTCTAGGGGTCGGAGGAGGACTTGGGACTCTCCTGTTTATTTTCCTGCATACAGCTACATGTTGTTTATGTCTGCAGGCAAAATCATTTTTCAATGTTTTTTTTGAGGGGCCTACAAGCTTGTTTGTGTTGACAGTTGAGTCTTTTTCCATTACTAAGCTGGTAAATACAGTGTAAGAAGTTGATTTGGTGTATTTCGGTTTTCTTGGAGGACCTGCCAAAGCACTTCCTGTTTTGGTTTAGTTGTGCGTTTCTTGGCTGTCAGCCAAACTCTGCCTCAGCAGCCAGCCAACCCAGGCTGTTCATCCCCTCAAACAATTCACCTGAAACAGTTCTCAAAACAACTCAGTGCTCAGGAAGAGCTAACTGGCAGTGCAAGCATTCATCCTCAAAAAATAAAAAGGTTTCTCTTGTATACACACGTCCTCACCCCTCCTGCCAGAATCAGACAATGACGCACTTGGCATTTTAACTCTCACTGCAACACACAGATGATTAAATCCTCACCAGACTATTAATACGGCCCAGGAGTGAGTGTGCTCGGGCCTTCACATAGAGTCTGTTTCATCCATCAAATTGACCTTGTTTAAAAATTTAACCTACATTCTGTTTTTAGGGTGACATTGTGACCTATTGGTGGGTTGAAGGCTTGCAGCTCTCCAGCTGGAGTGGCATTATGGGACAGGAGGGCAGGATGGGTTGCTTACAGTGTGGCTGAAATGTCAGAGGACGAGAGTGTTGCCTTTCAAAACAAGCTGGCATTTCCATCAAGGACAGGCTCTTCTGTCTGTCTCTGCAAGGGAAGGTGGAAAAAGAGAAGCAGGTCTTGACATCTTGGCGAACCTGCTTATCTCTTCCTCCGTTTGCATCCTACATACATAGCTAATACAGTCAGTGTCAGTTTTGTTTCTGTGATATTAATGAAGAGAAAACTCTTGGCTGTCTGGACTGGTTTAACAGTACACTGCCAACATTCACCTCATCACACACTGTACTGTGGTTGGAGGAGGTTCAGGTGGTGGAGGTGATAACTGCATCTTTTCATTCATCTGTTTGAGATATTTAGTAGATTCTTCTTCTCCAGACTGTTTACAGTGAGTCAGTAGTGGGGTGCATCAGTACTCATACTAAACTTACATACATTTTTAAGTATTTACCTGAAAGCAATAATCACCACTTTCATACTTTTTATGCCTCTGCACAGGCGAGAGCCAGAGGCATACTGTTTTCAGGTTGTCCTTCTGTTCTCATGGACGCAATATCTCAGTCACACCTTCACTGAACTTCTTGGTACTCACTAGGACTCAAGGATGACCTGATTGGATTTTGGTGATCAAAGGTCAAGGTTGCAGTAACCTCACGAAACGCAGTTTTGGCTTTGTGATCATGATATCTCAGGGAGAACTTCTTCAAATTTGGCACAAATCAAGAATGAACTGATTATATTTTGGTGGTCAGGGGTCGTGGTTAGTATGAAACACTTATTAGCCACCACTCAGGACTTCACAAAGCAATTATGACAAAAATTTCACACAAATGGTTCATGTTTTATGTGACAAAAGGTGATGTAATCTGACACTGGCCTGAGTAGCAGAGGAAAGCCAGTAATTTAAGTTCATAATTATTTTTTCATTATCAGTTTGGAAAGGTAGCAAACTGTCACATTGGAGAATCTTGAAATAAAATATTAGCTTTAACAATATGTTAAACTTAAGTTACAGATTAATTTTTCCTTTTGATTTATTTATCAACTAATTGTTGCAACTCTACTACTTCTGCTTGAGTGGATCTGAATACTTTTTCCACTACTGTGTTGAGTGAAGCCTTAAGGTAAGCTCCAGGTATGGAGGTACAGCTGCTATTTAAATGAGAAATTGTGGCCAAGGAGAGGGGAAGGTTTTCTTCACTTTGTATTCCATCAGTTCTGGTGTTGTGTCTAGATAGTTAAGAGCCAAGAAAGTGATGAAGTGGGGGATGGTTTCCCGCATTTGCTGCTGTGACGTGAAGCAGCCGGGCACAATGAGCTTTGTTTTCCATTGCTCATTCTCTTGGCTCGTAGCTATGCAGATCAGGTCATCCAGGTTACCTGTGTGGTTGGCAGGGAAACGATGGCACACCTCCTCCCCCTCACAAAAACAAATATTTAAAGCTTATATTTTTCTATGAAACATGACTCAGTACAAATCGGTGTTTGCTTACGGACAAATCTTGCTGAAACTGATGCAGTTTCAGACACAAGAATGTTTAAAGGTGTCAGGTTTCAGTTAAGGTGCAGAAGCAAAACCAAAACAGATCCAGGCAGGGGATGGTACTTTCTCATCTAAAAGGTCAAAGCTTAACAAAATGAGTATCCCTTAGCCCTCAGGTCCAGGCCTGTCTGAGCAGTTGGCCTCGCAGTGTTGGCCAGCTGCCATCTTGTCTGGTTTGAGATACTTGAGTGTAACTCAAACCACCAAAGATGTATGTTCCCAAAATCCTCACAAGCTATTTGCAGAGGTGTTTACAGATCATGTGCTTGTTGGTGATACATGCCTTCCAGCACACGCTCAACCCATCAGGAATGCTCTGAATGCAGTTGTAAATCATAGGCTTTAATTTTGCCCTCTTTATTCCAGGTTAGGTTAAGACAGACAGTCATAAACCATGGAAAACTTTTAAATTGCTTAAAGGGATCTAATAAATGAGCAAACAGTATAATGGCGTTAATCCCTCTGGCTGTCCTTGATGCTGCAGAGGTGGTGTGTGATGCCACAGGTGTATTTATATTTGCTAATGACAAGGAAACGCTTAATGAAGTCGGCGTGTGGCTGTCGGCCTGTGAGGCAACGAGCTTAGAGGTTTACATCAGGAGCAGAGCAGGATTAGACATCACGTCTTTCAGTTTCTCTTATATTTGAGTTAAAGTTGCTGTCTGGAGTTTTCTTCTAGACACATAAAAGTTCTGTTTACATTCATCGTTCGTCACCAAAATGTTTTCCGTGTGTTCTTGAGGTCTAAGAAACTTGTTGAGAGCATTTACTTCTTCATTAGACATTTGAAAAGCTGATTTTAGGAGGAAAAAGTTGCTGTTTAGAGTTAAAATGATTAGTCCATTATTCAATAAAGTAAGTGCCAGAAAAATAATTTGGATCTGGGGCGGCTGTGTCAGGAGAAAGGGCGTGCTGTCAACTAATCACAGAACTGCCAACTCAATCCCAGCTCCTCCTGTTCACATGACGAAGTGTCCTCAGGCAAGACAACAAACAAATTGCTCTCCAATGGTCAGGCGCGCACCTTACACAGTAGCTCGCTGCCATTGGTGTGTACATGGGTGAATGAGAGGCAAATTATAAAGCACTGTGGATAAGATAACTGCAGCCACTTTGTTTGTTAATTTATTGTTATTTATAGTTTCAGTCATTTTCAAGCAAAAGCTGGCAACACATTCTCTGGTTCTCCAAAGTGAGAACATGCTGCTAGTCTTAATCATAAATCATCAAATCAGACAACAGACATTTGAAGAGACATTTAATAATGTTAACCTGGTCTTTGGGAGGTTGTGATGGCTGTGAAATTTCATAGAGTAATAGGGGTGTAACGATACATTTTTACAAAAATACGATGCAGATCATTTTCCATGGTTCCGATGCGATTCAAGAATGATAAATGATAACTAAAATTCAACAAGTGTGATTATGAAATAAATACCTGGAGACTGGGCAGTGCAGGTGAGGATTCTTCGGAGTTTTTCTTGTCAGGGAATCGGGGATAAATTAATTATACATATAAACAAGTAAACAAGGATTAATGGCAAATGCATTCAACTTTTACTAAAAGTGCAACCAACATTTCTTCAGGTTGAATGAACAGTAGCTAAACCTGCTGCTTCTCTGTTCTGTTGTTGTCTCTTTGGCGCTGCTGGTGCTGCCGACGACATCACACAGGGAGAGTGAGTCAGAGTAACTTTTAACATTTCTTTACTATCAAATTTGCTAAAAAATACATCCATATACAGTATAGTATAGTATTGATATACAATATACAGCACGTCCCCTGTGAACGAAAACCTGCTGAGAACCTACCGATGTAGTTGGATCATAGGAATGTAAATCAATACATCGTTGTAGTCCGTGGATCGTTACACACCTATAGACTAAAGAATTGTTTGAAAAAATATCAATGAAGATAAACCTTAGTTGCAGCCCTATCATTATTTATAATCATCCCTTGCTAGTCATCGTTTCTGCTTCCTTTCCTGCGTTTTATGAGTCAATGTCAGTTCTCGTGCATCACGCAAACAAAATGCAGTTTCATTGATAAAAACATTGCTGCATAACTTACTACTATGAGTTTAAGTTAAAGGAGTGCAAGTGAAGAAAGGACTTCTGGCAGATTGCTTCAGTGACTCTGACATAGTCCTTAATTACTGCATGGACTCAGCTGTGGAGGCAGCCAACAGCAACAGCATCCACACAGTGTAGTTTGGCAAAGCTTGGAGACGGTAATTATCACAATGAATGCAGCTCTTCATTTAAGCCTGTCAGGAAACGCAGAGTCACTGTGAACCAGGTCCTCGAGGGACTGGTTTGCTTTTATAGAATAGCACTGAGGAAAAACTGTATTCAATTAATTAAACTTTTAATCAGTGATTGTGCGGCCTTCATTTTGCCTCTCTATATATTTCTAAAACTGGTTGAAACTGGGTTGGTATTAGCAGCTTCACAAAAACAGAGTCAGTGATGGGGATTAAAATGTGCATTGTTGTCACCGTGCAGAGTTTGGGGATGTTGCACTGGCAACACTTGATGCTATTATATTCAGTTTTGAGAAGATTATTGAAAAAGAGGCTTGTGTGGAATGAAGTTAAAGTACAGTACGAATGATGAGATTCAGTGAAACTGTCTCAAACACTAACTAATTCCTCTTCCTCCCTGCAGTTCTTGGTTAGTGGGGTCTCGGCTGCCCAGCTCCATCCCTCAGGCTCCAGGGCCTCTGTGGTGCTCCTGATGCCCCTCACCCACAGCTGAAGATCCCGGGTGGGCGAGGGACTGTCAGGGATCACTCTCTCGGCGTGCTACTACACAAGGTGACTGTCCTCGGCTTCACACACAAACACACACACAAAGCCATAGTCCAACAGCTTCCTGTTGACATCTGCAAAAGTGCTCACCATAAAATAGTGGGAAAGTGTTTACAGGCAAGTATCAGGTCATAACTGTCACATTAACTGTGATAATGGGCAAACATGTTGGCTGAGCTCCTGTAAAATGTGTCACATACACAGGTCACATTTCCTATTTAAACAATACTAAAAACAGTTTGAGTCCTGGATTTGTATTTTAAAGGCTTTTTATTTCAGGTACATTTTAGAAATTGAAAAAAAAGTCATAAAGGGTAATGATGGGAAAAATCAAATTGGGCATGTGTAGTTCTGTGTGCTGTAATCACTTTTGGTAATCATTGTGTTAAGTGCTTCATCCCTTGGGGACCACTCTGACTCTGTGCACTAAACACAGGAACACCTTGCTAATGAGTTGTGCCCTCATTTTACAAAGTTGCTGTTTTTTTTTTGTTTTTTTTAAAAGCTTAAAAATCCTTTAATCTGACTCCTCTTCATCATATGCGCCTGCAGTGGATTTAATGCATTTTGCAGTTCTTTCATTCATATTTCATATTATTGATTTATTCATCTAACGTCTATAAAGATACAGAGATCCCTGACTCAACAAAAGTATCTCTCTGGTAAACTTCTGTATTTTGTAAACATCTGCCTTTAAAACTGCTGTGTTCCTCTCTACTGTGTGTGCACGCATGTCAAGTTGTACCCCAGACATGTGACTGACTGTCCCTGGGGGGATTAGAGATTTAGGATCAGACAGATCAGTCACAACTGTCATATTAGGTCCTCATCTGTCCAGAGCGAGCAAACAACTCTTTCTGACGTTACTGGTTTAGCAGATAACTCTGAAGACGACCTCTTGCTAACTTAGTTTTAGAAAGCTACTTGGAAGTTGTGCAATGTAATCTAACCTGATTAACATGTCTGCTTCAGTATTTACATACTACGTTACGTGACTAAGACAGCACCAGATACAGTAAACACAGACATTTGGCAACAATCACTCAAATTATCAGACAGCTATCAGTGTTACAATGCTGCACAATTAGGATACACATTAGACAGCACTCGTGCCCAGCCATCACCTGCTGCAAAACCAAATATAGGACAAAATATCTGAAGCTCTGTAGCTCAGCTCAGGTTAATAAAAACAGTGTCGTGTTGCACCACACATCAGTTACAGTGCAGGATCTGTCTGACGCTCAGCTGCTTCTTTAAGATACCAAGCAAACACAACCACTTCCTCATTGCATGTTTCACCACTGTTTTTAGTAGACAATTTCCTTAAACTCATAATTTTGCTTCTAATTATGTGTGTGTGCCCAATATCGAAGTTTAACCTGTGATTTTAAGTTGGGTGATGCTGTTTTCCCTAACTCACCAGATAACAAATTGATCTATTTAAGCTATTTTATTATTGTTTTTGAAAGATTTTGAAAGGGTAAACACGTCTGTAGTCTGAGTTGTAGACAGTTGTGAAAGAGCCAAAATGCAGAACCTATTTAAATTCAGCCAATCCCAGTCTAACTTTAAGAGCCCTTGTTTCTATACCCTCTGCTCTTCAAACATCAGCTCCTAAAAAATAATTCTTGGTGTTGATGCTGAAGAACAAGTGAATATCAGTGATATCAATAAAATAATAATAAGATGATCAATAAACTAACCTACCCCTTGTTTGAATCCAGGATGAGAAGTTAACAGTAACGCAGGCCGCTTCAGTGAGTGGGAACCCCTCTCTTCTCCACTTCCACTACCAGCTGAGTGAGCGCCGCTCGGCCTTCTGGGATACGGCTCTATCAGAGGACAGCCTTTTCCTGGAGATCCCTGCTGGGCCGCTGGTGGAGGGGAGCAAGGAGGGGTAAGGATGTGTTGAAACTTTAGATATGTGGACCTTCATGTTTTATTTTCCTGATTTTAAATGGTTGTATAAATGGTTAAGAGTTACTCTGCAACAAGTCTCTGCAGGGCGACCTGTTATACCTTGGCACCGATAGCTCAGGAACGCCTGGAGGCAGGTTTTTCAAACTTGGCACAAACATTCACTTGTCATGTGTATATATATATATATATATTTATATATATATACATGCATACTATGTCAGAGGAAGCTTAAGAACTACAAGGAGGTGATAATGTATCATGGAAATAGTTTATTTAGCTGAGTTGTGGAGAAAGAGTTTGAAAGATGAATATGCAGGTCAACGGTGGAGAAATGGTGCATGTGGCAAGTGTTATGGATCATTTAAAACTGACTCTCACTACCGTCTCACTACCTCTGCTGTCTTTAGAGCCTCCATTCAAGCGCAGCAGGGGACATTTGATATTAAAGGAGATGTTAGTCTTTAATGTTGCTGCTGCACCTCTAGTCCTGGCTTCACTCCAAGATGTTTCACATTTATATTAAGATGGATTGTTACCCCATAGTATCAGGAATAAACTGTGTGAAAATTTAACTGTTAAATCCTGTACCAGAGAAATTTAGTGGAAATGTGCACAACATGTAGGTCTAAACTGCATGTGAAAGGCTGTCATCATCATGTGTTTTAATGCTTCCACTGTGCCACAAATTAGAGGCTGCTCGTAGGTTTCTGTTTTCATTGCCTAGCTTTGTGTGTGGCTGTAATCGATGCCAGGACAGAGTAACCTTGCCTGCTGTGGTCACAGAGGCGGTCCAATGAGCAGCCAGCCTTACAGCTGCCACTGCATTATTATGTAAAGTTGCAGTGCTTATGTAAAGAGACAAAAAACTTTAAAAAAAAACAACAAAACAAAACAAAAAACTTTGTGCGTCATCACCAGTCCCCTCTCCCCTCACTCTCCAACTGACTCTGTGTCTCTCTCTGTGTTCATGTCATCCTCAGGCTAACTGCTCTGCTCGAGTTTGCGGAAGAGAAGCTCAAAGTTAACTATGTGTTCCTGTGGTTCCATAAAAACAGAGAGGATCGACGTAAGAGCTTTTTAAATGCATTTCTTTTCTGAGTCAAAGTTTGTTTCTTACATCCTTTTTTTTTTTATATTGATTTGAAGCTATAAATACTTGTAACAAGGTACATGGTGGATATTTACAGAATGTACAGCATGTGCAAACATCACATGGCTGGAGTAGCCAGTTATGAAGCCTCAGGGCCAATGTCTACTGTTGAGTCCCTGTTTACTGAGCTGGACTCAAGCGCAGATTAGTAAAAAGACTTGAAGCAGGGGTAAAAAAGCCATCACCTAAAAACCTTAATGACTCGTGACATTTGTGACTCTTGAAGCCAGGGGAGACTTAGAACACACAGGCTTTGCAAGTAACAATGATAAAATACATGAAACATACTACAAATGCATGTAAAACATGCTTGGAACATCTCTGCAAGACATAAAACAATGTACATCAATGAGCCAGCCATTATCATCATCATCATCATTATTGTTGTTGTCGTCATCATCCCACCCAGTCATCAGTCCTACATGTGGGATGCTTTGGCCTTGGTAGCACTACTCCACTTAAGATATGTTTTGGTCTATACTGGACTTGATCTTCACACAACCTCAAGTCTCCTGATTCTATCTGTGCAAAGCATCTTGAATCCCTATATCACTGCAACAGTTTTCCATGTTGCAGCAGGTTACGTCTGTTTATCCTCGACATCGAATGTGTTGAAGAACAGTTCTGTCAGCTAACAGGTTAAACCCTGGACAGGCGAGGCTAGCTGTTACCCCCTGCTTCCAGGTGTCATGCTGAGCAAAGCTAATCGCTCCTAGCTCCAGCTCTAATTTCATTCTTGGGAAAGATGTTGAGTTAGAAAAATAGACCAGTAAAGGTGTGTGAGTACAGGGTCTCTGTGTTAATGATGGAGAACCCCTGGTTTATTATAAGTGAGCAAATAACCAAAACTTGTTATGATGGCCAATCCAGACTAATAACAATATGTACAAAAACAGTTTATCAGGTTTGTATCAGACTGCTCGTATTGGTCATGTAATCCCAGCAGAACCACTGAACACTGTCCTTGTTTCCTCCCCAGTGTCCATCATCAAGACGTTCCACTACATTGGCTTTGAGATGGTGAAGCCAGGAAACCCTATGGTACCGGCCCGGCCGGATCTGGCCTTTATGGTTTACTCTCTGGACAACAGCAGCTCAGACGAGGAGTGACACATAATCTCCTGACACCTCCCTCACCCACCCACCCTCCTCCCTGCCCTCCCCCAAAAGAAACACGCCCCTCTATTTTTTACTTGCTTAAGCAATCGAACCCGCCTCAACTCTCGCTCTGACACACCCCACTCCTCCCCCTCAGAAAGCTGCCATCACTGACTGAGAGGCATCGTGCTTCGTTTTAACAGACTTGTGATTTCAGGAGTTTTTTGAGGTGGTAGGATTCCCATGTGACGCAGACACACCTGCCTCCTCCCTCTTCCCTTCCTTGTGGGTAGGGGGAAAAGGGGAGCAGTGAAGGCTGAACTAACGGTCACATGCATTGTGGGATTTGGGCTTTCTTTTTTTCAGGCTTGGTGGTTCTTCATACAGCTGTTAGACATCGAGGAGGTGGTTATACTTTAAAATTCAGCATATCTCTCATCTGACAGCTTCTACCTTTTATAAAAAAAGAGACTTTGCTCTATGTTTGTGTGATGTATACCATGCAACCTGTGTTGGTTGGGGCATAAAAGAGGGAACTATGGGTTTGGTATAGTTAATAAAAAAGACATTTTGCGTTATAATATTGATGGGTGAAAGCCTGATCTGTTACATTTAACATTAAAGCTCATGTAAACATTTCTTTCCACTTCCTCCTGAAATATGTCAGCACATCATTCCAGCACATTGCTCACTTGTTTTTTTTTTTTTTTTTTTTCAACTGTCCAAAACCATCTTGCCACAAATATGGAAATATGCTGCGGGTCTGTCCAGATGTGTCACAGCCAAGACGCAGTGCGTGCGTTGAATGTTGCAACCGTGGCAACGCCTTCTCTCCTGCAGTGACTCCAGTGTGTGTTATTGACGTGCTGGAGAGGAGGACGGCCTCGCTGCTGTTCCACTTTGTACGTAACTCACAGAAACACACACTTAGAAGGTTATTTTTTTCAAGGATAATAAGCTGAATAGTTGCAGATGTGAGGTGGTCAGGATTAAAGCTCCACTTGCTGTTATTTTCCATTTAAAAAGTACACACGATGTTTAGAGCTAGTGAAGCTGTAACACCGGTGCGAGGGTCTCATGTACTGCCTCTACATTCAAGTCGCTGACCTAAGCATCCCCAAAGATAATTACTCATTGATCTTTGAGAAACCCAGACGGTCGTATAACAGAACTCGCTTCCTTGTTTTGAAACGAAATTTCTTTCCCGGGATGGTCAGAAATTACAGGCACAAACTGGGGCTGGTTCAGTTCTGTTCAGCCCTGCAGTTGGTCATTAGTACTATCCTGCACCAACCGAAAGCTCAATTTGTGCCTAAAAGAGGAGAGTGCAATGTTGATGTTTTTTACTCTTGAGTCTTATTGAGGAATGTGTTCATTTTACATATTTTTCTTCATCCCATGTGGATTCAGTCCCATGCTATGTGAGGAAATTCATTCATCATAGGGTACAACCAGAGCACTTCAGGGGATTGACTTATATGCAATTAGGGTTAAAACGCAGGACGGATCCTGCACAGGGTTTTTTTTTTTTTTTTTTGTTTTGTTTTTATTTGTGTAACAAAACGCCAAAGAATCCATTCTGTGTCTGCTGTCGATTTAAATCATCTTGCTTTTAAAATTCAGCTCCTTAAAACCTGGTGTGGTATGTAAAGCAATATTAACCTACATTCCCCCCCATTGCCAGCCATACTTCACACCTCAGAGAAACATGGTGGTGGTCTGTTCATGCTGGGGTTGGGATGGGGTGGGGGCCTTTGTTTGTTTTGTTTTTTTTGTTTTGTTTTTTTCTTCTTCTGCATGTGTTCTGATGATGAGTTTTCATTGCTACTGATTGAGCCCTGACTATAAGCTGTTAGGAAATGTCAATATTTGAATTCTCAGAGGTATATTTTTATGTATCTATATTTCTCAAACGTTTATTGTGATAGTTTAGGGATTCATTTTTTTGTTTTCGATAACTAGTTAGCAGTCATTCAGTGACAATCCACACTTGTATACTCTGGAAATTTTTGTCTTGGGGTGGGAAAAAAAACAATAAAAGTTAATATCTAAATGAGTGTTTGCTGTTTGTTTGTTTGTTTTCTCTTGAAAGACAAACTATTTGTCTTGTATGTAAATGTACGTCATGTGTTTCGTAGCCCTGAGGTGTTCAGTAGTTTAATTACAGGCTTTGGTTTGTTTTGAAGACAGACATGCAGAAGGAACAAGGTTGTGAAACAGAAACCAAACCAAAGGCTTCGAAACTCAGTGGCAGTCGGCCTGAGGCTGATATGAAATGAAGGTGGAGGTGGAGCGGTGATGACGATGAGGATTTGAGGAAACAAAAGTGTTTCCTCCACAGGAACAGTAGTCATAGGAAGCCGATTGCTGACTCAGGCGCTAATCTCCAACCAGCTCAGCTGACACCACATTACAGCTGACCACTGGCTTCTCGCCAGAGACTGCAACGACCTCCCGGCCAGTTGATCTACAGATCTATTTTCAGAGCCCGGGCCAGGACGGACTCAGCTGTGCTATATCAGCCTCTCTAATGCAGCAACAACCTGCTTTTCAACTATCGTCTCCTCCTGAGGGAGAAAATCTGTTCAGTCTGTCCAGTGGCACACACAACAAAACATAAACAAAGCAGAAAACACAACTTTACAGAATACACAACATCATAGAACATTATTAAAGATGTTCTGTGGGATTTTCTTGCACACAAATAAAGAAAATGTTGAATATGTTTGTGACTGAACAGGTGCGTTTCTTTCTGAATTAAACATTTTCAAAACTGATTGTCAATATTTTTTAGAAATAAAATATTATTAGAAATATTGTTGCCAGTTGTTAGTACCACCAACTGTGGGTCACCACAATGGTGTGAGACCAGCAGTAGGCATGTGTAGGTCATCACCAGTGTAAACAAAACAACACAACACAAGGACCCACACATGAAAACCTGCTGCACAGAGCCACCAGTGGTCAAAACCTCCACAGGGTAACTTCAACAAATCATGCAGTTGATGTGTTTTCTCAAATGTTATTTTTTTTTTTTTTTTTTTTTGTCATGCTTTCTATTATTTGTTGTTGTCTTTTGTTTAGTTGTTGTTTTCCTAAATCATGTTTTTCATCCAGTGTTGGGTTCAAATGGCACCAATGTGACGTCATGACAACGAGAGAAGACACATGGACACATCAAAGATGAACCTCAACACTCACACACATGAACATGGACACACAACATGAACTCTGGAGCAGCTAAACTCAGCAGCACTTAGGCCTCCTGGGATGGTGACGTATGGAAGTTCACTGATGTCACCTATGAAATGTGTTTCTGAGCCATAAACCTAAATAATCTACGTAACCGAAGGGCCCCTGCTGCTTGGAGCCTTGTATAAGTACTCATGCTCTTCCTCCGACCACAAGCAGAAACAGTGCATTGAAAATCTAAAGTCAGGCACTCAAGCTGTGTCACTAATCCCCGGACTAAAAGACAAGAGGCAGATAGTCCCCTCCTGGCCTTAATCTTTTGTTGACTTTATATAAACTCACCTCAGATTGAGGCTGATGAGCGGTTACCACTCACAGTGCAGCATTTCTCTGAAACTGCCTATGTTTGTTTGTGCATCTCAGTTTCCGGCGTCCGGTTGTTGGAGTTAAAGGGAGACAGTCAGCAGCAGCTAAACCTCTCTGCAGAGACTTCACACTGCTGCAGACCTCCCCACCGCACAGTGTCACCTAACAGTGTCCTGACAAATAGTTGACCAAATGATCTCACTGCGAGGCCCATTTAGTTCCTGTTCTGAAGCTTTCTGGATCAGACCAAATGATCTTCTTCAGCAGACGGAGATGTTCATCTGGGTACCTCTCATCCATGTTGATTTTAAAGCTGAGAATAAAACTTCAGTCTTGACTTTGGAAACTGCAGTTGACAAAAACCAAATTGAGAAGCTGCACAGGAGCTTTCAGTCACACGACATGATCTTCATAAGCACATGGAGTTACCTTCTTGTCAATGTTAACTGTTTGTGTGTGTTGTGTGTTTGTGTTAGCTGTGTGTTGAGACTCAAAGTTCATTCTTGTCCTTAGAAATAACTAAAACTAAACTACCAATCAGCCATAACATTATGACACTGACCCGTGAAGTCAATAACGTTTATTATCTGGTTACCGTGGTTACCTGTCAGTGGTGGATATATCAGGCAGCAGCTGAACATTTAGTCCTGAAGTTGATGTGTTGAAGCAAGAAAAACGGTCAAGTGTGAGGATGTGAGGGACTTTGACAAAGACCAGTTGTATGGGACTGTGTGGCCTCAGACCGGTCAGGGTGTCCATGCTGACCCCTGTCCTCCACCAAAAGATCCTACAATGGACTCATGAGCATCAGAACTGGACCATGGACCAATGGAAGAAGGTGGTCTGGTCTGAGGGAACAGGTTTTCTTTTACATCATGTTGATGGTCGGGTGTATGTGTATCTTTGGTCAATGTTCTGCTGGGAAACCTTGGGTCCATTCATGTGGATGTTACTTTGACATGTCCCACCTCCTTAAACATTGTTCAGACCAAGTCCCCCCCTCCGTGGTAACAGTCTTTCCTAATGACAGTGGCTTCTTTCAGCAGGATAATGCTCCCTGTCACACTGCACTCTCCTGATCTCCAGTTGCCCATTTCTCATGGATTTGTTAAAAATGATTTTTTCTGAGCACTTCCCAGGCTTCTCCTTCATGTTGACTTGGACCTTGTAGACAGTTTAATCCAAAATGATCTACAAGTACCATTTAGTGGCTCTTCTGCAGTTTCAGTTTATTGAAATCTGAACATCAGCAATTTCAAAGTACACCAGCTATGTGAAATGGCTGAAAGTCCACTAAGTGGACCTTGAGGTGACATTGCATTTACAGAGCCACACACATTTTTCAAAAAAAAAAAAATTGCCTCTATGTGCAGTGAGTGTGAACAAAAACATGAAGGTATGCGTCTGACAAACAAACATGAGTTGAAAATCACTGTGAACCGTTGTGAACCTGAGGGGAGCTGCAGAGTCGGGTGATAATCCTGAGTGAACCTCTTCACGTTGTCTTTACACGACAGCAAAATACTGAAATATTGTGGCTGCTCTAAATGATGTTGCCTAATCATTACCACAATTACTAGCATTACAGTCCTCATGACACAGTATCTCTTGACACCCACACTCAAGAGATATTGAAAACACCACTGATGCAAACTTACTTTTAAAGTGAAACTTCCTGTTTCATAGCAGAAACACTTAAACAAGAACATATTAATCATTGTGCAATCATGCTTTTCCATTTCATAACAGTTTTAAGTATGCATTACACAATTCATGCAAGATACATTACAACCATCTGCTCTGCCCCAGAACACACACTTAGCTCTAATCCCATATTGATTTTAACTGTAAATCTGCAAAAAGGAGAGGAAGTGAGTTTGTCAGAGATTTTCTGTAACTACTAAGCTTCGCTCCACAGTTGAATTCTATCACTTCACTCTGAGACAGTTTTAGATTCAAAATAAATGACTAGTTTTGATCATTTTAACACCCAATAAATCCAACATAAAACATGTGAAACGGATAAAAAAAAAGGGAAAACATGGGAATAAAAACATCACGCCAGTTGTTTATTATCTTGTTTTATTTTAATAAACAACACATGCAAACATACCTGAAAACTCAAGTCTTTACACACACAAGCTCACATTCGTACTCGCACACAAAAGGTCAGAGTGTGAAAATGACAAATGACACTACTTGTCTTTCTCTTTCTGTTCCTTCTCTTTCTTGTCTTTCTCAGCTTTGGCCTCTTCTGCTTCGTGCTTCTTGATCAGCTCCTCCACCTCCTTCAGCTTCAGCACCTTGATGCAGGTCTTGCCGTTGTCGCGGGTCAGGGTGGCGATCTCCACTGAAACGACATCAGCAGTAAATGTTTGAGGACACACACTCAGACTCTTCTCTTGACTTGGACACTCTTTATTTTTTCTGTCTGAATGTTTTGGTCCGCACTGATCACCTGACCTGCCATAAACCGAGGTTGACCAGGTTCTCACAAACACCGCCACCACCACCATCACCCTCTCTGAACTTAAAGTTTCAGAGCACCAGAACTATGCAACAGGTTCCTCCTGACCTGCCAGGACTCTGAATAGTCTCTATCCCATCCCCCAAAATACAATTCAACTAAAGTGAACTGACTCACAATGCACCAGTTTCTCTATTTTTTTCCGTGGCTGGATGATGTCATTTTTAATGGACCTTTTACACATAGGGCTCTTTGTCTCTTCTCACTTCCAGGTTATCTTTGTGTGTTCTACACAACAGTGATTGAGTTTAATATCTGTATATTTGAAGGCAAACAGATAAATCTATGCCGATAACAATAGTTAGCTCATGAACGTGACTTTTAGTGCTGATGTTTGTGTTTCCTACTTTTTGTCCAAAAAGAAGAAACAAAAAAATCCTGTTGTATTTAAGAGAGTTGAGTGAATAGAGAGTGAGAAAAAAAACCAAAAACCTTTATCAAGTGAGAAGTAGAGCCATTTTCCCATAGACTTCAATCTGATGTATTTTTAAGTCCAATGTTTACTCTTCTTTTGGCTCAGATTTTGGTCTCTACCAGAGAAATATCTCTCTCTAAGCTGCTAATGGTAGCTCAAAAATGGTCACAAAACCTAACCATGATGAAACTATAGGACCAGGTGATGATGATCATTACATCAAACTTAATTATTGGATCCAATGTAAATATAAAAATGTTGCTTTGTGCAACTATAACGTCTATTATGTGTTTTTGCTGCTAGATTGTTAGACGTACATATAGTCCATACATACATATTGTGTATGACTGTTTTTTTCCCTCCCCAGGTGTGAGCAGCTTTGCAGTTAGAGCTAGTTAGGTTCACTTATCAGAAGGTAGGTGGTTTGATTCCTAGCTCTTCCAGTCTGCACTTCAATGTGTTCTTGAGCAAAACAAACATATCATCAGTGTGTGAATGGTAGAAAATCCCTGTATGACTGCGTGTGTAAATGGTGAATGTGGCCTCCATTGTGAAGCACTTTGAGTGTTTGATTTTACGAGTAAAGTGCAGTCCAGTCCGTTTCCCTTGAGAAAAAAAATATCTTAACCTAGTTTATCAGATCAAAAAAATTGCCATCATATCCAATTGCTCTAGAAAGTCTTTAAAATTATAGCTCAGATTTTTGTTTTATCTGTTCATTGCTCCATCTCATTACTCAAATCCACACCTTTCTCTGCAGACAGCTTGCTGACATCCATGGTTTTATTGAGAACTTTAATGGCGAGGGCAAGTGCTGTGGAAAGGGTCATCTCTCCCTCTTTGTAGTCCTGCTTCAGCATAGAGACGGCGGCCTGCATAGCAAACAAAGACAGACAAAGTAACAATCACTCTAGTCGCGGCCCAGTCCCAAAGCTCTGTGCTCCTATTGTTAGTGCTGCAGAATTAAGTAAGAAGAACCTGCAGAGTGGCCTTCATATCTGTTTACAACTGTGAAGGCTGCATGTGAACTGCAGCTTGTCTCTTTGTGGACTCTTCTCTGTGTCAGCAGCACAACACCGACACTCTCAGCATCAGGTGCCTTCGACCTCACTGGAGACACTGCTGCTAAACGTGCATGTACTCATCTTACTGTAAGGCCTCTCGGACAAAAGTGTTTACACAGTGCTCCACAGAGGCTCCGTTACCCACAATGCTTTGTGTGCAGCCCTGCGAAAAAACTCACTGAGATTAACAAAGCCACCATGAATGGGGACTTACACAATTAGCTGCCCCAGGAGTCAGCACGAAGTGGGCCACAGTGCGTCTGTTCATTGTGAGCGTCCAGTCTTTGTGATGGCCACTGTGTTTCGAATCTCTAAGCAGCTGCGCCCCCTAGTGTCACTAAATGGGACATCACTTTCAGTCATATCTACACTGTGCTGCAGACTGGTATTTTTTCTACAAACCGTGAATCCTAATAGTCAGATTTCCACTATAATTTCACCCATTTTTAATTATGTAGTTATTGCAGATAACAGGCTCCTGTGAGACTCACAGCACTGTTGTTTCCAATGCAGGTGGCTTTCCAGCCTCCGTAGTTCCCACTGGGGTCGCTCTGGTACAGCTGGAAGCCATAGTGCTTATCCCAGCCCATGTAGAGCAGCGAGACTCCAAACGGACGCTTTCCTGTGACAACACACGTAATCAGCTGAGGTGTTTTCTAACTTTTCTTGAGCTTGAGTAGTTTTATCACTTTGAACCCCATATGACAATATTTCATAATTATAACAGTCATAGCTCCCTTCACATATAGCAAACAGCTATATGTGAAATGCTGCTGTAATAATATCTTTAAAATAATGTAAATAAATATTTGGCAGATACATCTATAATAACAGATGCAGCACAAAAACTGCATCATAGACACATGATTATGAGCCTGCTTTAACTGTGTGGTGCTGCTCTGTACCTCCAAACTGTGTGTAGGCCTGTTTGATGTCGCACAACGCTGTGACCAGCTGCTCGCAGGGGATTGGCTCTTGGTACTGCAGCAGGTATCTGTAACAGCAACAAAGACATGTCTCGTGACACGAATCCTTTTGTGTAACGAGCGTCATGGTTGTGCTCCACCACCATTCAAATTACACCCTGTTCATCAAGAGTCATATAAACTGGTGTGTGAAGTCTTGATGGCTAAAAAGAGCACCCGTGGAGGTATGTGTTCACAGGCCCCAAATCATGTTTTGTGAGGTCACCAGGCTTTTGACCTTTTAACTTTAGCCAGAAAAATCTATCAGTTCATCCCACTGACTATAAATAAAAGTGGAATACCTTCATTCTATCTAATGAACATCAGGGGGCAACTCCACTGGTTGTAAAGAGAAGTCGGATTGTATTGAAGTCTATGGGAAAATGGCATACTTCTGATTTGATTTATTATCTTAGCAAATGTTTTCCTAATGAGTTCATGATGGTCTTATTTAGAGGAAAATAGACCATAAAGCAAGGTCTGTATAAGGGTGTGGCTACCTCATACTGTACCACGCACAGTGACCTGCCTGACAATCAGGGTAAAGCACAGAGCAGGTCAGATCCACCCCTCACTCCTCCTCAGCTCCACCTTCTCTTTCAAATATGGTTTCTTCTGGTTTCAAAAAACCAAGATGGCAACAGCCAAATTACTTGAGGACTCACAGCTCACAAACCAATGGGTGACGTCACAGTGGGTTGCCACTTGGTTCGCCCTGAAGTCCTGGTGAACGTTTGTACCAAATCTGAGGAAATTCCCTCAAGGCATTACAGAGATATCGCATTCACAAGGCCAAAACTGCGCTTTTTGAGGTCACGTGACCTTGACCTTTGACCATCAAACTCTAATCAGTTCATCCTTGAGTCTTACTGAATGTCTGTGCCAAATTTGAAGAAATTGGTCACAGTGTTGAGAATATGGATTTGCAGGTGCAGACAGACAGACATGCTGAAAACAACATGTCAGTGTCAGACTCACCTTTGTGCTATGAGCCTCAGCTCGTTGGTCAGTACGTTGGCATCTGATGTGATTCCCGCCACACTGCACGCCACATCTCTGTCAGGTCATGGAGAGATATGTGATCAGTGCAAACAACAGTGACTTTCTTGTCTTCTTACATGTGATCAAACCAATTATGCCACAGGCTGATGTGACTTGTTGCAACGCATTTAATTGAACTCACTCATTCAGCTTGTAGATTTTCTCAGAGAAAAACACTTCATCCAGCAGCTTGTGGATGTTCCTCCTCTCTGCGGCCAGCAGCACTCCATCACTTGCTAAAATTCCCAGGCAGGTGCCGGCGTGGCCGATGGCCTCCATGGCATATTCAACCTGGTACAGACGCCCTGCAGAGGACACACAACGCTGTCGGCAGGGGGACACAAAGCACTAACAGGCAAGAGATCTGAGAACCAAGACGCCTCCTACAAAACAGTTTGAGAGTCTCAGCTTGCAGCCTCATCAGTTACATTAGACAATGACTCTTACCTTCAGGGGAGAAGATGGTTGTTCGGGAGTCATATCGACGGGACTGTTAGAAAACAAGAGAGAGGAAAATTTATCAAGAGTCAAGTTATTAAACTTTGAAAGAGTCAATAGAGTTAATAATTAATATTCAATATGGTTACAATATGTTTGCTTTCTCCTGCAGAGGTTTGACATTTCAATGAGACAACGTGGCTTTAACCTTAAAACCTCTAAACGCTGGGGCAAATTACTCTACTCTCCAAATCGCAAGAGCTGCAAAAAAATGAAAATGAATAAAAACAATAAACAAATAAAATTGCAGGAGTAAAATGTATTATAAGTGTATATAAGGTGCTACTGAGACTCCCTGTCCTTCTCCCTAATTCTTCAGATATAAGGGACTATGTTTGTTTGGAACAAATAAATAAATAATCACAATATGTTTTTTGCATATTGTGCCGCCCTAGTTGATCATAATAATAATACTACTACTACTACTACTAATAATAATAATAATAGTATTTTTTTAACAAAGTGCTTAACAGAAAGAAAAGGGGGAATTAAAAACAACAATTAAAAACAAAAGAAAAACCAAAACAGAGGTAAGTTAAATATCATAATTATCTGTATACTGGGGGAAATAAAACACAACAACATATCAAACATTTATAAAAGCTTTAAGATAAAAGAAAATCACTTTAGGCTCTGACAGCAAAGACCTGGTCACTGTTAGTCACCAGACCTCAGGGTAACCAGCAGAGCTCCATGCACTGATCTATGGGGTGAATAAGTCCTGTTATAACGGAGTGAGGCCATTTAACACTTTGAGAGTGATAAGTAGAATTTTAAATTAATGCCAAGTGTAACAGGCAGCCAGCGTAAGTGCTGGGGTGTGAAATGAAAGGTCCAATCGCCATCATTACAAAGAGAAATCAACATGTAATGATGGAGTTAACTCACCATCCTTGGAGACTGAAGTCAAACTCTGTGGAAAACAAATATAAACAAGTCTGATTGTCACCGTATTTGAGAGGAAAATATTGTAGAGCTGAAACAATTAGTCAATTACCCGATAAACAGAAAATGAATCATCAACCATTTTGATAATGAACGAATCTATGAGTCATTTATGAAGTTAAAACACCGAAAATATGCTTGTTCCTGCTGCTCTGGTGTAAGAAGCAGGAACTTAAGTTTGAACTCAAGATTCAAACTCAAAATTTGGGGATTACAAGCTGTTGATGAACAAATAAAAGATTTGAAAACCTCAACTTCAACAAATGGGCAATTTCTAAGATTTAATAGATCAAACAACTGACGGATTAACTGACTGATAATGAACATCCATGTTAGTTTTTCTCACTAAAATATTGTACTTTTTACAGCTCAAGATTTATTTGATCATTTCAGTTACTAGTTTACAGACAGATTAAATATTGTAGTGGCTCCACCTTTACCAAGTGCAACATTTCAGTGATGTACACTCAGCCACACTTGCCAGTTTGTTAGGAACACCTAACCCTAACCAATGAGTCAATGAAACAGTTCTGCAACAAATCCTCCATTGTTAAAAAATATAATGTGGAGTTTTTGTGGTGGTGTTGGACTATATTATGTTGACAGATGTTCTTTGTATTTTGCCGACTACAGTTTATATCCACGAGGGAAGGCTAAAAAACACAAAGAGCAGCCAGTAAACACCAGAAAACACAGAAAAACAGCTTCAGCAAAAGACTGAACATAAGAAGCTTCATGAAGGACTGACTTCAGTTTTACTCTGAAATGAGCCATTGGGCACAATGCTTTATTTGGTTGTGTCAAATATATGTTGATGCTAAGACTTCTGCACTATTATTTAAGTATTTTTTTGTAAACACGTGCCTTGTACTTTTACTTGTAACAGGATTTCTACACTGTGCTGTTTTCATTTAAACGTCTGGTTGCGTTATTGAAAGTGAAAGAGACTAAACTAGGTCTCCATAAGGTCGTGATCAACAGATAAATAGCGACTGAGCTTAGTATTAAACTCCTTTTCTGTCATCAATATTATTAATATTATTATCTTTGTTTTTTGGGGGTTACGTTATTTAGGACTAGATCTCTATACAACTCAACACAAACGAAGATGAATCAACAAATATTTGGTCACCGCTGCGCCTGAGGCCGCACTCAGCTGACCGATGGTCTTCTTGTATAAACACCAAACATGCCCCGAGGAAGAAGAAACAAACGTTAAAGAAAAGACTAATGTGATGTTAGAGTTTGTAAAAATAGAAAACCTACCGCTTAGAGCTTTCTGTGTGGCGCGTGATGATGACGACAAGAAGCGGGCGACGTCATCGAGGCGCGACTTTAATTCTGTATCTATTCTTTACTGAAAAAAGTTCAGAATCCGATTTAGCTTTATTACATAAGTAATTATATAAGTCTCTAGAGCCTCTTAGTGTCGTTAACTAACACTTTAATTATGATATAATATAAGAATAATAATTAATAATAACAATGTTCAGCAGCAAGAACAAAGCAATACATTAATAAATACATTTTTATTATGTACAAGCTGCTAGTTTTTCGAAAATGCAGACATATAACAAGGATTAGCACAGCATACAGATCAGCATCTGTCAGCTGTAAACAAGGAAATGAGCATGGAGAGTGCAAGACTGTGATATACTGAGAGTATATCAAGTATAAGAGTATAAGAGTGCAAGCAGTGCTGAAATAAATATACTGGTCATGTAATAAGTTGCTTTGTATGAATAGCTTATATAAAACCAGCTTGTGTATGTATTTGACAGTGATGGGTGTGCGTGCTATTGTACAATGTGAGTTTTAAAATAATGTAAAGACGATTTGTATGTACAATGGAGGATTATTTCTTTTATGTAGCAATGAAGGGTTGTGGTTCCTGATCAGCTGTTCATCAGAGTCATAGCAGGGACCTTGAGAGAAACAGTGTTGTACAGCTCAGCACAGCTGTGTAGCGCCCTCCAGGGGCAGGAGTTGGGGCAGGTTGTGTATCTATTGAATATCAGGTGACTGATTGTTGGTCCCAGGTGCTGTTGGTCCCAGCCCCCCCCCCCCCCCCCCCCCACACACACACACAAACACCAACAAACATCG
>CM076652.1:22564080-22674080 GCA_038496675.1 Rachycentron canadum
CACACACACAAACACCAACAAACATCGGTGTGGACCCTCCTTGGACTCGACTCCTCCTCTGGGTGTCAGTCAGTCTGTTTGCAGATCAGGTATGTGCTCAAACAAAGTACAAAACTGTTTATTTTCCTTCTATATTTATATCAATTCTCTTTATTAATTTGAGCTCATTTGATAGTTTGTCCGGATCCATGTAACGGCTTGAAATATGCTAACAAGCTGTCGTTAGCATTGACATCATCTTCTTGTAAGGTGGGAGGTAGGAATCAGCGGAACACGGTCGAGCTCTTGTGTCCCATCTTTGAACTTAAAGGACAGGTCCTGTCGAGCCTCAGCAGTTTAATGTCATTGTTTAGCTACCGTGGTCAGCTAATGCAGTGCGTTAGCTAGCTAGCTGGCGTTAGCTCCAGCTCCCTCAGTCCCATTAAAGACAATAGTAATTCTCTAATGTCACGTGGTTTTGACCTAATCAGGTCGATTTGGTGCATGAACATAATCAAGCTGCAAAAAGTGAAAATCCAAATAAAGGTTTAAACAGAAATCAGAGCACATGCCCCAGTCTCCAGGGTGAAAGTCCTGTGCTTGACCACTGTTTTCTTCCAGAAAACCTCTGACAGTTAAACTTCTCTCTAACATCACAACTGATCATCAAGGTCACATGTGGGGACTGGGCTCTTTTGTCAGGCATTCAGGCGTATAGATTTACAAGTCACCAAATGGTCTGGGCTCTAAATAAATTGTGACATATTCATTGTATGTGATCCTAATAGGTCTCTAAGATCTGCAGGAGCTAAATCACCTGTTTAGAGTTCAATCTAAACCGGGTGAAATGTCTTTCGGGCAATGTACTGCTCACAGCTGGAGCCAGCTCCCAATGGAAAATCTGCCAAAAAAAAAAAGAAGCTAAAAACTGCTCTGCTCACCACTTAAACTCTGTTTCCATACAGTTTTATACTGTCTCCTTATGCTTTTATTTCTGTTAAGCACATTAATTGACCTTATAGATTCTAGGCTTCTAACTGAAAAATCATTCATTCTACTAGATTGTTGTCAGTTACGCTCATAGATGATCATACTGTCAGATCAATACATGGTTATAGAAATGAGTGTATATAGTCTCTCACTGTGAGCTCACTTTCTATAATCTATCTTTCATTTAGCTTTAAAGTCAGAAATAACCTTCAGTAGTAAAGAATGCTCTGTTCCCCACACAACACAGCCTGGAGTGACCGAGTCTGTTGTCTAAGAAGCAAAGAGTGTGAGTGTTACAAAAATCCAAGCTTATGTGACCAATGTATAGAGGGTGGAAGAAACCAGGAAGACTTGGTGATGGATTTTGAGTGCAGTTCAAATAAAGTGGTGGAGTCAAGGATAACACAGGTAAAACAGGTAAATGTAACCAGTGATGATTCTTGATTGTTTTGATTGGTTTCTATGGTCATATGTAGTTTGAACATGTATGTATTTATGTAATGAGCCATTTTGACCACCAGGAGGCCTCCTAGACTTGAACGTGTGTAAAAGATAAGGCCCATGTGTCTGTTTTTAAACAGTGAGCAGTGATGAATCAGCTTTGATTTGTAGTCAGTGCAGTAAATCAGCTCTGTAGAGTTTCTCTTCAGCGGTGCTGCTCAGCAGCTGACCTCTGTGACCTCTGACCTCCCTGATCAGCTGGTGGCAGTATGTGTGTGTGGTTGCTTTTTAATCAGACAGTGAGCTTCGTCTTCTTTTTCCAATCATACCTATATTTCTTTTAATAATGTTATTGCTGGAGCTTTTAGCAGATAAATGTCATCTTTTAAGCTGTGTTTTGGTTGAATTCAGCGATGATAAAAGCCTCATTTGGTAAAATCAGGGAGTTGCAACTGAAACTACAAAGTTGTTTTCCACAACTCAGCTTCCGTTTTATAAAAAATGAATTGATGATTTCATAATGACACATCAACACTCATCTCTGTTGTTAGCCAAGTTCACAAAAGCGCCAAAACAGCTGCTAAATGCACCTTAAGGTGAAATTGTTTAGTCAAAGGGGAATTACTTGTGAATAACTGGAGAATATACCAAATCAAATGATGAGAATCAGGCTGTGGTTTATTAATCAGTCAAATGATTGTCCGACACTGTAGCATTGTAGAACAGAACTCTTTGTTTCTTGTTTGAGTTTTTCCTCTCAGTAACACAGGCCAGGGTTGCCAAAGCCTGGCAGCTTACCTTGAGATTATCAAAAATAATCACATCCTCACATTGTTCTCCGAGGATTGGCGCAGGAAAGTAAAGAACTGCAGCTGCAACACCTCAATAAACAACCCATAACACCGCACTGTTTATTCAGAGGCGAGTACTATGCTGTGTTTTGATTTGTTTTGTGTCTGCCGGGGAGCTGGCTCACAGATCCTCCTGGACAGGGTTTATATCTCATCCAGCATATTTATCTTTTTAGGGCCTCTGACACAGGTTTCACATTATTCTCTCTTTATACTGTAATTTCTAACATTTGAACTCAACCCAAAACATATATTTTATTTCTTCTCAGGAGTAATCTTTTATCAAATGGCCACATTGTTTTGATGTACAGGCCTATAGCTAAGTGATGGATGTGAACCATCCAATCTCCTCTGGTCTCTAATTGTTTGGTATCACCAACGCTTATGTTGTTGTAATCATTATTTAGCTGCCGGCACTAAAGGCCTGCTCCAAAGAGATTTTTATTGGCCCCTATAAAACTCAATGCAGTGGCAAAAGGTGCCCGACTGAAATATGGGTGGCAGCGATGGCCAGACACCAATCACCCTGAGGAGGAGGATGGCATGGATACATAGATAAACCCCCACACAGTCAGGCTGTCAAATTCTCTCTGTGCCATTTCACTTTCATATCTACCAAGTAGCTCCAGAGTAAAAGTAACAAGTGCCTCAATACCATCAGCCTCATGTCAAAGGTCAAAATACACAAATATGTCTGTATCTATATACTCTAGGTTAAATATAACCTCTACATAGCAGAAGGTCGAGGAGGAGGAAGAGGAAGCCTGTTTTGCTCTGGAGTTTTCAAGCTTTCATTTTCTCACAGGAGTGACTAACAAAAGACATACATGAGAAGAGACATGCTGGTTTTCTTGATAATGTTATTTGCCTGTCTCAGTTCACAGCCATGAATTGTTGGACATCCCACCATTTCAAAATCCACAGCTAATTTTGCTTTGTCTCACAGTCTCATGATGTTTTACAATGGGACGGTGTGCAGGCGGTGTTAGTCATAGAACCAAGAAAAGTAGTTTCGCTTGGCGTGGCCTCCACCTGATTTTTATTTAGGGTAGTTTACACCTTTTAAAAATATGACAGTGAAGAGAGACAGGAAATGAGGGGGCAGGGTAGGTGATAGAGTCGGCCAGCTGGTCATTGGACTGGGGACTCACTTGCTTTGAACATACACACCCATGTGGTATGTCCCCTAAACACTTTTCTATCGGGTCATTAAACACTGACCCATTAAACATTGGTAAAACCGTACATCACCAATCTGTAGCATCAGAGAAAAAGAAGACTTCTGATTAAAAAGCTGTTGAAAATATCAGATGAAGGCTGTACCAGTTCAACCTACCTTCATAACAAGGTTCTATTTTTGTTCTTGAAGTCACGCAGTCTGCACAGCGTCACATCAATAGGAATAATTAGGAAACTTTGACACAAAGCTAAATTAGCAGTGGATTTTGAAATGTATGTAATGGGATGTCTGATGAATCATGGCTGGGAACAGAGATGAGTATCAGACAGTGTGTCATCTCAGGTGGGTTTGAGATCTGGCTATGTTGTTCATAGCATAAAAATATCTTTAATATTTCTAGATGGCAAGAAACTCACCAGAGAGAGCTCTTAAATGCCATGTTTATTAGGCAGCTAATCAGTTTCAGGCGTTTGCACGTTTGATTTTAAAATGGCCCAGGTTGACTATGGAGGCCCACTGAGTGCCTGTTCATTTATTCATACAGACGCAACAATAAATCACATAAATGAGCTCTGTCCTGCTGGTGTTGACTTAATGATGGAAGTGGCAATTTGAAATACTATTGTGATTAGTTATTATTTAGTTTAAAGTTAAATTGTGGTGGGAAAAATACTGACTCCTTAATTCATTTGTTGTGAAAGGGATGATTTTTGAATGGAATCAGCCTAAAATATCCATTAAAATATAAAATAATAATATAATATAATATAAAATAATATCCATTAAAATAGTTGCTAAACCTCAAGTCTGAGGATGTGATTTTAGTTGTATGTAGAGAACTGAACACACTTTTTTTTTTTTTTTTAAAAGCACATTTTAAAAGAAAATAGTGACTCAAATGAAAAAACACATGCTGACACTGCAAAAATGATGAATTCACATGAAATATATTATAATATATTACATATTTGATTTGTGTTATCATTTTTAAATAACACAAGGTATTGGTGTTATTCAATTTTACATTTACTATAGTAACGTTGACTTGACTTAATCAAGATAACTGTCGTGTTTGCCCATTACCATGAAGCTACTACTTGAGGTCAGTTTGCTTAGCTCAGCAGAAATAGTGGAAACAGGTTAGGTAGAAACAACGCTGTGATTTATACATTTCATTTTTGTACAGAATAAACATTTTGTAGTCAATTGTGGACAGAAACAGGCTGTTTCTAGTTTTTATGTTATGCTAAGCTAATCGACTGCTAGCTTAATGTGAAATCAGGACAGTGGTATCAATTTTCTCACTTAACTAACAATAATAAATAGTAATTGCGCATGTTTCCCAAAATGCCCAACTGTTCCTTTAATCAACGTTTTGTTCTACACTGGATGAACTTACCAATAAATCTAGTCATTTTTGGACATGGACTTTTTACAGTAAAAAAAAAAAAAAAAAAGTCCTAATGTCTCACTAAAACACCAAGGGGTCCCTTTGTTGCTGCTGTCTGTGTTTTTGAGGAAATCATTTCGATCTTGGTTTTCTAGCTGACAGAAGAGTCGTGTTGGCCTCCTGGTTATGCTTCCCAAACATTTCAACCTTTCTATTCTATTGTCTCTGTCAGCCCACCCTCTGCCCTCAGCTACTGTCTCTGTTATTTCATGTGAAGCTCCTGTCACTTTGGACACCGACGCTGGCCTGAATGTGCTCGCTGAGGGCCCCTCAACACGGAGTTGGATTCCAGCTTTCGGGGCCGAAGGGAGGATTTCCTTTTCAAAATGTCTGGCTGGTAAATATGTCACCAGGCTGGAAACCGATCCCATGAAAAACAGGTGGGATGTTTTCGAACCCACCACAGGAGTGTGTGCGATCTATTTCGTCCCTCACACACACTCAAAGGTAAAGTGTGTCAGTCCCCTGCCAGCAGAGGTATTGTCTGTCAAGAATAAGCAGCCCAGGGGAAGTTTATCTGAGAACGGCTAAATCTTCTCTAATTAGATTCACTAAAGTGTGTTTGTGTGTGTGTGTGTGTGTGTGTGTGTGTTTATTTCGAGACACCTCAAAAAGAGTTCAATTTCACACCCCCACGGTGAAAACGAAAATGACAGGACAATGACCTTTCAACTGACAAATCCATTTTGACAAGGAGGTGTGTTGTGTGAGGGGAGTAATGACACATGGTGAAGAGACACTGTTACTCATTAAGTCACACAAATACAACTAGTAGTAATACAACTCCTGTCATAAATTAAAACATACATAAGTATTTGGAGTTTACATACATTGTTTGACATATGGTTAATTGGACTATTTTTAGGAGTGGATGGAGGTGATTGTTGCTTGTCCAGAGTTTTGACAGAAATGTGTACCATCGAAAATAAAATCAACAGCAGAAATAACTCAGATGTGCAAATTACATACAAATTTGATGTGATGGTGAGCTCACTAATATTAGCAACCAGGATACCTAATAATCATTAAAGGCTTCATCTAGAGGCTTTAGCCATGTTATATTGTACCTTTTGTGCGACAGTGTCACCTAAAAATTACATTTCTATGCAACTTAGGAACCTTTAGGAATTATGAAAAGGAAAAGTAATTATGACCTAATTACTTTCTCTGTCAATGTAATGAGGATATGTCAGTTTATTTGGAAATCCACAAATGCAAATAAGTAAAATATTCAGTCAACATATTTGTTTTCCAAAATATCTAATTTTGCAGTATAACATCCATTTGTAGTGAAAGTGAGAGGACGGGTTTAGGGGAAGATTGTGGTCTCGTTCAACATGGGAAAAATTCAGTGACTTCAGGCTCAACATGATTCAACATTACATGAACCATAATCTGTCCCTTTTGTTGCATAAACCTAACCACAGGTAAAAACTAACATTTTACAATTATTCATAGGACATTGGTGACTTGAATATGATCACTGAATTTTAATTTGCGATACTTGACACTACTTGTTACTAAAACAGGAATCACTGTAGTGTTTTACTAAATAATGAGTAATTGCTCAACATTGCTCATGGTTAAAATAAGACCCACCTGGATGTGGTTTGGGTGCCTCGTGTGTTAACAGCCAGTGGTTTTTTTTGAGCCATTCATCCTCCTGTCAGGCAAAAGTCACGATTACTGTGACCACTAGAGGGCTCTGTCATTAGAAAGTAAACATACAGTATGAGATTACTGGGCGTCCGTTGAAATAACTGATGCTGTTTCAACAGTCTAATTTAAAACCCGGGTATTGAATTGAAAACTGTCACTTTGAGCTGATGATGGTGCTTGAGGAAGAGGGGATCACCAAAGTCAGTAGGATTCATCCTCTTTGGATCATGAATATTGGTAAATAAATTCATGGTCCATTCAATAGTTGTTGAAATAATCCAATTAAAACCAAAAACACAAACTTCCTTGGTGGCACAGGAAAAATTATATTTATATTATTTTGATGAAATGTTGAACAAATGAATGAATGAATGATGTCAAATATATGCTCAACATGAAAACGTGTTTAGTTTTTTATATAGATATAATAGATTTTTAAATGAAATGAATATACATGTCTCCACACCAGGAGCAGAATTCAATATACTGAAATTAAAAAGAAAAAAAATCAGATCCACAGATTCTTCCTGTCAAATGATTTTAAAGTAATTCAGGTACATGGATGTGTGTGTGTGTGTGTGTGTGTGTGTGTCTGTGTGTGTGTGTGTGGGGGGGGGGGTCCACTCTGGCCACACCCCGCCCTCATGTCAGTCATGTGCTGAGTGACACTGCCTGTTATCAGACCTGAAATGAAATTCAGATTTAATTGCCAAATTCCTCACTGGAAAACAATTACAGGAGAGTCGTGTCCCCCCCCACCACACACACACACACACACACACACACACACAACCCCCCCACCCCCATAATAACACCCAGCTCCCACCCTTGGGCCTACGTGGACGCGCGGCGCGAGTGCACGCGCGTCACGGCTAACAGCCGATTGTAGGCGAGAAGAAAAAGGCGAGAGAGGGAGAGAGAGCGGCGCAGAGAGGAGCTGTGGGAGGAGGGCGACGTGACGGGAGGACTCAAAACAGAAGCTCCCTGGACTACGGCAGAGAGAGGGAGAAAAAACTGGATCATATCTGAAGCAGATCTGGAGATTTGAGGAGCCGGATACGTGGTGCGGACTGTTACGCACGACAGCGTTTTTCTCTGCGGTGGAAGCAGCCGAGCCTGTGGACAGGAGGCGCACGGCTGCTCTTCCTCGTCAGAAGAAAAGCGGGTTTATAGCGGGGAGGTGTTGAGGAGCAGCGGACTGGAGGCACGGTGGAGGAGGTAAGCGCTTCTCTCTCCACAGGTCCAGTCGATTCGTGGGTGTCGCTGTCAGTAACACGGAGCAGTGCGGCTCGGAGCGGGGGGGAATGTCAAACCTCCGTCCGGCGGCTCGCTGTCTGCCCCGCAGCCAGGACATCAGCTGCAGCCTCCGGCCCCACATTCACATTCAATATCAGCATGTGTCATCTGGAGAGAAATGAACCGACATGGTCAGATCACCTTCCCGCAGCAGCCCTATACGCACCCAGGGCTCCAGCCTCCCCTCCCTCCCCCTCCTCCCATCACCCCCTCCGCCGCTGCCGCCGCCTCGGATAAATGTCACGCCGTTTTCTTACATAATGCGTAAATGTGCAGCTACAGATGTTTGGGGCGGCGCTCGCTGGACGCCACCTCTGGTCTGCGGCGTGTGTCCGGTGGAGTCGGTGCAGCAGCAGTGACCGTGACGCACCGGTATGAATGGCCGGTCCATCCAGAGCAGAGCTGGGCTCACTGTCGCAGAGGAAGGTCGGAGCTCTGGCTGAGCCTGTGTGATGCCGGCGGTGTGAAGGCTGCAGGGCTTCGTTTTTCTGTGTCATCTACTCCACCTCCTGCACGGTGCTGGACGTCCTGTGTGAGGGCGGTGAGGCCGCTGCCTGAGGACGGGGCACAGGGATGGTCAGCTGCTGTGCACATCGAGCCAACCATCTCCACATAGCTGCGGATGAGGCTCAGTGTAGTTCGGTGTGCTGGTGTAAAAGCTGCTGTGTATGACATCCTGTTGACCAGTCACAGAGGGGAATGAAAGTCCTGTTGCCAAAAGGGGAAATGTGCAGCTGCTGGGACTTTACATAGTTGAGCTCAGAGCTGAAACAATGGCAGATTACTCAGTTGATTGACAGACAAGCAATCTGATACTTTAGTCTTTTTTTTAAGTGGAAATCCACTGGTTTTAGCTTCTCAAATAGTATTTGCTGATTTTCTCAATCTTGATTCGTGTTAAACTACATTGATTTAGCATTTCAACTGTTTGGTCGACAAATGTAATTTGAAGATGTCAGATTGGACATTACTGTGTGTTTGTAACAGTTTTCTGACCTAACAAGGAGTCTGTCTATTGAGACACCAACAGATTAACTGGCACTGAAAATAAATGTTTGCACCCCTTGTGTACAAATGAAAAGGTGGGAAACATGTCAGTTATATTTATACAGGCCATATCAAAATTTCACCATGTACAAACTTTAAAACAGGAAACCACTGTGTACCAAAATAAAGTGCTTTCACTCAGTGAAAGTCAAGAAAGGGCCTGAAAATTGAGCAGCGAGTTTAGAGGAGGTAAAAATGGCAAAGTACAACCAGTTCCCCTGACCTTTATGTGCATTAGAATAATTGATTATTTGAGCAACAGAAGAAATCAGCAGCATCAGAAATTATTTTGATAATCAATTTGTCATTGTTTAAGCCAAAATGTCAAAGATCTGCTGGCTCGAGCTTCCTAGATGTGTGGATCATTTTCTTCCTTTGTCATTAATGATTTGATGAATAATCTTTAGGTTTTGGGCTGTTGGTTCAGGTGAAACAAGACATTTGAAGACATCATCTCAGGCATGTTTTGTTTTTTGACATTTTCTAAACAAAAAGATGGCATGAATACGCAGATTGAATAAGCAGATTAGTTTATAATGTAAATAATGGTTAGTTGCAGCCTTATTGTGAATTTGACACCATCACTCAGCTCAGAGCTAAAAAGCAGCAACAAAGTGGGTTTGTTACTCAAGCTTCAGCTGGAGTTTAAATGAGGTTGTTTTGATCCAGCTCACATGTTGAAACAGGCCCGCATGGCCTCAGTCAGACCAGACCAGACCACCAGTGCCCCCAAGGTCTCTGTCCGTGAGCCCAAACGCTTCAAGTGGAGACCCACCCTCCTCCTCCTCCACCTCCTCTTTCCTCTTGCGGCTCTGAAGTGCTTGTGTTGAGCAACAGCATCAAGGAGCCGAGTGTGCATGTGACGAGTCTCTGACGGCCTGTGGCACTTTAAATGAAATGCCACGGAGGGAAAGAGATGAAGTCGTTACAAGTGCATTATTTTGAAATGCGAGGACAGACGAGTTTTGTCACCTCCTGTAGGTGATCTGCAGTGGACTCCTCTGACTGACTCCCCCGCTGCTGGTTCAGCCATGACAGAATTCCCTTATTGCGATGTCAACTTTGCTGACATTAACATTTCATTCACTTATTACGTAAGTGGCAAAGCCCTTGAGAGCACGACTGAAAACATTGCTTTGACAGCTCCAGCTGCCCAGTGAATATACTCCCTGAACACAGCAGAGCAGCTCCATTTTAAAACGTGACAGATGAAGACGTCATGGCAGAGAAAGACCCACTGACTTTTTCTGCACAGTCAGTGTAAATCCCTCAACAGTAATCCCATACAAACTAAAAGGGGAGGAAACTGGAATAATAATAATTTAAATAATTCATGTAAAATAAAGCCTCTAATCCTTTCTTTCCAATTCTGTTTGAAGACTTTTACAGAGTGGGCATGTTCACCCAGCATCCCTCCTGCTGTACAGTAGCTACTCTTTTAACATCATGTGGTGTCCGTCTCAACCACTAGGTCCCTCTTCCCAAACACTTTGTGACAGGTCTGCTGTCAGCTGTTCATTCAGTATTTATGGGCATAGCGAGTCTAAGAGGAGAGACCAGGCTGCGTTCATGTACGGAGCCTCTCCACTGAGATTTGATGGTGAAATTGACATGTAAAGGCTTAACAGGAGAGTGGACATGATCTTAATGTATGCACACTGAAGAAGTGATGCACTGTTGTTGTGACAAACGTTGCTTTTTCTTTATTTAGTGAGAGGCTGGTGTTCAAACTATAGGACTTTGTGTTTCAGAGACCAAGCTTTGCATCCTGAGCCTTGTCTCACACATTTTGCAACTTGCTAGATATATTATTTAAAAACATTTTCTCACTATGTATCTAGAAAATTTGAATCTGGCCAGCAACACATTCAAAATCCATTTACTTTTAAACATAGTTTCTAGGAGACAAGGTCAAAACAACTATGAAGCCCAAACTGTAGAATTACAGCTAAACCCGGTTTAACTTCACTTCCCTCCTGAATTTCTTTACAAGAAAAACAACTAGCCTGTATGAGCTGATTTATGACCTTGTTTCATATTCACTGACATCCAATCAGATTTATCTTGATCTGTAGGCTCTGATGATGGCGATGTCTGTATGAGATCATGGCGATAAGCTCATCAGCAGATTTGGGGCGGAGCTACAGAGCCCATCTACTGTAAACCACTGAAAATCAAATGAAAGCCCACTGACCCGCATTTCTGTTTTCAACTGGAGGCTTTAAGAGAAATGGTTTTGTTGAGTGACCCTGGCCACCACTGGATCCCAGTGTCCTTGCTCAAGCAGTCAAATCACGTTCAGACCTGCTGTAACACTCAAGGCTTCATCTAAGACAATACCAGGATGAGGTCAATGTTACACATACCATGTCAGTGTTATATGCATCTCTAACCAGTTGTATTTATAGAGGTTTTTACAATGGTGGTGGAGGTGGTGATGGCATGCGTGTGCGTTCGTGTGCGTGCGTGCGTGTGTGTGAGTGAGAGAGGTGTGGCATCTTGAATAGCATCTCTCTTTGTCCTGACACAGACCAGAGGAGACTTGAGAAGCTACTACAGTAAAGTAATCAGGTTTCCATTGTTGTCAGTGACCTTTTGTCGGTGAGAGTTTAAAGATGCGTCTGCCTCTCGTCTTTTAATGCAGTGGAGCAGCCGCAGAAAGTTTTATTATCTTATTTTCATATTCATTTGAATGAAGTACACTGTTCTATCATTAATCTGCAATGTTTAATGTTTTCTAATCATTTGTATCTTTGCTTGATTGCTAGAAAAAGTCTCAGGAAGTCTTATGCAGGAGCAGTCAGTCAGTGTGGCTGCAATGCATTATGGATTATTGACATTACAGTCATCACTGTGTGTTTGTTATAAATCTGAGAAATTGTACGTTTGGTGTGCATCATGATTTTGATGGAGACCAACAATAACTCATTTTGTTTTTAACTACATTACTTACTACTTTATATTTTCAGATACACAAAAACTAAACATAAATGAATCCTGTGTATCCAGTGTCCCATAATCCTTATTCTTCTGTGCTACAGAATAAACTGTGAAAAAGACAAAAATTAGTAGCTAACATATTCTTTTAATTTGATGAACATGGACACTAGTTTATTATATGTTATCCTGCTGCAGTAAATACTTGCCATATGTGCATTAATCCACAGCTGAAAATAGTCCCTATCAAATGTGCTATTTGCTCCGGTTTGATTTGCTTTTGATTTAAAAACAACAGTACCCAGCTGTTTTTAAAGGAGCTATTTGTAAGTTTTGCGGTAGCTACATAGCTAACGTTAGCATCAACAGCTGTTTGTTTAGAAACGTTATGAGTTCAGCATAAAATTGTATTCCTTTAACTCACCGAGAGCTGTGTCCTGAGGTGAAAAGCAACAACAATCACATCTTTTCTTCTACTGAAGTTAGCACCCTAACCAGCTAGCCCATGCCTGTCTCACAGGACGGAGTCAGTCTGTCCTGAAGACAAAGTGCTGCTCAGAGGCTCCTTGTGCCTTGTATTATCAAGACAATGATGGCCAACTCGCTTATCAAGTGACAGTCACCACCCAGCAGAAACCACCCTCAGCAGCATGGAAAACCTCTGCCTTGTAAAAACCCTTCACCTTGAAAAGTGAAACAGTAAGTTATTTTCAGTAGGAACCAGTTGACTTTGAACAGACAATTAAAGATAATGGAAGTCAGAATGAACTGAGACATTAGAGTAACACATTGTTGGTTTTTGTTGATTATTTTACAAATATAAAATAACACCCACTTTATGGTTTTACTCCATAGTAGCTGCATTGAGTAGTAGCTTAATATGAGATGTTATCTAGGTTTCGATATGTAAACGATACCCTTCCAAATCAAACATGTGCCCCACACAAATGTCCCAGAAATGCAAAATACACCACTGTCTGCTTTTTGATATATCACGTATGAATGGTGTTTGGTTCTATTTGGCCACAGTTGATCCCTGTTGGGCCGAGATTTGCTCCCAACAAATACACTTTGGCGTCCACATGCACACAGCTGCAATGAAAAAAACATCTGTAAAGGATTCTGCTTTCTGAGTATCGACAGTTATTTGGCTCACTGGGTGGAAATGTGATCACTGACACACTTCTTCTGTTGACGCTGCTAGTTGAGGCCGCCTGGTGACCTGCTGACCTCTGTGACACTCATGTGACATGTGAAGACTGAAAGTGATTTGTCATGGTGTTGATGGACAGAGTCTTTTACTGTTTAAGTGAAGTCCACCATATTGACCACAGTCTGAATTAGACATGGCTAATCTTTGGAGACTAACTGCAGCATGTTTTTCAGCCTTCATCCACAGTCCAGGTTAATTCATAAACACATTCTCCTTGTTCTATTATACGTTCTCTTTAGAGGATAACACTCAAAGAAACTATGTCCAAAACAAAAATGACAGCCGGCGAGAAATCCTACCTCTGTCTTGTGAAGCTGTCCGACAAAATTAAAATCATTTTCTCCGTAGTCTTCTTCAAAGGAGCTGCTGCAGTACAATATGTGTCACTGGTGCAGATTGTTAGCATGATAGCAGAAGTCCTTTTGATAACAACATGGCTTGATTCATAGTAGGGCGCTGCTATTTGTTATTCTCTCAGCTGTTCAAAGCTGAGCCCACAGTGAATTTCTGCATCCATTATAGCTTCTCACATCCCTTTGTATTATTCATTTACCCTTGCACTATGGCTGTCACTGCTTTGAGCATAAACAGTGTTTAAGGAGTATTCTCCTTGTGCAAATAAACGTGTCACGGTTTTAGGAGCTGAAGTTGCTTTGAGATGGAGAATTGGAGCATTTGATTGTGTGTGTTGCAACAGGCAGCAGCTGGTGAGGCCATGGATCAATCCCCTGGCACTGCCTTGGGCAAAGAGCAGCCAGCAGCATCGCCTCGCTCTCCCCTGTCCTGCTCGGCTGGTTACAGATGGAGAGAGAGTTTGACAGGGAATGGGGATGATTAAGAGTGGGAGTGCAGGCATTAATACATGTTGAAGAACTCCTTTCAAATACAGGCGTGAACAATCAGGCCCTCTCTGCAGATTAGGACTATAGCTCTAGCTTTAAATGACTCTACTAGCTTCCATTTGTAGCGTGTCTATGGGAAAGTTGGGTTTATCGCAGTGTGGACGTAAATTTCATAGTTTTTTTCCATCCTTTCCATCCATTCTTAGAACAAAACATCTTTTAAAAGATATAAAAGTCACATCTGGCCTCTCATGAATCTGTGCTTCCATACACTCCAGAAATGTCGGCGACTCATTTCCACACATTGTCCCTTTTTATGTCTGTTAACTCATTTAATGGCACACTGTTGAACTGGCTAGCGATGAACATGGACACGGTAGTAGTTAAATATGCACTAGAGCACCATATATTTACTGATCTGCAGCTGAAAATAGTTCCTTTTGATAAAAACAACTGTGCTCAGCTGTTTGCAGAGAACTGAGAAGCCTGAGACTGTGACAGTCAAAATGGAGGCATTGGGTAATTTGAATAATCTTTCAGTCTGGCCCTGTGATGTAGCTGGGAAGCAGCATGGCGGTGCAGTGGTTAGCACTTACAACAAGAAGTGGGATTTGATTGGGATCTTTCTGTGTGGAGTTTGCATGTACTATGAAGGTTCCTCCTGGGTTCCCTGGTTTTCTCTTCCACAGTCCAAAGACATGCAGATTAATTGCCCATAGGTGTGTAGTCGTGTTGTAGAGTGTGTGTTGTTTGTCTCTGCAACATGTCAAGTTTGTCAGCTCTGTGATAGACTGACAAACTTGACATGTTGTGTTTATGGCTCTGTTTTTGGTCCACACCAACTCCTGAGGGAAATATCTGAAATCTACCTGATAAATGCTCCAGTATGTTTGTGTCTGCTGTTTGATGTAAACCAGGTAGTCTGGACTGGTTATTTATTTGGTGCTTTTGCTGAAAGCAGCTGAATCTGGCAACAACACTGATGAGAGTGGTGAACCAAAACAGTAAAGCTGCGGGTTGACAAACCAAAACAATGCGCTCAAGACACTTAAAAAAACTTCAAACAACTGAGAAAAAATGCAGTCAGGTGATGACTATCTGCAGGTTTGTCACTGTGAGCCCCTTCCACATTACACATAGATATTTGATCAATTGTAAATTAAAAGTATTGATAATAACAGATTAAAAGTATATTCTGCTCTGCTCTTTTTCCATGTGGGAGCAGTGCAACAGCTCTAAAAAGGTCAGACAATCAGGTTTTTAACAAGCAGCAAGATTATCTAAACCCAGTCCCTGACTGCACAGGAAACTGTTTGCATGGACAACCAAGTGAAGTACCACTGGTCAAATCTGAAACCAAAATGTCAGTCTGAGAACTGGCAATGAACAGTTTGGGTCATAATTTCTGTGTTTGACCTTCTTTCAATTTTCACACAACCCAAGCAAATTTGTTTTGTTGTTTTTAAAGATGTCAAAGCCTTCCCAGATCACAGTAATTAATTTGGTGAGTGCAGTGAAATCACAGTGGATTTGAAAAATGGTCAAAAGGATGAGAATAGAAGAAAGACCCAATTTCACATAATGTCTTGCCAGATTATCTCCCCTCCCCTGTCCACTTCTGGGTGGTTTAAGTGTTCAGAGAGCCCATCCACATGATCCACATGACCTCAGTCCAAGTATTAAGCCAGCAGTCATCTGCCCTGCTGAAGTGTCTTTGATCAGTTCTCTGAATCCCTAAAAGCCTGGAGGTCACAGTGCTACATCTGACCCTGCAGTCAGGGGTCTACAGACTATTCAGAGTATGAATTCCCCTGCAGCGATCAATAAAACATTAATCATTTTGTTTAACAACCTGTGGAGTAGTTTTAAGAGTTCAAGCCTCCACTGTTGCAGCTGGATTTGAGGAACCCACAGAAAACAATATCAGGAGGCTCAGAGGATGTGATGCACGTACTAATATCTAATTCCTATTTATTCCAATGTGAGGTGTTGTGACGCTGCAGTCAGCTGGAAATTGTGTTGGTCAGGAAGGAGGGAAGAAATCCAGAGACTTTGCCTAAATGCTCGGAGCTCCAGTGAGTTCAATTCAGTTGGTCACTATTAGCTCTGAGTCTGCTGCTGATGCTGACGCTGGCTTTGTTTGTCTCCGTGTGTTGTTGCCAGAGGATTGATGGAGCTGTTTCTCATATTGACAGATCTAGCTCAGCCAGCCGCTCTTGCCTAAAGCCAGCCAGACTCTGCCGGTAATAAAAGAAAAAAAAAAAAAAACTCCTCAGAGGGTTAATCAGTAGTAAGAAAAATTTCTCGCCCCTCTGCAATTAGCACTGTGTCATTTTGGGGTTCAGAGGCAGCCGGTAATGTCACATCTCACTTTCTGTCTGTGGTTCAGTCGTTAAACATTTTTGACAAGGTGCCCGGAGACTCGGGAGGCTGCCTCATTCAGCGCTCGTGCCACTTCCCTGAGAGCTGAATTACTGTCTTTTAATAAGTGCTTGTCTCATATTTGTACCGTCTGCGCTGTCAGTTAGTTTGCGAGCAGTGTCTGGATTCACTAACCGTGGGCTGACTGCGGGCTGGGAGTCCTAGCCAAATGACGCCCTGCTGAAGGGCGCTGGCGGCAGAAATACACGCGAGAGGAATTTGAATACATGCACTGTACGACAGGAAGGCAAGACAAGCATGTGACCTACTGTCTGCCACTGCTTTGTTGCAATATGCTGTTGGCAGTGTGTGTTTGTGATTGTGATTGTGATTGTGTGTGTGTGTGTGTGTGTGTGTGTGTGTGAGAGAGAGTGAGAGTGAGAGTGAGTGTGAGAGAGAGGCAATGGTGGCCAGAGCCAGAACAAAGCAGTCTGCAACCAGAGGACTTGGGTGTGGCACGCTCAGTTTGATGAGGCACCAAATGAAGTCTGATCTCTCTCAATCTCTGTCCTCCACACTTAGGCTTTAACACAGCTGCTCCTCTGTCCATGTGGGCATGTATCAAATCCCAACAGTGTCTCTGAACCCACCAAAGTGTAGTGTCCAGTATAAAGAAGCTCCAAATGCATTTTTAGGTGTTCTTTTTTTTTCTAAAAAGTCTTTGATCAGAAATGTTGTGGTTTAAAATGTGAAAGTGACAGTAGGACTGCAGACAGCAAATGTGTGGAGAGACTGAGAAGAGCTTATGAAGAGCAATAAAGGTCCAAGACCAGAATTGAAACAGGGGTCACACGTCTGAGACACTTGGCCATCTGATGTTTCCAGTTTTATACAGTTGGATTTCTGAGGAGCTTCTAAAGGAACAGCATCAGTTCAGAGCTGCAGCGATTAGCAGTGTAGAGAAGTGTTGTGGTGATTAGCTTATCAAAAGATTTTATTTCAAATTATTCCACAACTGGTTCCATCCATCCATCTGTTAACTTTAATGGTTATCCCTGCAGGATCGCAGGGGAGCTGGAGCCGGTCCCTGCTGACATTGGGCGAGGGCAGGCTGCAGCATAGACAGGTCACCAGTCCATCACAGGGCCGACATATAGAGACAAACAAGCATTCACACTTACACTCAGGCCTAAAGGCAATTTAGAGTCACCGGATAACCTAATGTTCATGTCTTTGGACTGTGGGAGGAAGTCAGAGTACCTGGAGGGGAACCACACAGGCGCAGGAAGGACATGCAAACGCCACGCAGAAAGGCCCCTGGCAGGCTCAGGGTTGCACTGCGCCACTGTGTCGAACTATGCAACTAGTTGATTTTTAATTTTTCAAGCAAAAATGTGAAGAATTAGATGTTGGCAGGTCAGACTTCTTTAAATTTTCTTGGTTAGACATTGAAATGAACATTTTTGTGTTTTAAACTGCTGGTTAGAAAAAAAACTGGATATTTTTCACTGCTCTCTGATAATTTACAAACCAAGTGATTCTTCAGTGATGAAAGCAATCATCAGTTGCACTTTAGTTTAAAAGAAACACATATCAAACATAGCACTGACACCTGTACTGGAAAAGCCAGCAGATAACCTGCTCAGCTTTCATCCTTCTCTTCCTTCTCTTCACACTTCTTGTCCCTTCTTTCCTCCACGTTTCTCGTCTCTCTCTGGTCCTGAAAGCTTAGTCATCCTGCCAAGGTTGTCTGAAAGTTGCTCTGCCCTGCAGTCTGTCCTACTTGCTCAGCTCTAAACTGGGATGACACCACACAGAATTAGCAGGTAGGAGGCCGTGGTTCAGTGGTGTTACAGTTTGTGAAGATCAGATGATGCAGGTTTAAACTTCTCTTGTCGTTGCCCTCTGCTGTGTTTTAATGGAGGTTGTGTCCTGTAACACTTAACACGTAAAGTTTCAGAATAAGAGCTGTTTGGGTAGGAACTGATGCATTTTATCCCTTGTGGATAAAACCCTTTGTTTAACATGCAGTCATATGTGACGTCACACACTGTCGTCTTTTACTCTTTATTAGTTCCCTCGTCAGTTGTTTTCTCAATCGATTTATCTGCTCATAGATTGTCAGAAAATGGTGAAAAATGCTGGTTATAATATTCTGGAAATGAAAAGTGTCGGCTTCAACCTGCTGGAAAGATTCACTTTAGCGAAACACCAGGCAAAGAAAAGCAGCAAATACTAGCATTACTTTTAAGATGCTAAAACAGGAGTGTCTTTGATATCGTTACTCAACAACATTAATTGATTATCAGAAACAGTTGGATTCATTTTTTTGTTGAAGGACTTCTACTTTCATTTGATTAATCAATTGGTTGATAAACAGAAAATTCATTGCCACCAAACAGATATTTAATTTATTATTGAAGATGTTTATCAAGCCACATTGTTATTTGTTGTTTGAGTGTCACAGGTGATTTGACCTTTGACATTTTTTGACAGCTTTTAAATTAAACCACTTCAAGTCACTAAATTAATCATTTGTTAATTAACCAGCAGTTTAATTGATAACCCAGGTTAGTTGCAGCCCTAAAGCAGCTCACAGACAGTCAGCATCACTCTCATCACCCTCTGATTGGCTGATTTGTGTCTTGTGCTCCACAAACTGACGCCACAACAATAAAGACCTGCAGCAGCTGTGTCTTATTCAGGCTTTTCTCCTGATTTCATTATCATTATAAATATGTTAATGAAGCAATCAGCTGGAGTTCAAAGCTCGGGCCTTCTTCCTCTTTCTCCACTACAGATCATTCATTCATTCATGGTCTACACATACCTCTTCAACCTTTACCTGACTGCCTGCAGTTGCTAGGAGCCAGACTCGCTCATTTGCTCTCAAATAAGCAGCTAGTAGGTAACAATAAGGGTCAGTGCTGATGAGCTTCAGAGACGTGTTTCTGCTCTGTTTATGAACTCAGATGCAGCAGCAGGTGAGAAAGACTCTTATTTTTATATTTACAGCAGTGATGCAGTAAAATCTATTGAAACAAAGCTCATGTTCAGCTGCTGCTTTATAGTTTACTCCACATTTTCCTTAGGACATGTGACGTCACCATTGATGTCAATGTTGTTTTTCTCTTGTTATTGCTCCATAAGTGATGGCTGCCTTTTAGATGAATCTGCTGTTATATCATTTGGCCTGGATAATATTGAAAATACTGTGGACTTTTTTAGTCCCATTTGTCAGAAGTCAAAACAGTAGAAACTATAAATTAAAAATGGATTAGGTGATCAACAGGAAATGAAACTATCATCGTAATAAATTAATCTATAAAATAATAAATGTGTACAAATTCCAAATTTCATATGTTTTAGCCTCAAATATGAATATTTGTTTCTTAGTAATTCATGACAGTGAATTTAACATCTGTGTTTTGTTTTTATGGCCAACACGCAACGTGGAACAAGGTAAATAATAATAAATAAAGATTAAAGGGACAGTCGTGTACAGTGGACATACAGATGATGAATCAGAGCTTCAGCTGATATTTCTGGGGAAATGCACTGTGTGAATCCATCGGGGGGTCTGTCGTCCTCACAGCTGTGGTAATGAAAAGCTCTGTTTCCTCTGAGGCAGCAGAAGCTTTTTGGTCCAATAATGAGCGCTGAGCAGCAGCAGAGCTACGGTCTCATCTGGAACAATAATGAAAGCCGCTCATGTAAAACGAGATGCAGGCAGAGAGCTCTCATTGGCTGGGGACGAATGGAGGGAGGCGGTCGATTGGCTTGTGGTCTGTGAGCGACCGTGATGTGGTTGGCTGTTGTCACGGCGCTGAAAAGTCTCACCAGAGAGAGTGTGTACAAACGGGGGGTGAGGGTGGATTGGTGACAGTGATAAGACTGCATGTGTGTGTCTGGATGTTGTGTGTGCGTGTGTGTGCTGTTGTGCGTTCAAAAGCTTGGGTCAAGGTGCGCACAGTGTGGTTTAATTTAGTCTGAGCAGGGTGTGAAAGCTTTCCCTGCTGTGGCTACATGGGTGTGAATGAAGGGTCTTTGAGTCATGACACACTTTCAACTCGCACGCATGCACACACACACACACACACACACACACACACACACACACACACACACACACATCAATAACTTGTGTCCACATTCATGCCTCCTCAGAAATCTGACGACATCTCCCTGCATAAATTTCACTGCTTTTTTTTGTGCTTCTCATTAATGATTCTGTTGTTTCTCTGCTGTCTCGGCTGCTGTGCAGGTAAACCAGATATGACTATTGAACTATTTTAATCATCATTTTTGTTGTGATCTTTTTAGGTAACCTTTTAACCATTTCAAACGTCTCTGACGTGAGGGTTTGATGCTTTTCTGTTAGTTGGTTTGACAGAAAAAACACCTGAAGACATCACATTGTATCCATAATAATAAGGGAAATTATTATAGGTATTTTTACGCCTTTGACAGTGTAGAAGAGAAAGACAGGAAATGGGGAGTCAAGACAGGATAGAGTAGCACCACCTGGGATTTGAACTGGGGAAGAGTTTATGTGCCCACATGGTATGCACCCTAACCATTCAGCTAATGAAAACGTTCACTGGATACTTAGGCTCAATTATTATCTGTTCATGTACCATCCTCACATGTACAGTGTGATTCAGTCCCACTTCAGAACCAAGCAACAATTTCTACCTGTGTAACACATATGATCTGTTTTTATTCACACTGCATCAGAGAGGTGTTTGTTTAAATTTGAGTCTCGTTAACATGAAATGAATGAGGAGTTCTGAACCATTGTTACAGAGGCATAAACATAGATGAAATATGAGCTCACTAAATTTGGTTTGGAGCTGGAACAACAAGTCTGAACCAATTCAGATCCTGAAATGCTTTGCACAGATAGAATCAGGAGACCTCAAGCTTTCAAACAATGTAAGATTTGTCAAAGTTGTGTGAAGACTGAAATAAGCTACCAAGCAAAATTTCAACCTACTGACAACAAACATTTATTGTTTAAAAATTCAATGGTTCCTTTTTTAAAATTCTGCGTTCGTTACACTTGTGTTTGAAATGAAAGCTCCAGAGAGTCTGGGTCTGTTCACCATTGAAGGAAATTCAAATCTCCCACCTCTTCAGTCCATCTCCGCCTGACTGACAGTTGATTAGGTGGTCGAGACGGAGCAGCTGCCGCCCCAGAGAAAACAATCAGAGTCGCACACTGGCCTCTAAGTGGATTTGGTGGCTGGATGGAGGAGAGAGGGAGGGGAGAGAGGGGAGAGGGGGGAGGGGAGACGGCGTCTGCGCTACATGTCTAGATCTCCTTGTGGACTGTGTGTGTGTGTGATTAGATGTGGCTTTTGTTTTCAAGGTGTGTGTGCGTGTGTGTTGCCAGTTCTGTGCTGTGTTTTAGCCTTGCCAGCAATATGTTGGACACGTGTGTGTGTGTGTGTGTGTGTGTGTGTGTGTGTGTGTGTGTGTGTGTGTGTGTGTGTGTGTGTGTGTGTGTCAGATGAAATGTGAATGATCCATGTGGAGGAAACTGGGTCGTTCCACCAGCAAATGATATGGCTCCGTGAAGAAATGAAAGGTTTTAACAGAAATATGGCCAATGAATAATATGAAACGTGTATAAGTGACAACAGGGACAGTAAAACATGTAGACAGTGTGGTAGGTATTGACAAGGATGGAAAATGTTTGGCTCTCAACCATAATGGAAATAGACGTCTAACATATTGAAGGAAGAAATGGAAACAGAATTAGGAAGAAAACATGTAAAGTTAATTAAAACATTCTTAATATGATGGATGGATTTGATAATAATGATGTGAGAATATGGTGATAATGTGATTGTTTAGATTGGCAGTAACAGAAGGGCCAGCCCTGTACATGGGGCTGACTGACTGGGTTTTTTAAATGCAGGTTAACTAATAAATGCCTTTCTGTCCAGACTGAGGACACGCACTTGGGCGTATTGATGTCATGATATACACTTCCAGAGCGCACACACAGACACAGTGGAGAGAGAGTGAGCTGGTTGTTGCTCCTATAAAAGCATCAGAGCCTCTGTGTGAGATGCTTCGATCTGTGATTGTGTGTTTTTAAAACTGCAGCTCTTGTCATCCACAAGCCTACAGTCTACAGTGTTTGTGCTCTGCGAGGAAAAGAGGGTAAAGTTAGCCTGTTCATATGGGTTTTGTGTTTACATGATTGGCGATCGGAGCCAGAGCTGATAAATACCTGCATCTACTTCAGAGTCATTTGACCTGGGTCTGAATGCCGATTGTAGATTTTCTGCCACTGAAAGAAGCCCAATGTTAGCTGGTCTTTGTGGGTTTCTTGACCAATGGAAAAGAGGCTTGACTGACCCCTAAAATTACCCCATCGGTCTGTCTAGTGCTGGAGTCTCCCTGTTGCTTGTTGCTCTGTGAAAATCATTTGGCACAAACATGTCATAGACATCACGGTGCAGTGGTTTACGCTGTTGCCCCACAGAGAGCAAGTGTTGAGATCTGGGTTGAAATCCCAGGCTTGGGACCCCTCTGGCACTCTGGCTTCTTCCCAAAGACCTGCATTGAGTTTACTGGTGAGTCTAAATTCAGTGTGAGCGTGAGTGGTTGTTATCTCTATATGGCAGCCATGCGATGGACTGGTGACCTGTCCAGTTTGGGATTGGCTCCAGACCCTGCTCAGCGGTATGGATGGAAGCAATTGCCAGTTTAGCTCTTTTGTGCTAGATTTACCAGATTTTCATGGTGCTTTTAGGCACTTTTTTCAGTGAAGTTCTTTTTTCCAAGCTACGTACCTTAGTAGAGAGTCACCAGTACTACCCAAGGGTGTCAGGTCAGGCTTTCCCTCCACGCCCACACCTCTATGCAGACCGCTCAGCAGCTGACGGGAACATAGAGCTGAAATCACAGCACTGTCTTTCATGTATATGTCAGGTGGTTTTGTCAGATGATGTCTGCAGTTGTAAAATCTGGATTTTAGCAGTGCACGGCAGCAGCTTGGACGTGGCTTCGATGTGACTGCATGTAGTTCACGTGCAGTCACATATACATTATATAGTATTAGAAAATTATTGTGAGATGATATGTGAGAATAGGAGAGAAGCTGACACTAGAATCTAGTCTTGTTTTCAGTGTTGCAGCAGTTTTTGTTTCAGCAGCACCAAGAATCAGAATAGCTTGTTAATCCCCAGGGGAAAATTAGGTTATGTTTAGAAAACATAAGAATAAAGATTAGAAAACAGGATATAAATTTATGTACATATATAAATCTAGACAGATAAACATAAACTATATATACATAAAATGTAAAATGTGCCCTTATTATTATTATTATTATTATTTTATTTTGTATGACAACTACATCTGTATGATAAGAAATAAAAATGTGTAAGGCTATGTGCTACTACTATTGAAATAGGTGAATATACAATATAAATGCAACAGTATATGATGCACAGTTGAAAAATGCACTAGTCTGAAACAACAGTAGAATAATTGCACAGAGAACAGAAGTATTGAAATAAAGCCATGCAGATTTGAAGTGGATGTGTGTTACTGTAGCTGTTGTGTGTTTATTTTATTTATATTCATAGGACTTGTATTAATAAGGAAGGTGATTTACTTGCACAAAGCCAGAAGGTTTATTGACAACTGTGTGGGTGTTTTTATCAGGAGAGTAAGAGCTGAAACAATTAGTCAATGAGTTGATTAATCAATCAACAGAAAAATAATAAGTATGTTATTAAATGTTACTCATTTTAATGGTATGTTTAATTTTTGCTGCTTTATCAGTGCAGGGTAGAAGTGAAGGTTTTCTGTTCTGAGCCGACCGAAGCTCCAACCCTGAACAGGACTGGAGGTGATGGATGGATAGATGCATGGATGGGTTGACTTTATGCTCTCATTCGTGCACCAAACCAAGGGTTTATACTTCCACCAGTCTGTGTTACAAAGCAAGAATTATGACCCAAAGACCCTGAGACCTTTGTCTTTTGCTTCTGTGTCTGTTGTTGTGCTGCAGTTTCGTCACATTTTCATCAGCGTAGTTTTTTGTGTGTGTGTTTGTGTGTGGAAGGTGGTACGAGTTTGTGGTCGGTCTTTATAGGAAGGCAGAAATTGAAGTCAATGCAGTTGTTCATCTCTTTTCTGGGCTCAGTCTGTCTCTGTGTTCAGTGCATTAAAAACAGTAATATCACACTGGAGTGGATTGACACATGTTTTTATTGCAGTTCTGATCACATAGACTCACAGTAGGTCTCCTCCTCCACCTTACTGTCCTCACTCTCTGCACCTTGCTGGCTCACTGTGAGGTTACCGTTACCCCATCCCATCCATACGTGTTTTATTGATGAGGATGTGTTCATCTTTCCTGTTCCTGCAGCGGATACACACACATGTCCTTTGTATTATTCATTTCTGTGTGGTCATGTGTGTTTAAGTTCACAGAATATAGCATGTGTGTGTGTGTGTGTGTGTGTGTGTGTGTCTGTATGATTTCAGCATAGGGACTGAGACAACATTTTTCTTCATGCTTGTCCATAGAGAGGATGATGATGTGTGTGTGTGTGTGTGTGTGTGTGTGTGTGTGTGTGTGTGTGTGTGTGTACCTTCAGTAACACCCTGTTTTATGAAATGTGCCCTGAGGCTCATCCTTGTGGGAGACGCGTTTGCCCTAATAGCTGCATTCTTGGAACTAAATGGAGTGTATCTAATCCACGTCATTGATATCTCCACAAACACACACACATACTCGTACAGAGCTCATGTCTTCCCTCAGGCCCCTGTGAAGGAAGCAGACTGGTGGCTGATGGTACAGACAGACCCTTCGTCGCATCTGCGAAAGCTTCTCTCTTTAAAATGTCAACATGATTGTGATGTGTGTAAATGTTAACGTCCCAGTCCGAAATAGCTGTTGGCCACGAAGCCTCATTACTGCATTAAATGTGTATCTGAGCGTCTCTGACATCATCCAGCGGGATTTGGCAAACACAAATGTGGAATTTGACACCGCTTTCCTTTCTTCCCCTTCTCTCCCTCTTCCCTTTGGCCACTCTTTTCTTTTCTTTTTTTTTCTAGCAGAGAGAAAATAGAAAAGAGGCATTTGGCCTGCAGGCGACATGAGGGCTTTAAAAACATCCTTGGAGTTGTTTGGAGGGTCAGCTTCAAATCTGCAATCTGAGTAGAGAATGAAGAGCCATGAGTTTGTCACACAGTCTCTGTTACTGTGACATAATCCTCAGAGGATTCAGTTCCTCTGTAGGATGGTCATATCTAATCTGTACAGGATTGGACTTGGAGTGCAGAGAGGGTGACGGAGCCAGAGCTGTTGCCATGGTAACCTCAGGACCAGGGATCATCATTGGGCCAGGCGTCTGGTTTCAGGAAAAGTGTAGTGAGATGTTTTTGAAGGGTTTCTGGAGCTCAGTAAAGGCTGGGCATAGTTTGATTCTATGCTATGCTATGCTAGGCTAATTTTAGCTTTGAAGAGGCAATTCCTCTCATATGTTGAAGCAATAGTTTGACATTCTGGGTAAGACTTCAAGCTTGTTCACTTTCTTGCCGAGAGTTAGATGAGAGGATTGAGAAAACTCTCGTGTGTTTGTATACAAAGCTTTTCATTATTTTCTTCTTTCAGCATATAAACTCTAGTGTGAAGAAATCATGTCTGGCACAAGAAACAATTAATGTCAAGTTTTCTTTTTCTTCCTTTTTTCCAACCCAAATTTCAACGTCAATGATAGTAGTATGACCCTGTATGTAACTGTTAAGAGGTAAAATGAAGGGATTTCTTGAAACACAACTTGTAGCCAAAAGATGTGGCTGGGCCTTCAAGCACAATAATGTTCAATCAATGAATATCTCTAAACCCCCTGTTTGGGGTTGAGTGAGTGACTGTAACCATTGCTGCTGATCTTGTTGAGGTAAGAGATTGATTCATGACCCTATTTGGACTCATCTTCACCAAAAAGCCTTTTGTGTTCCCCTCTCAGCCTCCAGGGTCAGAACTGAGCACCATCTCTTTGCGCATCGCCCATTTTTTCAATGATAGGATTCAGTGGAGCGTTCAGTGCCAGAGGTCTTTCCCTTAATAACACAATCTCTTGGCCGAAAAGAGAAGATGAGACTTGCCATCACCTCCACATTCAGCTACTAGCTTCAGTCGTGTGGCCCTGAAATGTAGTTGTTCAGGACATGTTATAGAATTAACTCAAAGTATCATAGTCAAGTCACTGTTTCTACCGTTTCCTTCTGTTAAATGGTAAATAAACTTTTAAACTGACCTATTCTAGTCTTATCAGCAACTAAAAGTGTTTTACAATGGAAGCCACATTCACCCATTCACACACACACACACACACACATTAATACAGCACTTTCTACTGCTACTCTTAAAGCTCCTCTACCATCATACACTGATGGAACAGCCATCAGAGGGTACAGTATCTTGCCCAAGGACACTTCAACATGTGGACAGGAGAAGCCGGGGATCAAACCACCGACCGTCTTATTAGTGGACAACCCACTCCACATCCTGAGCCACCACCACTGTTGTTTGTTGACAGAGAAAGAGGCAGTGAAAAGTGGAAGGACAGTGTAACAAAGATGAATAAAGATTTCCAGACAATCTGCAGTGTTTCCCAATGCAGCTGAAAACTCACACTGAGCAGGAGGGAGTTTGGTGATGTGTAAAGAGCAATGACAGTTACGCTGACTTCACACTAATGACGGCACTGCATGAAAAAAACACAGCAGGATGCAGATGCAAAGGGCTTCGGAGAAAAAAAAGCCGGGTTGGTGCATCTTGGTGAAGTAGTGTTGAAGCTCCACATTGATATCCCTGCTATGATCCTTTGGCCTTTGTTGCATAATGTACACAATGTTGTCCATCAGAAAAGTTGAACATGACTCAACCTTTGCTATAACATAATTAATATTGTTTAGGAATAAGTTGCGGTTGTGTTTAAATACATGCAGTTACAATATGTAATAATATTAGCTCCTACAGTTTACCTGTGAATGATAAAACCATTGTTGCAGTGACAACGTTTCAAAGTTGACTCATAGTTTTAGACAGTAAGCCTCCAACTGGATTTCTTGGCCTGTATTTCATTGTCCAACTGGTGCCTCAAACAAAATGACCCACCAAAAAACGCCTCCTTCTGTTTTCACATAGGGCTTTTCATTGTCTGAATTTAAACTACAAAGATTAATCAGTTAATCATTCTCGAGAAAATCTGTTTACCTAATTTTTTTAAGCAAAATTGCTCAAAAAATTGCTTGAAGACGCCACCTTTGGGAACCTGGGATACACTTTCTGACATATAGATTAATTTGATTTGATAAATAATGAAAATAATTGGTAGTTGTAGCCATGAATGTCTGGTTAGGCCTAATTTTTGGCAAACTTGAAGCAACTGGGGGTATTTCTGGTCAACCTGCTGAGTGCTCCTGGTCTCATTGGGACCAGGGCCCATGTGCTCTAATGAAGGGTTGAACCAGCTGTGCAGCCCTTAGAGCCCCTCATTACCTGGGGTTGCACCTCAGCTCTCAGATTTGTCCCCTCCCCAGTCTGTCTGATCTGCTTAGAGAGACAGCTATGCGGCTTGTCAAAGAGGCTTGTGGGTAATTTAGGCTGTCCTGCGTGTTTATACTCTCAGGTTTCTCATGATTCAATATAACCTGCTAAGAAAACTTTGTGAAACAAGAGTCAGCCCGGACACTGTGGAGTATAAGAAGAGGATGAACTAATATTGTGCTGCTTCATGTATTTAAACAGAAAATTATTCACGTGGAGGAGGCAAACACGATAACAGGGAATCTGTGGCTCAAAACTCAGAGGTGGAAGTGAAAGTGCCGTGTGTGCCCCTCAGCTCTTTATCGTGTCATGTCTCACCAGAACAAAAAGAGGACCTTAAAACATCTTCCTCTTTGGTTAATTGGAGACTCATTTCCTTTTGGATCTTGGGGTGGGTGGCAGCTTCGCTGATGGTTAAATGAAAACTGAGAACTGAGATCAACTCCTACTCTCGAGAGTGAATGTGGAAAAAACAGGGAGCAAGATGATGTGAGCGGCTGCCAACGAATGTACAGAAGCAAAGCCCTTGTATTGTTGTTGTGTCCAGTCTGGTTGAAATTGCTGAAACACGGTCTGGTACACACAATAGGTGGGGCAGAGGCAAACAATACAGGCTTTTCCTCAGAGAACAAATCAAAATGTCAAACAGACATTTCTTGGAAACCACTTAACCACATACAGTAATCACTTTCTCCTTAATGTGTGTGTGTGTTTTTTTTTTTTTTTTAATTTTTCTGCAAGTGTGTTCAAGAAGTGGCTGCTGGACCTGGTCAAACACGCAGTCACCTTGTGTTGAGCTGCTGCTGAGTCAGAGGTCAAGGCTGAGATCTTCTCCACCTCGGCCTTAGAGTGAAGTGTATACAAGCCTGTAAATAGAGCTTGTCAGAGCTCAGACATCTGGTCAGGACACATTCTTCTTATTTTTCTACAGTGATCTCAGATTTTTGCGTGGCCCCCATCCCCCCTCACGCTCCTTTTACAAACATGAGCTCTGCCTCAAGTTGAATAAGACCCAGACAACAATAACACTGAACATGGGGCTTAGAAATTCCTATGGTCACTCAGAGACTTTCTCCTAGATTATTTCACTTGTAGTCACTAAATATTTCTAGTTTGGCTGTATTAGAGCAAATATTCACCCCTATCTCATAACTATGAACTGAAACCTCTCTCCTCCCACCGTAAAACATTTTATATCCAGTTTGCTGAATATAATGTACCAGATGTTTCTGGATGTTTTTGACAGAAGGCAGCAGGTCAACCTTTCAACCTTGAGGATCTCAGACCTCCATTTTTGCGCCCTCTGTCTTGGCTGACTGTGAAGGATGTGGCGCTTCCATGTTGCTATGATTGGTCTCGTGACTCATAGTGACAAGAGTCGACCACAGAGCCTCTTGTCTTCTTCATCTGTTGTTTCCCATCAAGGCCGCCACAAGCTTTCATGTCTGTACCTGCATCTGTCATGGCTTCACACACTGCATGTCTTAGCTTTCCACTGTGCCTTTGTCACTGGATTTATCTCAGTTTTGTAACTCATGTATTGTGTAACATATTACTTCATCACCACTAAAACAATGCAGCAACAGCAATTTTGATTTCTGAGAGGAGCTTTGCCAGTGAGCCCTGGATTCAGACATTAAACAACAAGACATTTAAAACAGTAAGTAAAGTCAATTGATCGAGTGCTTTGTGCACCAGTGTGCTCCTGTTGTCCCACTTGTCCCACACACTGCAGGCTGGCCTTGCATGCAACCTTTTTGGCTGAAGGGATTTCCAGGATATGGGTCCCACCTCCTCCAGCGCCTTTTGCAGCTGACATTGTGCGGCCAGCCGTGGCAGGGGGTGAAGCCCACCTAAACAGTTGTGTTAGGTTCGGGGTGGCAATGTGACCACTGTGTAAATACCACTGTCAGTACAGTTACTCTGTAAGTACAATATGGGTCTGGCTAAGGAAAAATTGTGGTTATGGCAAATAAACCATGGTAAAGGTGTGGTCAGGGTGAGGCTATGAAAACATGGTTAAGGTTGGGGAAAGACCGCTTTCTCTATGTCTTTTGTCTACGATGTTGAGACAGATTTTCATGATTGTTTAAAATGTATTCACAAACAGTAATATTTGTGGTTAGAGGTGAAGATCTATGGGAAGATCATTTTTGGGCTGCAGAGGATTGTTGTGTTGCAGTGTTGCGGTTTCCCACTGAAACAAAACATCATTCGTTTCTGTTAATCAATGTTTACACCACTTTGCTATTTTGATGAGCGGAGAGAAATATACTCCAACGACAGACTAGAGTTCCCCACCTGCGGCCACTGAGGCAGTACTTGTTTTTATGATAAATTCAGTGTTGGTTTAGTCTCTTCAGGGGAATTGTTGTTAAAATTAAAAGGATGAGTAATGCCCGGCTTCTCCTTTTAAGGTTAAAGCAATGACGAACACAAAGGCCTAAGAAAGGAAAAGAGATGTGTGCTCCAGCAGATGCCGTGTCATCTCAGATTCCAGTGCTTCTGCCGAAAATTTAAGAGCCACTGTCAAATGCAGGGCTTGAAATGTGGCCGCAGACATGCAATTCGACATCCCCTCTGCTGATTGTCAAAAACCATCTCTTGTTTGAAACGCAGGCCACTGGCAATTCTTGTGGCACCCTTGTTTTGCTTGCCTTTGCCTTTTTCTGCAGTATTTCTGCAGTGACCAGTGTCGTGTTTCAGGCCACTTTCTGTTGAAGCGCTGCAGACCTCTTCATCTTAAGGCCATTTGGCTCCGTCTGCAATGTCTGCAACTGCTTTTATGTATTTTTACACACATGTGCACACATGCACTCGCAGTCAAACACACACACCAATGCGTGCATTAGGTGCTGACCTGTTTTGTCCGTCCACATGCGAGGTCTGGCAGGTTGTTGACGTGAAGCCGAAGTGACAGGCCTGCAGAGAGGAAGGGGCGTTTTCAGGGTTAACAATCACTTTACCTGTCAGGCTGTGCTGCGTGCTCACAAAATCTATTCAACAAACATCACAAAAAGCCTGGACAGTGTGAAGCCAGATTTCTGCGTCTGAATCAAAAAGCATAATCCCCTGTTTCCCGTGCAAATGCATGCACGCATCCTTGCCGGTCTTGACATGTTTGGTTCTTCCTGGTCCAGCACTGCGAGGGCCATTATTAGGGCCAGATTTGCTTTGCTTTGATCTTCCCAAAACGCCACGGCCCTACCATTCATTACAGTGCAGAAATTATGCATGAGGAACTGTCAGTCCACCAGCATTACTCAGCCCGAGGCCCTTTGGGTATGATTGGAAAGTAGCGGAAAGGAAAAAAAGACATTTCAAATTAAGGGTTAAAAGAGGATTGCATCCTTTTGCAGCCATTTCATTGGTCCTGACATTTTGCATCTCAGACCTTTTTATAACCAGGGCAGCTCAGAGTGAGTAATTAAGTATGAAGTACTGTATGTTCTGATACACCTCCTGACTTTATGTTGCTTGATTCAATGGAAATTTCTCACATTGATGTTGGCTCATGTAGCCTAACCTGCCACATCTACTCGACACGTGCATCTCTGCGGCAGAAATTGACATCAGAGTTTATCTGAGCATTGATTATTAGAAAATGAAAAATGCGGACGTCTAATGCACAACACAGAGAGGCTGATATTGATCAGTATCCTGCAGACACAAATCCCAGTACCAAACCATAGGGCCAACAGGAAACCGAGGTGGAAACTAGAAGATCAATGAGAATGATTGAGCCATTAGTGACACTGTGACCCTGGTGAGGGTGGATGCGGTTGTTTTGTAGCATTGTTTGAAAAGTAGGCCTGTTGATGCTGGGTGTCTGTGCAGTGGTTACAAGCACAGCTGACGGTACGTCTGTGGTCAGTCTATTGACATTTCAGACGCAGGTTTCCTCGCTCATGTCGAAGCATGTCTGTTGTTCCTGTCCGCCTTATTAAGTTCTACGCTTTCATTTTCCACAGTTCTGCGGTGTCCAGTAGTACTTGAGCAGTAACTCTTCTGGATGGTGCTCAGCTGACCGCACCCTGAGAGCCAAACTCAGGGCAAATCATCTCTTGTCCTGAGCAAAGCTGCTTTAATACAAATGCACTCTGGGGTGTTTCTCTTGGCCTCATTCAGACTGTGGGAAACGTTTGCTGAGCTTGTCTTCGGCTCAGACTCACAACCAATTTTATTCTACAAGGCAGCAGCAACAGGAGTTGCAGGAAGTTTTGGTGTAATTGATAAAAAAATTTAAGTTTCAGATTCTGCTTAAAAATCTTACTTTTTGTCACAGTAAAGGTGTCACATGTTTCTGACTGTTGTTATTGTTACACTGGGGTCCAGCGATGATATCAATTACTTCACTACATTGGTTCAGACCAAAATATCTTAACAGCTTTGGGATGGATTGTAATTAAATTTTGTGCAGACATTCATGGTCCCAGGAGAATGAAGGCAATTTATATTTGTGTTGCACCTTTCAACAACAAGGCAACTCAAAGTTCTTCACATGAAACTTGAAAGTGACAACAGTGTGTACAGTGTGTAAAAAGTGTAAAAAGAAGACTTCATAGGAGTAAAATGAAATAGATGATTTTTTTTAAAAATCCACTGCATCAACAGTTCACTACAAAGTATGAATAAACCCAGCACCCACACACACACACACAAGTCTTGTGTGTTGTGTGTTGTGAAATGTCTCAGCATCTGTTGGGTGGACTGGTATTTACATACATTCATGTTCACATCAGGATGAACCTTCACCCAACATCAGGTCAGAATCCTCACTTAGCTTGGATTGTACCTCATTTGTAGCCTTTAAAAAGATTTGTCTGCCAAATAAGAACATGTTAATGACTTGGTAAACATGACTGCTCTTCTGCACAAATATCTCACACAGGAAAGTAATGTGAAATTACTCCTACACAATGATGCAACAGATTGACAAGAACTGCTGAAACACTAACTCCTCTACAAACAACATCTCTCTCAGCTGCTCCACCCTTATTTAATAAAGGAATGTCATTAAAGTCATTAAACTTTAAAATTTTTGCTGACTACGTCTGTAATACTGACTTTGAATCAGATTCTCTGTGAGGCCAAGTTGTTTGAATTGTGCCGCCTGAGGAATGATGCTGTAATTTTTCATTTTCACCTCAGTCAGTATTTTGACCTTAATAGTAGCATATTGGCATAATGATGCTAATATGCTTCCCAGTAACTTCTTCTCAGAACCAGACCTGATGTTTCACTGGTCACATAAAATAACACAATGGTGATAGAAGCAAACCACCCAGACACGGAGAGAGCGTCTTTTTTGCTCAGTTTCTGTTGGTCAGACTAGATTTCAGGACACACCCAACCATCCTGCAGGGAGGTCGACATCTTCTCTCTGCTCGCAGGCTTGGATCAATAACGTCTCGCTGCTCATCACTTACAGAGTTATCTGTGTCTCCTGGGGGTTTGTTAGCTGCATCCCGAGCAACATAATGCTCTGTTTTGCGTGTGCAGGGCAGGTCACTCTCATTTATACGCTGACACAAGAAGAAGAATAAAACTCATCCTATGATTACAGTGAAATTTTGGCACACAAGGTGTAACATTGACAATTTGGACATGATAAAGATCCTTATGTCTCCTGCTTAAAATTACATAATCTGAAAAATGACAACTAATAATCTGATTTATTTATTTTATCACAAGTTTTTAGATTCACTGACTGTCTTGTCTAAAATGAGAAATCTGCATTTTTATTTATATATTATAAATTTCTATGAACTTAAAGTGCAAAACCCAAAGAGCAAATAAATGACTAATACATTTTTTTTTTATTTAAAAAAAATTATAAAAAAGTATTACTTGACAATCAAAATATTTGCCAGATATATGTTTCTGTTAATTAATAGACTAATCATTGCAGCTTTAGTAAGAAACAAAGCAGTTCATTTGGAGATGAGTCTGTTCCCCTCAGCTCCACGTGGTGTTTTATTGTCTTTTAGCTCAATTTTTTGGTTTTAGTTCAGTCTAACAGAAAGGATTCTGCTTTGTGGCTCAGTATATTAATACAATTGTTTGTGCTTTGCTAAATCAGGATCTCTCAGTAGATCCTCACTTTTTTATCAGTGGTTGTTACCTAAAAAAATAATTGATATTTATTGATGGTGAGGTAGGAAATTCATCAGTGAGGCCTTGTCAGTGTATTTTCTCTGACTCATGTTGTTATTTGTGTCAAATGACTGATGGAAGTGGTTTGATTGAAATGTAGCTATTTATTAAAGGCACCTTAGGTGTTGATTTTTAGTTTCTTGAGTTTCAAAAAAGAACAAAAAATGTTATTAAGTCATGCTGGATCTGCAGCTGGTTATGTAGCTTAAAAAGAAGGATTTACAAGGGAAGGAAAGACGGAAGAGAAAGATTTAGGAACTAGAGAAACAGCATGATTTAAACCAGCCCCAGTGTCCAAAAATAAAAACCACTCATTCACTTATACTGTATGAAAAAACAATAATATAACACTGAGAGGATGTTAGATACACATAACATTAACTGATTTCAATCAGCTTGTAACCATGGCAACAGATGCTCAGATGATGTCTGATTGTAGTGAGGAGGGGGTCTTTAATCAATACAGCTCCCAGCAGTGGTCTTTTTCTGACAGTGATGCTCCATTAGTGTGTGTGTGTGTGTGTGAGGTGGGGGGTGGGTGGTTAGTGCTTGCTTGTTTGTGTGTGTGTGTGTGTGTGTGTGTATGTGTGTGTGTGTGTGTGTGTGTGTGTGTGTGTGTGTGTGTGTGTGTGTGTGTGTGCGTGTGTGAGGTGGGGGGTGGATGGTTAGTGTGTGTGTCTGTGTTGTGATCGGAGGAGAGCAGTGCGGGTTGAGATGATGTCATCCCCCAACTGGGGAATGAAATGAAAATGTGCAGAGGATGGAAAAGTGGCTCTGTAGCATGTAGCAACACCAACACTCACACTCTCACACACACACAGATCCGCATCTCCTCCTCTTGTTTCCTTTGCTTTCCTCACCTATCCTTCTCTCCTTGTATCCTCTCCTCTTCGAACTTCACATTTATATCTGTTTGGAAAGTGTCTGGACCAAGCTGAGCTCCAGAGCATGATGGGAACATTTCTAAATTGTGGAGAAATGCATGCACACGCACGCACGCACACACACACACACACACACACACGCACACACCTCAGAGTGCTGCACTGAATGACTCGGCACTCTGTCCCTGTGTGTTCAGGTTTTTCTGGCAGATGTTTGTGTCTGTGTGGGCTCAGTTCCTGTGAGCTCTGCTGGGCCGCTGGAATTCAGGAATTCACACACACACAAGGCATTTATTATTTAGCTTTTTTTAACCTTTAACTTTCCAGGGAAAGTTGCCTGAACCCTTTCTCTGTTCTCCAGCGACAAATCACATTCACACTTAAAGTAAACTTGTGTTTGAATTGGATTGGTTTAGCTCCTTCAACTCCTCCAGAAAATGATAAATAACCATTAACATCCCTAATGCTGCAATGATTAATACAAGAAATCATTAAGTTGAATTAAAATCTAACTTTTCATTTGTAATTTTAACATGTAAATGCACCAGACTTGAACACTGCACTCGTATTGTAAACCTTAACTGGTCAGATTGTGTTGAAGTCTATGTGAAAATGTCCCTACTTCTGACTAGATTTATTAGCTCGGTAAACGTTTTCCTAATTTTTGAAAAAGAGTTTTTAGAGTCTTTAGAGGAAATAGACCTTAAAGCAGGGTATGAATTAGGGTGTGGCTACTTGTGATTTACAGACTGTACCAGTACAAAGCCAGTCAGATCCAAATGGGCGATGTCACGGACGGTTGACACTTTATGGACCTGGATATACAGCTGGGTCGCATCAATCATTATTTCTGAGTCTTGATACTGAACAGGAGACTGTTTAACTTCATCCATTTACACAGAGTGATCACAGTAGCAATAATTTGTCGGATGATTGTTACTGAAAAATTTTCTTTAATTTCATGAATCTCGTCTTCACTCTCAACAAACTCGGAAACGTGCAGGAAATAATACAAGCAGCCAATCTCAGATCAGTCCCCCACACTGTATCTCTGTCGGCGCCGTGGCCCATGACGTGTTGTTAAATTTTTGTATAATTTTTTGTATAAACCCATGACTACACAAAGTCATTTGTGATTGAGGAGCTTTCATATGTATTACACTTTAGGTGTCTCTATTGGAGCAGGTTTAAAGAGCTTACTGAAGCTTACTGGCGAGCTCAAGGGCAGCCCAAGGGAAGGAGGGAAGAACGTTACTGATGTACATCTTCCATCCACATTTTTCTCAAGTGACTTTGAAATGATGATATTGTTGTAGCAGCAGCTTTAAATTTCTGGCCTTGAAAATGTCAAGTTTTTAGGAATAAAAAAAAAAAAAAAAACCAGGTGATAGCTGGATTTGAATTTAGTTCAATCCAGCTGTATTTAAATGACTCACGCCTTTATTAGTTTTAAATTCAAGAGGACAGTGATGAAATGTTTGATCACAAGGCGTGTTTGTCTGTACTTTCAGTACCTGGTGTAGATCAGCTTTAGATCAGCTGTAGATCAGATGCAGCCAGCGATGAGCAGTGAGTCCGCAGATAGTTAAAATATGTCTGTAATCCTGAAATGATTAGTGATCACGGGTGGGAGCGAGTGTGTGTGTGTGTGTGTGTGTGTAGAGATAGAAAAGTCACAGCTCAAACTGTAATTTAACCGAGCTGATCCTATTCTACTAATGCAATCATCCTCGGTTTAATTTAAGTATGGTTCAACCCTCGGTTTTAGGATGAAGAAGGAAACACACCTCCTGTGTTGACAGATTTGAAGTTAAGTGAACTTGTGTGTGTTTGTCTGTCTGAGTGTGTGTGTGTGTGTGTGTGTGTGTGTGTGTGTGTGTGTGTGTGTGTGTGTGTGTGTGTGTGTGTGTGTGAGCCGTGCTGAGGAATGCTGAGGTTTGGTGTTTATTGCTCTTGTACTGGTGAGAACCAACTGTGGGAGAGGAGGGGGTGTTACTGTTGACCAGCCAGACTCTGAAGACCTGCAGGACGAGCTGAGCTTCTTGTGTGCGTTTAAGACCTTGGCCCTGTGCCTGACTCGGCTTTCTGTACATTTATACAATCTTAAAAGCTCCCCATCTCCTCTAATGCTTTTTTTTTTGGAATCACAGTAATTTACTGCTTTCTGTACATTTATACAATCTTAAAAGCTCCCCATCTCCTCTAATGCATTTTTTTTGGAATCAAAGTAATTTACTGCATGTTTGCTGCTGTAAAATATCTTCTTTTATTCTGTTTCTGTGCCAGAGAATGATCTTGAGATGTGGCCGACTTACCTCCTTACCTACATCTCAATAGGAGACAAGACTGCACAGTCAGAGGATAGAGGAGATGTCACAAAATCTAAGTCAGAGTTAAATCTAAAGTCTTTTTTATTAAAGCTCTTTTTCAATATAACATTTCCAGGAAGCACTAAGCCACAGAAACTAAACTCAGGAACAAAACAAGGGACTGAGAGTCTGTAACATCTGCATCTGAAGAACGTAGTAGCACAAGTTGTAATGTTAGACGGTTCAACATCTGGAACAGGAGCTTTTCTTGGCCAAGGAACTAAGTCATGTTGAGTTGAATTGAGTTAACATTATTAGCACCATTATAAGAAAAGTTGTTTTGAGTTTGCCTTGTTTAGCTCAGATACATATGAATATAGTGAGCATTAGTGTAGGGCAATAAAATGTTAATAAAATCTTGATAACTGCCACAAAAAAAAAAAAAGAAAATACACAGAAATGCAGAAAGAAAACAAAGTTTTCCCTGTAGGATACAAACACTGAGCAGTCTTTTCTTAGGGAAGAAACCCAGGCTCCAAAGGCATTTTAAAGAAACAGTGTCGGATAAGCAATAATAATCTGTTTTAAGTTGAAGGAAAAAATGACATCAACAACCTTCATGATGTGAAACCTTCATTTTCACCTGCACGCAAACATTGAAATTTCATCCTGATTAGATTGAATTAGTTTTTCTTTCCTTCCCATGTCATGGTCACATGGAAATAGTAAAATGAGCAGTAAAATGATGAATTTGTGTAGTAACATCATTACACACAGCAGCTGAACAGGCAACTGAAACACAGTAAGTTGAACAATCAGCAGCAGCATCATTGAATCATTTGTTTAGATATTCACACTAACTTGACTCATAACCTGTCTCGTCAGGAGAGGAACCGAGTCTGTGCTTTCAGGAGCATTTGAACCTTTTCTGTACGATTTTATTCCTCCCAAATTCTAATTTTAACCTGTGGTGCAGATCAGATCTAAATCTGGAATTTAATATGTGGTCTGGTTCATAACAAACTGATGTGAATTAACATAAACAGCAGTAACATTACTAACATAAATTGATTCTTATTTACCCTATTGTTTACCCTTTTAAACTAAATTTCAAATCAATTTTGGACCATTTTATGTGTCTTGTATTAATTTTGTATTGGCACCAAAATTTGGGTATAAAATCACCGTTAGTATCAAAGAAATGTTTTGAATTTGGATTCAGGTGGACTCAGCTTCATGTTATAGTAAAAAAATGAAACATTGAATAAGTGAAAACACAAGTAATATTACAATTATTATAATTTAAACATAAATATTTAATAATGGTAAAATGTGCCACAACAGCCATAAATAAGCTTTTTGGTGCTGCAGAGATGCCACTGATCTATAAACCATCTTCTCTAGATGTTGTCTAGGCTTGTGAGGTACAGGCCCCAGGAAAAACTACATCATCATTTTTATATTTGTGTATGTATACAGTGAAAATGAAAAATGTAAAAATGATCATTGCAACTGAAATCACAACTTGTATTGCATTTACAATAACCTCAGTAGAAATGTTTACACATCTTACCACAAACCCTTCTTATATTACAAACCACCTATTTGAAAGCTTCCTATTGATCATAAGTCTATAATAATAAGTCTAAGTCTAAAGTCAATAAAGACTAATGTTGGTCATATTTCATGCTTTTATCTGAACACAAAGGCAAACAAATTCACTTAATAATATTCTAATGCAGCTGCTAATGGATGAATGCAGCCACCAAGGAGACGGCACAATTGTTTTCTGGGAAGTTGTTAAGGATAATTACATTACAGACAATCTGAGAGCATCCAAAGCCACTTTTAAACTGACACACAATGACATCAGACTATTTCCCAGGCTCATTGATTCAGGCCTCTATAGCTCTTAATATGTTTAACAAATGCATATTCATCAGTATCTACAGTAAAATATCGTTAATCTAGTATTTGGTTGTTGGAGTGAAGACAGTAGCTTGGTATCCCTTATACTTTGTCTAGAGCTGAAACAAGTTGACTGGCAATTTAAAGGTCTCACATCAAGGTAGATGTAGATTTATATCAGGTCTGAGTGCTTCATGTTAATACAGTGAAAGTATCAAAGGTCTCCACAGAGAAATGCACTCAGCCTGTTTTTCGGAAACTAAGCCTAAAAACCAGCCGTCAGGACTTTAGGAACTTTGTGATGTCACAACAAAGGAGGCTCAGATCCTCTCTTCTGATTGGCTGACTGACCTACTAGAGCTCCAGAGAGAGGGGATGTAAAACTGCACTCTCATTCTTTTCTCCTATGTGAATGTCTTCCCTTTCTCTCCATTGGCCTCCTTCTCTTTAAATATTAACATGTATGTTAATGTACATATTGAAGGACGTCTGTTTTCTAATATTAGCAGTTTTCCCTCCACCTGAGTGACGGCTCTGAACGGCCACGACCCGCGGCTGAACCTCTCCACCAACCGTCTGACTGACGCACTCTCATTAAGACGTCTTCTACTCTTTCAATCTTTCTCCATCTTACACAACAAGCTCATTCCTCCACCTTGTCAGGTTTAAGGCCTTATCTCAACACACTGTCAGCGCTTCAGAACCAACCGTGTCAAAACAAGACGTAAAAGACGTTTAGGCTCCTCGACTTTCACTCTCTTTTCATCTCTCCTTTCCACAACTTTCTCTTTCTATCATCTCCTCCCCTTCCTTTCCTCATTGCGCCAGACTTATATCACTTTCCTGCTTCATCCATCATCATCAAAACTCTTGTCAGCCGCAGTTTTTTGCAGTAAATGCTGAACATACTGTATTAAGGTCACATCCATCCATTGTGCTTGACATGTCTCATAGAAGTCCACTTCCTTCCTGAACAGCTTCACCTCATGCAGCTGTTCAAGGAAATGCCAGGGAAGTTTTTTTTTTTTAATCTCCCAAAATGTTTGAGCCCACTTTGCAGCTCCATCTCATGTAATTTGTTGGAGCTGTAGCTGGTATGTAACCTTGGCTCCTGACTCTGAACTCTGACCCCTAAGGACTATTCACCAGTACCCTTCCCTGATCACCTGGAGGGTTCAACATAACCTTCCAGCTCCTCCTGATGTCACCTGAATGCTGGTTCATAAACTCTCAGCAGAAGCGACTGAAAGCAGGCAAAGTGGTTCATTTCTCCAAACTGGGTGATTTTTCTGCTCCTGTCCAGCAGAGCTTTGACGGGTGGTGTCAGTTCAACTTGAGTTTATGGCTTTCTAGTCAACAATGCAGCGAAAGGAAGGAATTAAAGTTGGAAAAAAAATGTCTGGCTTTGCATGCCATCCTTTTAAATGCTAATCCACAATATCCTTTTATTTTGGCAACATCTGTGCTGTTTTTGAATGGTATTTCCCAGAGATCAATGGTGTTTCAGACGAGTGCTGTAATGTCTTGAATGCTTGATAAAAGTTGAATTAGTGGAGGTGGTGATCTTTTCTACTCAGGTTTTCTTCTCTCCTTTATTCCAACAACAAAAAACACTTGCTGAAACTAAAAATGTCAAACTACCGGCTGTTTAGAGAAGGTGCTGCTCTCTACTGATCAGTGATAGGAGGCGAGCAATGAAGTATATCTTCATTCATAGAAGTGGGATTTCACATATCTTGTGTGTAGTTTCCTGCTGGTTCAGAACCAATGGTAATTCTCTGTAGCTTTACTCACCTTTACTCTGACGGCCTCAACATTTATTAGTTGCAACATATCCCATATGCCTTGCTGTGTGCCAGTTCCCTGCTCAGACTGGGTGATGGGGTGTTGATGAACCCCACCAAATCCACATGTGCTCCACAGTCCATAGTACTCCTTAACAGATGTTGGCTGTGATGCACATTTTTACTGTTGTGTTGATGCTTTAGTGTGGATTGAAACGCTTGAGTGGAGATTAGGCTGTTTTAGTTTGGACCAAGTGTCGACCCACTGTGACGTCTTTTGTGAGCTGCTTTTTTTTAAAGGCTCAAGATTTTAATTTGGCCGTCACCATGTTGGTTTCTGGAAACCAGAAGAAACCATATTTGGAAGAGAAGGTGGAGCTGAGGAGGAGTGAGGGGTGGATCTGACCTGCTCTGTGCTTTCTCCGACAGGTCACTGTGTGTAGTACAGTCTGTACATCTGTGGTACATCTGTCAGTAGCCACGCCCTAATTTATACCCTGCTGTATGATCTATTTTCCTCTAAATGGGAACATCAATTTAAGAATTCATTTGGATTGAACAAGACTTGAAACTAGAGACTGAGACCATGAACTCATTCGGAAAATGTTTACTGAGGTAAAAAATAGGGACATTTTCCCATAGACTTCAATCTGACTTCTTTAAACAACCAGTGGAGTTGCCCCCTGATGGTCATCAGATAGACTACAGGTTAAAGGCTCTTCAGCACTGGCTTCATTTTTCAGGCCCGGTGTCTACGTCCACTTTTATAAATGGTCCATGGTTTGGACACTGTGAATTGTCTGTTAATCATTATTCTCTCCATTAATTCACACACGATGGATCAAATTGAAATAACTGCAGTCTGGGAACTTCAGAGACAAGCAGGTGTACTATGGTCCTCTGTGTTTGTCTTTCATCTTTTTCGTCTTTATTCATACAAGTGCAACAAACGCCCAACAACAAACCACCAGACAGCACAAATGGACCATGAACGCTGGCTGTATTTACATTTCTGCATAATAGACACGAGACTCTGACCTTTCACGCATTTGAACAGCTCATTAGTGTCCCAACCAGCGACTGCATCAGTTGCCGGGGACGCCTCTTTGAATCTTGTGTACTCTCTCTCATCTCTGTGTGTTTCTCAACTCTGTCTTCTCTGCCTCCGCTCTGTCTTTCATCCCACACAGATCAGCTCTTTGTTTCTCACAGACACCCAGCTATCTATTCTCTCTCTCTCTCTCACTGGTGGTGGTGTGCTCCTGCAGACTGATGTAGGTGGTCAGGACCAGTCCAGACAGCAGGAGGGAGAGGAGGGTCTGTCTGAGGCGCTCAAAGGACGACTGGTTGGATCATCCTCTCCTTTCTCTCTCTGTCTCTATCTATCTAGCACATGGACTTGACTGAGGGAGCCACAGAAGTAAAACCTCATCCAGAAAATAAAAGGGGGTCAGGATTCAGGCAATAGTAGTTTAGTTGTTGCTGGATATTGTGTAAGTTTCAGTTTGTTTGCTTTAGGACCTGCTGTATCTTATCTTTGCATTGGGGTTCCCATATAAAGAGAAATATTGAATCAAAATTTTATCCGAGAGAGTAAGTAGGAAATAGCAGATATTTAATGATGTGATGTTTGTGTATGTTTGTGTTGGCAATGAATATTCGGAGCACAATCAGAGACAGAGACAGCCTGAGAGAAAGATTTCTGAAAGGAAACATGCAGAAGGTGAAAGGGCAGCTGGCAGCGATCCTACACTATCCTACACTAAATTTAATCTTCTGTTTTTACATTTTGGGTTTTCATCTTCTCTCTTGTGGTTTATCTATGTGCAAAACACACTGTTGGTCATCGTCTGGTATTGGCATCTATGTATTTCCATGGAGACCAGTGTCCAGCAAAACAAAACTGTCTGTGTTTTTACATTTTCTATATTTATATCTGCTGCAATTCACAGATCACAGATGGTATAAATGACTGCAAACGTCAGAGCCACACTTTCTAAATAATGCTCCTGTCACCCAAGAATTAGAGAACACTATCAGTGATGCCAAATACCAAACATGGCCATTACGTCCTGTTTTTCACTGTATCCATAGTTATATGATAATATTATTATATTATTATTATTATTATTATTAATAGAAAAACCAGATGGAAGAAAAGGTCAATGAGTGTGAGCATAATAAAAAGAGTAAAAAGCATAAATAAAATATGTCTTATGTCAACATTATGCAAAAAGATCAGATGGTGAGTGAAAAGTGACAATATGAAATAAAACACATATCAAACATTACCAAAGGCTTAGACACAGAAATGTGTTTTAAGAAGAGAGTTAAAGGAACTTGAGTCAATCCCAGATCATATATACCATATATATCAGGGATTCATGTGGAGAATTCATACTTTGTTTTGACACTTAAAAATAATATTTTTTTCTTTAAAAGATAAATTATAGTTTTTCTAGGATTTTATTCTAAAATGAGATGGCTACTTACATACACTGGATGTTACACTGAAAAGTTGTGACTTATCTAAATAATTTTGCCCACAAATTGTAACATTGCATGTTGGCAGGGCAGGCAGGAGTTAAATATTACCATTCAAAGAAAAAGTGAAAAATACCTGGATATTAAATCATATCATATATTGTTATCATACAGCTATAGCTGAGTGTTAATTGATTCATTTGCATCAATTCACTAATTGATGCAAATGAATTTGGGAAGACAAAATTCAGCCGTTACAGTTTCTATAGCTTGATTTCTCTCTCATCAGTTTCACATGAGAAGCTTTGTAGTCTGTGAAACTGGACTGAGTGTGTATGTAAAAATAAAAACAGGGAAAATAGAGTGCTGTGTCCACTATCAACAGGGAAGTGGTGAATTACACCATTGTGCTCTCATTACAGCCACTTTTGTGTGGAAGGTGGCAGCTGTTAATCTTGGCACACGGCTAGAGCCCTTGGATTATCACATGAGTACTCTCTCTCGGTCCCCGGACACACAAGCACACACACACGGTATATGGCTCTGATAAGCTGTGGCCGGTAGCCTTTAAAATCATGAAGTAGCTACTGTTCCTCATTGTTTTGAATCGCTATCAGTTCTTGTCGGTCTCTCTCTGACTCGGTCTCATGCTCCTCTTTTGTGGCGACTGTAATAGTAGTTCCCTTTACGATCTGAAACAGAAAGCCTTTCTGTCTGCCTCCTCTGTCATGGGACAGATGAAATCGCCATGACTCTACTGACCCTGTTGTGACTGAATGAACTGGAAATGCCTGAGGCAGTGAGGACATGAACTGATGTCCGAAGCCACTAATTTCTCCTTTGAACCCTTGTTGTTTCGTTGCTTTGCCTCCACGATTAACCACTTTCCATCTCTTTGTCTACCTTTTTTTCCCATCCCTCTCTCTGTCTCTCTGTCCTCCTCCAGTTGGGATGTCCTGAGTCAGTCCTCCGGGCCCAGAGAGCGGTGTGCTGATGGGACCTGCTGCGCCACCATGAGCTTACAAGATGGCGGCTGCAGCTACGCCAGCAGCGCCAACATGGCCACCGCTAGTGGGAGCATGCGGCGGCGCCTGGAGGACCAGGAGTTCACCCTGCGTGTCTACCCAGGCGCCCTGGCTGAGGGCACCATCTATTGTCCAGTCAGTGCCCGCAAGAACACCACAGCTGCTGAAGCCATCGAGTGCCTCATCGACCGGTTGCGCCTGGAGCGTACCAAATGCTACGTGTTGGCCGAGGTGAAGGAGTTTGGCGGGGAGGAATGGATCCTGAACCCCGGTGACTGTCCTGTCCAGCGGATGATGTTATGGCCACGAAGTGCACTGGAGAATCGCAGTGGTCTGTGCAGCGGCGACGACTACCGCTTCCTCCTGCGGGAGAAGAACCTGGATGGATCTATTCATTATGGTGGCAGCCTGCAGATGTGGCTGCGGGTGACTGAGGAGCGTCGACGCATGGTGGAACGGGGTTTCCTCCCCCAGCCTGCAGGGAGTGATCCTCCATCTGACCTTTGCGCTCTCCCAGAGCTAACAGAGCGTGCTCTTTTAGAAAGCCTCCGTGCACGTTTCCGCCAGGAGAAGATCTACACGTACACTGGGAGTATTCTTATTGTGATTAACCCATTCCAGTTCCTGCCGATCTACAACCCTAAATATGTCAAATTGTACGACAACCACACACTGGGGAAGCTGGAGCCCCACATTTACGCTGTGGCAGATGTGGCATATCATGCCATGCTGCAGCGCAGGAAGAACCAGTGCATAGTGATTTCTGGGGAGAGTGGGTCTGGGAAGACCCAGAGCACCAACTTCCTCATTCATCACCTGACTGCACTCAGCCAGAAGGGCTTCGCCAGTGGCGTGGAGCAGATCATCCTGGGAGCCGGGCCTGTGTTAGAGGTAAGAAACTCACTAGACAACACCTGCAGTACCGTACAGAGGACATGGCCCTGCCATTGTTTGACAACACATCTAAAAATCACAGATATTTGATTTTCATGGTATTATGTTTGGGCAAAGAAACAGCTGAGTCCACTAGTGGTTCTGATCTGGATATTTATACCACAAGCAAGATCTCTTAAACTAATAGAGAGAGATGGTTGTTTTCAAATATTTGGTGAATGTTGTATGATGGATGATGATGCTAGAGATAAAGTCTTTGGAAAGGAGGACATTTCATTGTTTTTGTCTATGAATTTGCTGTTTGGGTGCCTTCCACCTGATTGAGACCAGCTCAGTTGCATCTAATATCTCTTTTCCAAATCTTTCTATAAACTCTGGAGTTTCACCTGCAGTTTGGTCCAGGGCAGCTTAAGTCTAAATTTTTGTTCCTGGTCAGTAGTTCCTGCTCCACATTTGGACAAACAGGAAAGCACCAAAGGAACTTTTAAGTTTCCAAGTGTAGTTAGCATCTTTGTTGTAGTCTCACTCGTCCTCCACACTTGTCCAGAGTTTTCCAGCTGCTAAAACTGAGACTTCAGGAAACACTGTTGGGTCTGTTTTAGCTTTAAAACTCTGATGTTGCATTGTAGTCTGGTCTGGCAAAAACAGAGACCTTTGTAAATAATGATTTAGAGACCTGGTCCCTAACTGGGTCTTACCAGCCTCCACTACCAATGGTGAAAGCAACATGGACAAAGAATTACCATCATTACTGACCCTGTTGTCTTTGCTATCAGCTGTTGAATGAAGCTGTTCAATCCTTTATTTGTATAGTTTTCAGTAACTAATCAACTGCAGAGTTGACAATCTGTATCCTATTTACACCATCATGCTCAGTGTTCGGGAATGTGATGTGCATTTTCAGTTGCGATAGTATGAACTGAGATTGTTTCTGATATGGAGCTGAAACAGTCATCTGGACGGAGATAGTTTTTGTTGTTTTAAAATGAAATGGTGCTTGTGTTAACCACTTAAAGCCAAAGGATAGTACAAGTCCAGTTCCAGTCTGAGACAACTGTTCCTTCTCAAAGACTTGTTGTCATGCTTTGATAATTGTCCTGTGTTTCTCCACACAAAACATTTGTGTAGTGAAAAATGCAAGACAATATGCTAAAGCTCCATGTGCTGTAGCAGCAAGCTCGAGCCAAGCTGAATACAGTTCATATGTTGTAAATTAGACACCCCAGTTAAAGGAAGTGACAAAAGCCTGATGAAATCTGAGGAGAAGTCAGCAGGTTATTTCTCTGGTGGAGGAATGTCAGCTCGTGAGACGAGGCATGAAATGGATTATAGAAATGTCCCTCTCAAACTGGAATGCCCCCACAAGCAGGGAAACCTATATTTAGTCCCCGGATTTACTCTTATATATATTATGTGACCCAGAAATGGGGGTTTTCCGTACTGTCCAATCTCTGCATTGACAGTGGAAGAAAAAAACCTAATGGAATGTCATCTAATCCGCCCCGGATTATAAATCAATAATGGATTATGGAATTTCAGCGGGAATGTCATGTTTTTCAGACGGTCTGATCAAGGGCAACATGTCCTGATAAATGTGACTCTGTGAGCCTCCGAACAGTTTGTTGTCTTCTGGCTGCCATTTTGTCCTGCTGCCTGCCGCTTCCTGTCAGGACCTATGGGAGTGTCACATCAACACACAGCTGTGCTTGCTGACACTATGTGGGTCCTATGTGGAGGTCTGTACAGTGAAGCCAGGCTGTTGGATGTAAAGGTTGTCATCTGGAAATGGTGAAACGCCTGGATTCCTGCTTCATACAGTGCCTTACATGCTAAGAAGCTCTGTTACGACACCAAACATGTATTGCATGTTGAAAATGACTGGTGGCTTCACCATATAGCTTCGGTCAAACCTGAGTGTCACATGTGCCACAGTTGCACATGTGACAGCCAACATGTGATGACTGAGGACCTGCATGAGCTCAGGTGCCAGTGGCAACAAGCAGCCATGAGGACCCAAAAGGCTGGTTTCTGAGGATAACACAGATAGAGGAACATTACTCTCTGAGGAACTAGAAACCATTTATTTGTGTGTGTGTGTGTGTGTGTGTGTGTGTGTGTGTGTGTGTCATGTTAGCATGACTGTGTCCTGTGTAATCACTTCCCCATCAATCACCTGTCTGGCCAAGGTGTGAGAAACAAGCTGCACTGTTTACACATTACAGAGACAAACAAGCAAAGAGAGATATAATGTAACACACAATATATTTCATTTCTGGCTCCAGTCTGACATGTCTGTTGTTGTCCTTTTGTTGTTGTTGATAACTTTCCAGATGTAGGAAACACAATCTCATGAGGACAATAGGAAGAAGTCTTTGCCTGCCTCCATTATAACATGTTTAAAGTTGCAAATACCAAATCTAATCTATACATTTTATAACTTTCCTCAGCTGTTTCACTTTTTAAGGAATAGTTTGACATTTAGAGAAATACATTAATACCCCTTTTCCACTGAAATTACCTATGACACTGCAGAGTCATTTGACCTGGGTCAGAACACTGTGGCCTTTTCCATTGCTGGGTGTTAGTGGGTCATAGTGGGTTTTGTGACCAGTGAAAACAGGGCTCAGTTTCAGTGAATGAGAGTTATATTAAAAGATTGGTATCACTCTTATTTCTGTCCATTATATGTAGGTTTACAGTCAGCTGCTGCTTAACTAAATCCACCCACCAACACCTCTAAAGCTTGCGGATTAACATGTTATAGCTCGTTTCTATAATCCTTTACTGTTTTAAAGTGAACATGGACTCAACGTTGGTAGCCGAGGAACTACATCAAGGAATAACCCCACAAACTTAGGTTAAAAAAAACAAACTGTTAGCATTGGACAGAGTAAGGCCAGCTCTTCCATCTTGTATCCAGAACCTGCGCTAAGCTACGCTAGTCACCTCCTGGCTCCTGCTTTATATTATATAGTTATATATTTATAACAAGTAAATAAACAGTTAAATCTGAAAGTCGACTCAATCAAAAGTCTCTGCAAGAAAGCAAAAACACTTATTTTCCTCAAAATGAAGACGTCAAAGGAGACCTTTAATTCTCTACCAGTGAAACTAAATGTGATGTCCAGTGCAGTAAGATCAGTGCGCTAACAACACAGACTGAAGAAACACTTCACTGTGTTCCCACTCACATTGTCTGGAGCTGTTTTGGAAATGAGCAAGACTAATTGTGTAAATGTCTGAGAGGAACCAGAGAAAACACCAAGTGATAAAAAGGCAATTAACCAGAATGATTATTGTAATTCTTTATTGTCTGCCTGCTTGTCTACAAATCTGTTTAAAATGCATAATAACATTAAATGACATGATGTCCTACCCGCTTTTGCAAATATATTGGCATTTAAGTAAAGCTATTAAGTGTAAATCATTGTTTTGATTGGAAAAGTCCTCAGCTGAGCTTTTTATCAGCATAGCCAACAATGTCAGACAGCACTTCAGAGATCTTAAATACCAGCAGTAGCGATAGTATAAATGCATAGAGGAGTAAATGGAAGAGCCTCCATTTTAACAGTATAAACAGCAGTTTGAGAGGAAGTTTCAGACACATTTGTATGAACTGTTGTATTATATGCAGATTATGTTTATTTATAGCTTGAAAAATCAACAATGATGTGCAGTTTTGCAGGAAATAGTGGTTAATTTGATTTGAGTTTTCGTGAAAAATCTGGGACTAGAATTGAACCCACCATCCAACAGGTCACACACAAACTATTTTTCTGTGTGCTGTAGTTTTTCCATCTATCCCCAACAGCTGAACATGACGTCCATATTAATGCACCGTCTGCATCGTAAGGCCAACAGCTGGATGTAGAGATATTGTGGGTTGCCGTAAATGGCCCCAGGGCCTGATGTGTTTCTGTGAGAAGCAGCTCTCTGGGGTAAAAGGTTTACCGTCGGCCAAGGCACAAGAGCCGCGGAGCTGAACCGGTCGAATTCTTGGGTTTCCACAAGTTGTAATGCCAATTACAGAACCATTCGCTTCGGTCAGAAGCTGCCGCCATCGCTCTGAGGCTGTGTGGACATTTGAATGTTCGCCCTGAGGCAGAATCAGGCTGGAAATATGAGGTCAGAGAGGCTTATTAGATACATTACAAATGCATGCCAGTTGTGAAGAAGTATTAAAACTTTGCTGGGTCCCTAATGTGTTTAGTAGCTGTCAGGTCCCTTTTGTCTGCATTTATGAAGCTTTATTCTTTATTTCCTCCATTTCCTCTAATCTTACCTCTTAATTCTGTTTGCCTTTTATTTATTTGCAGATTATTAACATCACATACAGAGTTGGGCAGGTTACGTGAATATAATGTAATAAATTACATCTTATACGATGTATTGCATTACTTCTTATTAATTATGGAAAATCCCAGCTTAGTCAAATGTGCCTTCATAAATCTTAACATACATAGGCAATATACCAATAATTGAAGACTTCTATATTTATCCTACTTGTTCTATATTAAATGCTTATGGACAACACATGGCACAAATGCATTTAGGGCATGTCCATATCATTTTGTGGGCATTTTTTTATACGTTTATTAGATAGGATGGCGTAGAGACAGGAAACGAGGAGATGCTGAAAGGCAAAATGACATCAACATCAAATGACTCATCTGCTTTGAGCTAATGCGCCAATGTAGTATGCCCCTTAACCACTCAGCTATCGGGTCACCCCCAAGTTTGCTACTTCAATAGCGAAAAAAAAAAAAACAGTCGCAGTGCCAGTACCATCTCTTTTCCCTTTAAAACTTGCACCTCGGTGGGTTGTTATTATAATAGCAGAGTGCGTCAGTGTTTCTAGATGTGGTGAGTTGATTGCATATTGTGACTGACCAGACTGAGAGAGCTGCTGTGGCCCATGCACGCATCAGGGCCGAGTGAATCAATGGGCTGAGCAATCTGCCCTTGAAATAACCCGAGAAACACTGCATCACTGATTTAAGACCAGATTTTTGTTGGTCAGTCGCACGATCGCTTTCCACTGTCTCAAAATAGCAACGTGCCAACTGACCACACCTCATCTTAAGGCCAACACGGCCATAGGCACACAGATGAGCACAAGTGTATTTGCTATTAAAACAACATGGACACGTTAAGTGCCTAGAATTGAATATGAATCTGAACCATTATGAAGCTTTAAAATGAGCAGCTCACTGTTTAGCCACCCCAAGTGGCAACCCTCCATCTCTTCACCCACTGGCTTTGGTGCTGCAGTTTTGAAGCCTCCAGTTTGTAATTTGTCCGTCACCATCTTGTTTTTCTGAAACCAGAAGAAACCATATTTAGAGGAGAAGTTGGAGCTGAGGAGGAGTGAAGGGGGAATGTGACCTGCTATGTACTCTGTCCTGATTGTCAGGCAGGCCAGTGTGTGTGGTACAGTCTGTCACAATGTAGCCACACCCTAATACACACCTTCATTTATGGTCTATTTTCCTCTAAAATCAACCTTAAAAATCACGTTGTATTCAAGAAGACATGAAACTAGAGACTGAGACCATAAACTCATTAAGAAAGTGTTTACTGAGGTAATAAATCAAATGAGAAGTTTGCTGTTTTCCCATAGACTTCAATGCAATCTGACTTCTTTTTACAAGCAGTGGTGTCACACCCTGATGGAATAGATAGAATGAAGGTTTAAGGCTCTTCAGCATTGGAGTCAATGTCTACTTTTATTTATAGTCTTCGTTCTGGCCTCAGCTTCACTGCTCTGGTTCAGTCTCATCACTCTAATGCTCTCGTATTTGGCTGCAGCAGGTGATCTGAACCCAAGTGGCCCAGCAGTAAACAGCAGACAGAAACAAAGTGGAGCATTTAGCAGCTGATATTTCCCTCAGGTGTTGGTGGGAGTCAACTTTGGACAGATGGCCACAAACATGATGGATATGAATGATAATGCTCCATAACAGCTGAATGTGTTAATGATGATGGTCTGTCAGTGTTGTTCACTAACTACTTCCCACATGTACACAAACTTATCATACAACATAGTGTGTAATCCAAAAGGTATTAGTCTAATTCTTTAGACTGCCTCACTGCTCAGGTGTAACAGAGGCATCACATTGGTGTTACTCATCCACAATATGCTATTTTAGAGCTGAAACCATTAGCAAATTCATTGATTAGTCAATCAAAAGAAAATTAATCCTCCCCCTTTTATAATTGTTGCAATCATTTTTAAAAGCAAAAATCAGCTTTATTTGCTATTTATTAAGTATATGTGCACATACAGAAAAATTGACTCTGGTTCTTAAATACTTACATAGCAAGTGATGTAAAATGAACACTGACTTAAAATTTAGTCCAAAAAATATACAATATAGACAATTTACAAAATAGATAATAGATATTATGTAGCAGAATGACAAGTGAGGATATGCACAATGACTGTAGTGAGTGGTAGTAGTGCAATAGAAGATGATGCAGAAATATAAATAAATAAATACTGAGTACTGACATATTGAATGTTATTTACGAGTGTTCATTAGGTTGACGGCCTGTGGGAAGAAAGAGAGGAAAAAGCCAAACATTCACTTGTTTCTGCTCCTCCATTGTGATTATCTGCTGCTTTTCTCTGTGTTGTATCATTATAAACTGCTCAGACAAAACAGGATGATCTGACAAATGGTGATGGGTGTAATTCTTTGACTTAGGTTTAGTTCATTAAATGATTAGAGGAGAATATCATATCAGATTAAGTGATAAAGAGTCTATCATTAGTTGCAGCCCTAATATATTCAGTTATAATGAATTCTCATTAAAATCCTGTGAAGGTAAACAAAGGTCTGTACAAATCCAGACACCACAGCTGATAATTCAGAGCTGAGCACATCAGACCTTGTGCACAGGTTTGCATTGTGATAATAACAAAAACAAAAGCTACAAGATGCTTGACAAGTGATGTATGAAACCTGTGGCAAATTACTCTAAAAATGGCGCTGTAGCTCGTATCACCTGAGTTTGTTTCAACGAACAAATGACAAAGAAAACAATGGTCCAGACTTTGACAGTAACTCTGTACCAGCATCTGGACTAATGATGAAAAAAAAAATGTTGAACCATGTGTCACTGGCAGCAGTGGCTGTGGTTGGGCCTCGATTTGAGAACATTTGTATAAGAGCCTGTAGACGCAGATAAGTTATTCTCTCTGGATTCACTTAAGCAGCTTACTGCCAACTGGATGAATGGAGAAGGGGAGGGGAAACCTGCAAGTGTGTGAAATATTATTTATTTTATAACCTCGTCCCTTATAAATATTTAAAATCAATTATTTAAAGTCTTGTGTCCACCACGTTTGATTGACAAAATTTAAATGTGAATTAAAGAGCAGCGATGGGCCAAGACTCAAAGCTTCTTCCTGCTCAGGAAAACAAGGGCTTAATGACGGCTAAAATAAACCCGATAAAAGAAATACAGATGTTGAAACGTTGTCTCCCTTTACCTTCAACTTGTTCTCCTCTCTTCTGTTCGTCCTTCTGTGTTGGATCCAGCCGAGGCGAGTGGCCCTGCACTTCACATCGCGTTACTGTCGAGTGCAAGGTCAAGAGCTCTGCAGATGGAAGCTATTTTAGTCACTGGTTGAGCCAGTGTGGGCAACCCTGAGTCGCACACAGCAAATATGTTCATATGCACAAAGCAAGCACACAGCAGAGCACAAAGCACAGATGCACATCGGCAGCAGCAGCTCACTTGGTGCTTTTTCATCATTAAACTATCAAATAACACATTTGATATCCATATTGGCAAATAAACCCTGAATTTATGCTCCTAGTTTCAGTCTTAAGTTCACTCCCACAGCTGGAAACCTTCTCCATCTGAAGTCTCTTTGCTAATCGTTTCCGATTTGCTGCTTTTACTGTTTTTTATTTTCTGTCAGTGCATGAATTTGTACTCGGCCTGCACTTCGTCTCGCTGCTGTCCACGGCGCACCAGCATGCTGAGCTGCCTCTGGCTGCATGGTCGCTGTATTTCTGATTAGATTTGGAGCCTAATTTTGTCAGCACACTCTGGGGGAGGAAAGAAAATGTCCTGGAAGTTTTGGAGCTTAAAGCAGAAGGTGTTTGTGTGCTGATATTTCAGCAACAAATTTGTCTCAGTAATTTCTGTAACAAACTAATAATTCCAATCAAATTTATTATATTCATGAACTGGAGTCGATCCCAGCTGAGATTGGGGTACATCCTAGAGAGGTCACCGGTCCAACACAGTGACGACATATAGACACAAACAATCATTCATACGCACACTCACTGGCAATTTAGAGTCAGCAATGAACCTAAATCTGCATGTGTTTGGACTGTGGGAGGAAGCTGGAGAACCTGGAAGGAACCCACACAGGCACAGGGAGAACATGTAAACTCCATACAGAGAAGCTACAAGCCCAGGCTTCAAACCCAGAACCTTCATGCTGTGAGGTGACCGTGCTAACCACTGCAGAACTGTGCCGGCCTTTATTTTGAAAAAACCTCAAGCTATGGAAACAGATGGATAATATACATGACAACTAGACATCCGTCATTTGTTTAATGGCTCAGCTATCACATTGTTTTAATGGATCACAGCATAACACAAGAGAAGAAGAATTTCAAAATAAAAGCCCATACTGAAGTCTGATTCAAATAGACTCAGTTGATGTCACAGGAGACGAAGACAAGCAGCAAATCTTCACAACTGAGAAGCTGAAGCAAAGTCCTGTGTTTGGTGTTTTTGCTTGAAATGACAATAAATAATTATTAGTGATGAATTTTCTGTCAGTGGACTAATTCATTGATAAATATCTCCACTGTACTTGTTGGTGAACCCACCTGCTCTCCTCTAATATGAAATTGTTGCAGCCTGTTTGCAAATTTCTGAATATTGCGAAAAATCCTTTTTCTCATAGATTTTATGTGAATTTCTTCTTGTTTGTTGTCGTTTTCTCTTTGTGGACCCACGTGAGCTGTGTCCCTCATTAAGATAATTACTGATATCTAGGAGCATTTTTATCCTGAGCCCTGTGCATACACACACTTCCATACGCACATTTACATGCACACAACCTGCCAGCGAATGACAGTGATCTGACTCTGTTCACCTTTACTCCACAGTGGCGATGGAGATACTAACTCGCTGTGACTGACATTGCTCTTTTTTTCAAGGGCGTAACTGTGTGTGTGTGTGTGTGTGTGTGTGTGTGTGTGTGTGTGTGTGTGTGTGTGTGTGTNTGTGTGTGTGTGTGTGTGTGTGTGTGTGTGTGTGTGTGTGTGTGTGTCCCTATTTTTCCATTTAAAGAGTTGAACAGTTAGCTGACTCACCATGACTGAGCACATAGAGCTTTATTGTCTTGACTGATGACCCCTCAGCCCTTGACAGGGTTCAGTCTTGTGACCTTTTTGGCTACAGTGCTGCATTTGTGGCCACTGAGTGATATAATACACCAGTGCATTATCGAAGAAAAAAAAAAGGGACCATCAGCATCGCATCATGCCAGCGGTATCATCTGACAGTTCCCACTGGAATCACTTCTTGCCATGAAGAAGCCTTTAATAATGTGCCGCAGACGGCCAGTAGCTGCAGTGGTGTGTAATCTGAGCTGTGTTCAGAGCCAGGTGACAGTACAGATATGAATGTACAGCAGGATAATGCTGACAGGAAGACAGCTGGCACGCTGATGGGAAGGACCTGGCGCCTGTGGCTGTTGTGTCTGGTCGTTGTTGTACAGTCAGAGGCTCTTTTGCCTATTTAGTTTCAGACAACTAAATATATAAACAGAGTGAAATTTGACTATTATTTCTCTGTTTGATGGATCAATATCAGACTCAATCATGCTTTAAGATACATTTGAACTTGAAAGCTCAACTATCTATTTTTGCTTTGATTGAATGAAAGATGGTTTCAAAGACAATCTGGCTTTGACTGTTGCTCTCTAATCTGCTGTGATGGAGAGTGTTTGCTGACAGTTGTGAGTGACAGATTGTCAAACAGGGGTAAGTCAAGTCCTGGGTGTTGTTGGTATTACAAGTTGATAATAGCCCCCTGCTCGTTGTAATATGAAGTTTGCATCACATCAACTGCTTCATGTGTTTATTCAGTAGTGATTCAGCACCAAACAGGAAATCTGATTAAGGACAACACAGGGATGAGAGAAGTGTATTAAGCTCAGGATGGGTGATCTTACTCCGACAGACGATCTACTTTTCAGATGTGTTGCACAGATCGTGTCATTAAAAGTCATACATTTACATATTTCATTTCAAAAGTTCACCTGTCGTGAACCAGCTGTTAAACCATTTGGTCCTGTTCAGCTCTGCGGCCTCAGCGAGCTCAATGCACCAGTTCTCCACCTGAGCAGATCAAGAACCACCGTCACCAGCTGTGATCGGTTGTGACACGACTTGATTTATTCAGTAAATGTTTTCCTATGAGTTTATGGTGTCAGTCTCTAGTTTCAATTCTTCTTCAGTACAACATGAAGGAAGGGAAATTAGAGGGAAATAGAAGGAAAGAGATGGAAATAGACCATAAAGCAGAGTATGCATTAGTGCACGACTACTGTGGGATTCACCGCTCACTCCTCCTCAGCTCCTACTTCTCTGTGTTTTTATTTTCTATTTGCAAAAAACCAAGATGGTGACATTCAGCCAAATTACATGCTGCAGGCTTCAAAACAATTGTGATTCTACCCAAAAAGGTTGTCATATGAGCTCCTGGCCACATCGCCATCTCCTTTATTAAGATATTGTAGAATATGCCCAATAATCTGTCAAATTTTATATTCGTCAGCTGTTTCTCTTCAGGTTTTCATGGTTCTCATGTCCCTCAGCTCAGATGTCATCAGGCTTTATGTGCTGGTATAAGAGAGATAAGATAATGTATAAGATACTTGACATCATGACAGATCATCAGACACAGAGAAACACAACTAAATTGTCAAGGGAAGACCGGGCTGGAAGAAAAGACATGTTTGCCTCATCCTTGTCTCAGATGTAAGTTGGACAGACTTCGACACAGACTCATAAATTTGAAACAAAAGGTAGTTTTTTCCAGAAATCTTTGCTCTGGAAACAGCCATAAATTTAGGATATACACACATTTAAGGATGTTTTGAAAGGTCACACAGCTGTTGATGGACACTGTTGGCTGCTGTTGACTTTCTAACTAGAGGGACCTAGTCTGCAGGATTTTCCTGGCTTAGGTTCAGTAAATGCTGGAATAATCTTGAAGGTCCTGAAAATAATTAGTAGGTTGAAAATGTAGGTTTAGAGTCTTTTTCCATTGTAGCATTCAGTGTTGGTCATCGTCCTCTATTTGTGTTTGAGTTAGTGTCAATTGGACAGTGAGGGCAGCTTGTCCTTGCCTCAGACGTGGCTATAGGTCAACCGGGATCTTGCATTCATGCCTGAAATCCTCCCAAAGGCCGACTCAGGCTTTGAGAGTGACCCCAGCTGTGTGGTGCTGTGTCTGGGGGCAGACAGACTGAGGGCTTCTGCAGGGCCAAAGGGGCCAGACTACAGCCCGCCTTTGTTCTGGTGGTGTGGCCAGCAGACCTGCCTGCTGCAGAAGTAGCTGAGCAGACCCCCCCACACCCCCACCCCCCACCTCCATCACCAGATGGTTCCCATCCAGATGTCCCCCCCCCCCACCCCCTCTGCTCTTAACCAGGCCCTTAGGGACACAGCCTGTCTCCTGTGGCTGATAGATGGCTCCAGGTAGTGCCTCGGCCCTCTGGTTTTAAAAGTGTGCGTTCAAAGTGCCTGTGTGTGTGTGTTTGTGTGTGAGTGTGTGTGTGCGTGCATGTAGGGGATTGAGAGGCTGCCCAGTACCCTTATCCAGTACAACAGAGCCCGGGATTGGAGACAGCTACTCACTTTAAGGCTTTAAATCCCATGTAGCCTGGGCATATGGACACACTTACTGTACAGTAACAGTACCACGGCTGCTGTGGGTGAACCCACTGAACCTGACAGGCCAAATGAGAACTGTAATGCCTGTGTCGAGGCTGGCAGTTTGGCAAAGGTAGCCTGCATTACAGCACCTTCGCTCAGGGCATGAGTGCATTGTAGGGACGCTGCTTTTATTCCCACTTGAATGAAGGCAACACTTGCCTGCACTGTTTCCACAGTGTGTGTGTGTGTGTGTGTGTGTGTGTGTGTGTGTGTGTGTGTGTGTGTGTGTGTGTGTGTGCCTGTCAGAACGTGTTTGCAGTCAGCTCTCCCGGCAGCAGGGGAATAGGAGACGTTCAGCCACGACAGAGTGTGTCCTTGGTCTTTAAATCACAATGAGACATCCAAAAGCTCTCTCCTATCAGGAGCGGTCTCTGCAGAGGACAGGCTGGTTTTATTGCACAGCTCTTTACACTGTGGTGCTGTGCACGGGGGCATGTGTCTCTAAGTGAATGGTCACATTAGCTTTCATTCATCTTTTGCAGATGCTGGAGTTTTAACGTGGCTGTTGGGCTGAAATAGCAGCTCCCTCTGGATTTAGCATCACAGGTAGCATGTTAAAGCTAAGCTCCATTTCTCTCCATTTCTCCACCTTTGTATTCTCGCAGCACTTCCTGTGCCAATTGATTTTGTGCGTCACCTTTCCAGAGCTAGTTCAAATCCCAGCTCTTCCTCAGCAGCAGCAACAGAGCGAGACGTCCATTCATTACATGTGGCTTAACAATAGCTGCTGTCTTTACCTCAGAGCGTTGTGCGTTGGCTGTCTATCGTAGTTGAGTGTTGGCTGATCATTTGCCCACCCCAGGCCCTCTATGTTCCTGTTAGCACTTCCATCCCCATAATCTGTATCCTCTGGGCAGCGACGCTCTTCGATGTGCTCCCAAACATCTGTTTGCTGGATTATCCCCATTTCCCTCTCATTCTGTCTTTCTCTAGAGCATTCCCGCTTTCCTCTCTCAGGAAGCTCAGTACAGTGTGTGTTTATCCCTGCAGACAGCTGTACACAGTGTACTGAAGTGATCGTGCTCGTATAGTTGACCTGGATGAGATTCAACCTAATAACAGTGGCCAAGTTTTCTGCTCTCGCTTTCCACAGCCCGGGAAATAAACTTCTGCTGTTTGCTCAGTCTTAACTGATTGTGTCTGTTTTAATTGCTCTCTCATGTATTTCCACAATCTTTCCGAAAAGACCCAACACACAGGTGACTTCTGTTCAAGTCTTCACTCATTGTTGTAATTATTCATGGAACAATAGAGCTGGTTTCTTGTTGTTGTTGTTCGTTTCAGATCCATTTTATTAAATCAAGGCAGGAGTCTAGTTATGCATTTAATAGGTTTTTTCATTATCAGCCCAAGGTGAGCATCAGATGATCATCATCAGATGTGATGTTTTGTCAAGACAATGGGGAAAAAGGTCATTTTAAAATTTGATTTAAAGACCTAAAATCCAACAAATATTTTATATATTTGCTTTAAAAAATGAACTGATAACTCTCAAACAATAACTGATAATTGACTAATTGTTGCAGCTGTTGCTCTAATATGGTGCGTACTTAAAAAAGGTAGAGGCGTCCTTTAAAGGTCCCTTATTGTGCTTTTTTAAAGTGTTGATATCCATAAGAAGATACATCTGTATATCTGTGGTTTTAAGAACAAATATCATTCTCAGTATAGTTTTAAATCTCCTCTCCCAGGGTCTGTCTGGAGCATGATTAACAACAGGTCAATCAGCCAATCAGAAGAGAGGATATGGGACCTTTAGAAAGGCACTTAGGTTGATCCAACTAACAACAACATTTATATAAACTGAGATTAACAATGAATGAAGTCCTTCTTCCTTATTATGCGTACCTTAAAACTGAATACAATCTTGTCTGATTATCTCAGATTATCCTCACAGATTTTGAACACCCTCTGATTCTTATCCAGGCCTTTAGATCTTGTCTGTGTGTAGTTAGTTTTCAGACCATAGCTTCTTTTCACATGTACACATAAAGATCACATGCTGACATACTCACTTCTTTCATGGTGAGATGATGCAGCAGCAGTGTCTCAGTTCTCTGTGTGACTGTCTGAGTTGAAAAAAAAATGCATCAAAGCAAACTGACTTAACTGTTATTATTACTTATATTTCTGGCTGTTACATCTTTACTGTATTAATGTGTCTTTTTCTTTCGTGCAGTCACCCAAAATAAATCTGATATTATTTAACAAAGATGGCCAACCTCAGCAATTCTTATTGGAAGTGGCGTGAGTGAACCATGTTTCACATCATCATCTAGTTTCTCCATTGACATGACTCCACCCACCAGATTTAGTGAAAGGCTTGCGACAGGAAATTGATAGTCCAAATGGGCCTGATTCAATCTCAGCCTCTTTACGTGGTGTCGCAGCAATCAGACCCAGATGAGATTACAAACATTAGGAGTCTTAGTTGGACACAAGGCCATCTGGGCTGATGGGAGCAATTTAGCAAACTGGATCAACATTAGTGATCTTGTCAGTTTGAGCTGGTTAACCTCATGTCATGAATCAAGCCTGGAACAAAAAAAGACCAGTTCATCTGTTTTAATTTGTGATATAAGTGTCTGAATTTTTATCCTTTTTTAAACGACACTTTCATTCCTAGAAAGTTTTAGTGTTATATTCTGCTCACACACGAGAACCAGCATGATACTTATTACCTTTTCTCTCTGTGTGCTCTGCGGTTGTGATCCACCCTTTCACGAGTTATTTTCACTTTGTAAAGAAAACAAATCCATCTTTTGTTTGTTGGCTTCTGGAGAAGGTTTGGCCTTATGCTAATTGGTAGCCTCTGTGCAGTACTAAGGCGCAATGGTGATGCTCAGAAGACCTGACATCAGAACAGAGAGATTTAGAGATTTGATGTACATCACATCTGGGAGTTTACATCCATGCCTGTACTGGACTTTCAAGTTTTTAAAAGCAAAGAAGGCAAGGAGGTTCTGCACAAATCATTTCATGTTTCACAGTTTGTACTTTCAGTCTTTCCCCATAAAAGTTGTAGAAAAATTAAAGACTAATGGCAGATATTGTACTAATGTACAATATGTACAATATCTGCCAGTAAATATCTGCACAGAGCCTCCACCCAACCCAAGAATCATGGACGTAGGCAAGTGTTGTTTTCCTGCTTTAATGTCTCTAACACTTCTTCAGATCTTGTTGAAATAACTTGAAAATACTTCAGCTTCAGCTTCAAGCTAAAACTGGAGACATATTCCTGAAGCAATGCTCTCAATTTGAATTTCCTATTTATAATGAAGTAAATCCCCACCCTGACATCTACCGTGACCTGAGGCGTCAGTCCCCCCCCGGCCACTGAGTGTGCTCGATGTGATAAAGACTCCCGCTGTATAAGATAGAAAACAGTTTTGGCTTGAAGTCCGTTGGTCTGCAGTGAAGTCCATTACCAAGGATGTTCTTTCTCGTGGCTGCTCCGTCTTTGTGGTGAGACCCCCTGTTGTGTTGCTAAAATCCTGCTCATTCATATTCACGTCACAGCTACAGTAATTACAACTCTGAACCTCTCCACTGCTTTTTTATCCTGTCGTTCCTTCTTAAGAGATAAATCTGTGTCACAGACTAAAAAAAAACGTAAGACGAGGCAAGACAAGGCGGTCTCAACATGTAATCTGACAATTAAACACTTTTTGTCAGGTGGTTTGTTATAGGCTGCAATTCACTCATGAAGTCTGTGATAGCAAACTCATTGACATTTACATTTGGTTTTTCTTTTGTCTTTTTCTCTTTTTCTAAATCGATGGAGGATGGTGTGTTAGTTAAAGCTCATCAATGTTATCAGCTATAGCTAGAATTAAAATGAGAATAAATTGTAGCTAGCCATGTAGACAGCTTTGGCTTTATTTGTCCAGCCTTTTATGACCATGACAACGTTAATGTGCTGATGTGTAACATGTATAATGTTAATTATGTTTATGGGTCTTAGGCTGGACTATGTTTAGGACTATATAGTGAGCTCATCAGTAAAATTGAACACTTTTGAATGCTACTTAGATCATTTTTCTGTCTTGAGTTTATGCATGATGAATGCAATGCATGATGGTCTATATTGCTTGGTTAGTGACCTTCGGTTGTACACTACTTTTCATTATGCATTGTGGAATACGTTCAGTCCACTATATAGAGCGTAATAATTCTAACTATACATTCGGACAGCACTACAACATGGCACACTCCATATATAGTTGGCTATAGAGACAGTAGTGAGTGGAACAGCCTTATTTTAGCATGACATCATGCTAACAGTCGCTAATTAGAAATGAAGCAAAGTATACCAGCTAACTCAACCCTAACCCGCTGCTACACTCAGAAGACAAACTCCTCACACTGTAACACATATCCAACGCACCCTTTTAATCATACCACTGCTCATTTTGCATATCTGCCGCTTCACCGTTCACCTGAAAGCTACACTGCTACTGCTGCTGCTGTCAGCAGTTCAGGAGCCGCACCTACACCCCCCAGCATCCACCTGAAGGCTCTGGCTTCCTCTCTCAGGGGAATTGATAGAGGAGCTGAGCTTGGTGTTTCTTTGTGGAGCAGCCTAGACACCAAACATTAATGCTGTGAATATTCTACATTTACTTAATTGTCTGTTTCATGTAACAGAACTAAGTTTAAGATACAACTGATGCTGATGGAAAAGTCAGTAGTTTTGCAGGTTAAAGTTATCAAAATGTGTCCTGTGGGAGATGTGATGTCTGCACTAGATTTCATGAACCTGTTATGGTGAAGAGAAAAAGTCCAAGGACCACTTAAATCTTTAGGATACATCATCAGGTGACACTGAATGTCGACAAAGTCCATCCAACTGTTCAGATTAGTCCAGACCAAAGTGGTGGACTAACACTGCCACAGAGTCAAACTGCAGTAAAGACATCTGTTTCCAAAAACTGTGCTATCAGCAGATTTCATGTGGGTAAAGACAGGGCACTAACTGCAGGTTATTGAAGTCATCTGTTGGATTTGGTTCAGCTGCTGTGCAAGTTGAGTAATAGTTGAGTAATAGTCATGTTATCAGATTGATGTGGACTCATTATCAGTGGTTTTTGTCCAACCCTCACCAGTTTGTGGATTTGTTCTGTGTTTGTGTGTCTCTGTGTATGGATGACTGAAAAGACTTACAGACAATAAAAGTCCTAATCACTATCTTTGTGTCTTTGTGCGTGTTCACAAAACCTAACTTTTCACATGCAGCACCTGAACATGGAGCGGTCAGGTTTCAACAGGTCTGTGTAGAAATACAGTTGAACAAATCCAACCCAAACCCAACCCCACCTCCAAAATAACCCAGTGAAGTACAGTCATGGTGAAAGCAAAGCAGGCCGTTGTGGGTGAATGAATGAATGAATGATGGGATGAATGTTGCAGATGTCCCACAGAGTGTGTGATCGGGTGGGTGAGTGAAAAACCCGGAGTTGCGGGTGGAAGTATGAACACGTTCCCACGTTTCTTATTATTGTAATGTACACATGTACATACATCTGATTGTGTGTGTGTTTATATAATTTCATGCCCTGTGTTTACAAAGCTGCACTGAACTGACCTGACAATGCAAACTATGACATGTTCCTGCTCTTTCCTCCTGCGTATTTCTTATTTACCATCTTCCCTTTCATGTCTCTGTGTTTTCACTCACTAAAGCCTCTTTTGTACTTTTCTTTACCCAGATCAGTCCCAGCTCTCTTTCTCTCCCTGTGGAGGATAAAAGGACAACTAGCTTTAATAATCATTCCATTAACTTTCAGGTCACAAATTAAGATGCTGAATAATAAAACAAAGAAAAGTTTGGAAATGTGGGAAATTCACAAAAATTTGTTTCCACTGTTTTTTTTTTTAAATCACGTGGTGCAGTGGTTGGCACTGTCTCCTCACAGCAAAAAGGTTCTGCTTGTTCTCCCTGAGCCTGGGTTCTCCAGCTTCCTCTCACAGTCCAAAGACATACAAGTTAGGTTTATTGGTGACTCATAAGTGCCCATAGATGTGTATGTGAGTTTGTCTGTCTCTATATTTCAGCCCTGTGATAGACTGGCGATCTGTCCACGGTCCACCCCGCCCTCACCCAGTGTCCACTGGGATTGGTTTCAGCCCTCATCCGACCCTATAAGGATAAGCAGTGTAGCTAATGGATGGATAATTATTTGCTGTATTTCGCTCAGTAGTCTGTATTTGTTCAGTTCTGTCTATGTCCTGCTCTCTCCTGGTGCAATGACCTGATTTCCCTCCTGGGAATCATTAAAGTTTCATTTAATCTAACAGACCAGAGCAGCACAGTTGAGTGAAGCTACCACTGCCATAAACTGTGGTCATATAGTAGGCTGCTCCTTGTGCAGCCATCCAGAGGCAGCAGATGTGTGTCTTTGCATTCCTGCTGTATCACAAGGAAAAGTCTAGCTGCCGTAGCTTTGTAAGCTCAGAATTGAGTGTTACATTATGGCCATTAGATCTATGACCTGCGTTTTGGATCTTTTTTCCCACTTCAGCAGAGATGTAGGAGTTTTTGGGATGCAATGTCTGTGTTAACTTTTATTTTTGGCACAAAGACGTGATACTTGACATGTTACAGGAGCTATGTCTATAGTGAATTGCTGCTCTGCAGGTGCACTGGATGGTAGTGTTTTTCATAATACAGTAGTAATGTGAGTATTTCACCACTCTCTAGCCCCAGAGAAAAGTCCAATTTTGTTGCTGAAGTGGCAACTTGGAGTCTTTAAACCAGCCACCATGATATGAAAAAGATTAGATTTTTACATTTTCAAATGAAATGAAAACAACATCCACAATTTATATTTCTTGTGATACGGTTATCTTATTATATAGTTAAACGCTAAACAGATTAACTTACTCTTACAATGAACAATTTCTGTAATAACAACCTGCTCACGGTGTTTGACCTGAAACTAAGTATCAGCCCAAAATGACGTCATCCATTGGTTTGTGACCTTTGAGGCCTCCAGTTTGTAATTAGGCCGTCGCCATGTTGGTTTTTTGAAACCAGAAGAAACCATATTTGGAGGAGAAGGTGGAGCTGACCTGCTCTATCCTTATTGTCAGTCAGGTCGCTGCATGTGGTACAGTCTGTCAATCACTGGTTAGCCATGCCCAAAGCTTACCCTTGAAGAAGACTTGAAACTGGAGACTGAGACCATAAACTGATTAGAGAAATATTTAAGAGGTAATAAATCAAGTGAGAAGTGGGCAACTTTCCCATAAACTTCAATACAATCTGACTTCTTTTTACAACAGATAGAATGAAGCTTTAAGGCTCTTCAGCATTGGCTTCACTTTTCAGACCCAGAGTCTACGTCCACTTTTTTAGACAGTCTATGCCTGAAACTGAGTCTAGCTGGTAAATTCTGATCCACACCCCTAGAGTCACAGTACAAATATATCCTCAAACACTGTGCTGAGTGAGATGTTATGACTGCTGGGAGTGAGGGGTAAAACTATGTCTGTGGCACACAGCACCAGTGGCCTGGTTCTCCTGTGTCACTGCAACTGTTTGCTGTGTCTTCTCCCTGATGCAACAGCCCTGCAGAGAGAAGATGAAAGTGCTCTGTTGCATCCCCCTACCTCCTTGCCTTTATCTTCTCTACATCCCACCCACCCCACCACAGCACCGTGGGCACATGGCACACAGGGGGGAGGGGGGAGATTAAAAAGAAAGAGGGGTGGGGGGGCAACAGAGAGAGAGTAGGGTGAGGGAAGAGAGGAGCAGGAGGAGGAGGGTGAAATCCTGGTTTAAATAATGGAGAGCGAGAGAGTCACTTTCAAGCGAGTGTTGTCTCCCAAGTGTCCCACTTTTGGGGGTTTAGTGAAATTGAGATGAGGCTGGTAACGGCGGCAGATTTTACTCTTCTTGAAGGCCATTCCTGCCTCCTCCTCAGAAGTAAAGCCGTCTTGCAGGAACGCTTCCTCCTGGGGGCAAAAACAATTCTCCTGCCATATCCAGTTGCCTCTCGCCTCCACAGCAGCTTGGTCACCTTGTAAACAAAAGGCATGGAGGAGAGTGTCTGAGTGCCCTTGGAGCCCTGACTTCCGTCCTTTTAAGGTGTTTAATAGGCCAGGTCTGCTGCAGTCTGAGCTGTTTATCACTTCCTCCCAGTAAACACCAAACAATCCCTGCTTCACCCTAACAACTGCGGCACTCGCAGGGCAGAGGTCAAAGGAGATGTCTCTTTAAGGTCAGTCACTAACCAAGATGAGCGCCATGTTCATTTCCAGTCATATGAACCTGATGCAATGTGCAGTCTCTGAACACTTAAACTCTCTGTTCTCATCAAAAGGACTTTGTGTTGCTAACCGTATGGCACAATGGTACTGAACCAGTCCACAAAAGACTCCCAGTGCCTCCACAAATAAAAGGACATTTGTTTTTCACTCCAGAAGTCATTTGACTTGTGAACACCAAAGGTACAAGTGATGGTTACCTGCACATATTTAAAGTCATTTTGTGACAGTGAGAGATAGAGACAGGTGGGGGAGAGAGGGGATGACATCCAGCAAAGGATCCAGGCTGGACTCAAACCCGAACTGAGCCTACATGGTATGTTCTACTGGCTACTTGCACTTTTGACATGTTTTTGGCATTTATGTGCCTCTGTGTAGTTGTTGTTTATTGTTGACCACTGATGTTAATACTTGTGTGTCTCAGCTCTTTCTAACTTCGTCATGAATGGATTTCTCCATATAAATCCACTTATTTATTGCAAGCTGAATGTGATGTGTCAAACCTGATTGTGCCGAGATGTTCCAGTCTGGATCAGCCGGGGTGGACTGTTTGGAAATAACGTTACACTGTTAGCATGAAGGAATCTAATCATTTCCATTGTGATGCAGTGGTTGCCTTTCATTGTCGTTCTTTGAAACAACTGGAATCGCTATCACCACCATCATCGTCATTGTCGTCATCATCATCATTGTTTTCATCTTAAGGTCATAATTAGCTCTTGTTATTTGCTTAGTCTTATGATTTAGTTGTGTAGTGTCTCATTGGATACTGTTGACAAAGCAAGTTGAAAATGCTGAGACATCACTACATTCACTCGTAGTTTGATAGTTAACAAATCCGTCTAAAATGATAAGAGATATTTTGATGACATGGTTTTTAGTTGGCGGCAGTTTGGATGATCCTGTGGCAGAGCTCCTGTTTTACTGTTAAACGTGGGTTCAAACTTATGAACACCATAAGTTTGTTGTGAGGATTTACTTTTATGAGTCTTGAGTGTGTGTCTGTTTGTGTATGTGTATTTGTTGTGCGATTACATTTGGTGCGTGCTCTGGTGGCCCGTTGTAATGTTCACAAAACATTCACACAACGAAGCCGCATTTTTGCTGCTACTAAGGAGACGGAGAGATAAGATAGAAAAAAGGAGAATTGAATGACGAAAAAGATAACAAAGCTTGGAAGCAGGGGAGAAGAAAATGCAGCCAAAAGAGGCAATTGAAAGAAGGAAATGTAGAGGGGTAGAGTTGTCTCATATTCTAAAGAAGTAGAGATAGAAGAGAGAATATCTGCTTGGCTTCCAGAGAAAAGCTCCAGATAATTCAAGATACAAAAGGAAAAGAATGCAGTCTCACAGGAAGACCAGAGCATCGTGCTTCAGGTGGCCTCACCTCCTTCCGATGTTTCTTTCCCCCGACAGACACAGATAAGGCAGGAGGAAATGCCATGCTCCTTTATTGAATTAATTTGCCAAATCCACTGTTCATACAGAGCACTAATTCAACTTCCCCTCTCTTCCTTTCTCTGGCACTGTGGTAACACAATACCCCGTCCACAAGCCCGAGCTCAGAGATCGGATGATAATTCCACGAGTCCTCCCATTTTGGCTCTCGAGCCAACAGGTTCTGAACAGGAAGACAACTCTCAGGTGAAGCTGGAGGCATTTATTGTATTTTTGGACATTGTGGACATGGAAATGGCCAAACTACAAACTGGATTTTCTCTGCCAAAACTGCTGTAAATCCACCATGTTTAACTCATGAATTTGAAAGCTTGCCTCCTAAAAGCTGCCAACCCTGGTCTTTAGCCTTTTAAGATGTTTTCTCCACTGTGACAAGGGGTGCACAGATTCAACTAATCCTCGGTTCCTCTAGTCCATGTGTCGAATTGTCCTCAGGTGAGATACTGAACCCCAAATTGCCTGCAGTGGCTGGAATGTTGAAAGTATCATAATCACTAAGACTAGAAAACCAGTTTACAAGTGCCGTCCATTCACAGTTTCAGAGACTTTTCTCAGTCTGTTTGGGATTCAAACTTTCCAACTTAACGCCTCAGCCACATGTATGTTTGATCTATGAACTGTGTATTAACTGTAACAAAGCTGCTGTGTTCACCATCAACCATCCAAATATTGGAAACACACCTGTTCAGATGATGCATATGTCTGGCTCTGAAGAGAAAACTGAATTTATTATACCCTTATCAGCGCTTTCTCAGCCCACACTGACTCCCATCCAGCTCCTTTATTTTTAGATAGAACTCGATCATCAAATGTGTGTTTTTATTGGCCAGACTTGACGTTGGCTTCGCTGACTCAAACACCCTCGTTCATCTGCGGCGTCAGCAGACTGAAGGGTGAGAAATGATAACCTGAGAACAGTTACATAAAGTATAACTGGAGACGCTGCTTATTCTCAGTCAGATGCACACTACGAGCTGGAAAGTCTGTATCATCAGTGAGAGGAGAACTTTTCTTCTTTATCTTGAGTCAGGGCAGTGAGGGGATGCTGAAAGGGGAGGGGCGTTTCAATATGGTTGCCACAGCAGAGTGATGTGATTCAGTGGTGAGAGTGTGATGTGAGGCGCCTGTTGTAGGGATGAGGTTTCAGCCCACAGATGACGAATGACTCTGCTGTTCTGACTGAGGTGCCAATCTGTCTCTCTGATCATTTCTGACCTTTCGGACACGATGTGTGATTAATGACATCCGTTGGGCTCCTTTGTCTCACAACACAACAACACAGGTCCCTTTTTTTAATGTACCCTGTCTTTGCAGAGGTGCTTCATCATTCCTTACATGATTTCTCAACATTTCTTCATATGTCTCTGAATGCGTTTGCGAGGCATTTTTGAGTGCATTTTTATATGCGTGAAACAAAGTTATACCGTAAAAGCCTAACTTCACTTCTGTATATTGTATAAATAGTAATACACAAAGGAGCTGCAGTATTTGTAAGTTAAGCCATAGCTACATAGCCAACATTAGCATTTACAGCTGTATTTACCAGTCTAGAAGAAACATTGTGAGTTCAGCATCGATGCCAGTGTTAGCAACACCATCTTGCCTCTGTCACCTCTTTTCGTCTATTGACGCTAACCAGTTAACCCATCTCGATGCTTTCTGATCGTGACTCACTGTAGTGTTACATGTTGTGCTGCTCAGATGGTCATAACCAACAAAGGCCAAAGCTCTTGTCAAGCCACAATCACCACCACCTGCTCCTTTGGTCGGCGGCATAGAAAACATTTGTAAGTAGACCCTTTAATCGGAACAGAGATGTTTCATAAGAACCTAATTTCACTTCAGTGTATATTCACATTGAATCAAGCATTTATTGTGACTCAGTCTGGATAAAGTTTCTGCTGGTAATTTAAGACACAAATAAAAAGCAACAATGAGCTGTTGGACTGAATTTAGAGTGTAGTGGAGGCTGAGAAGGGGATGAGAGAGAGGAAACGCCTGAGGTTCCAAGCAGTGCTCCTTTGTCCAGCAAATCCTCCAGTAAACAAAGCACAAACATGTACACACAAATAAAAATATCTACACATATGCACATACTCCCCTGGACTGAACGCAACCAAAATAGCTTCCTGTGCATTGAAAGTGTTAACATTTGAGAGAGAGGCACAGTTTGACCCTGAAGAAGATCAGTGTGTGTCTTCTTTTCTGTGGTGACAAATACTGACAAACCAGAACGCCTTGAATTTGCTGGATGTTTCATTCCTGCACTTGTGGACAGGTTTTACTTGACTCATTTGCATATGATTTGGTTTCTCTACTGATATTAAAATGTCTTGCTTTACCCAGCCAACAGTCAGAAAATATCAACACCTGTGAAGCTGAAACCAGAAATATAATGTTTGCAAAAAACAAAAAGTACTTCATTCGCTAAACAAAACTAATAATATCTGAATTAGCTGCAAGTAAATGTATCTACTATCTATTTGTATAGTTGCTGCCTTCACACAGTCAACACACACTCCTCGTGAAAAGTCAAAGTGAATCCTTTGTCCAAACATACTCGCACACCTACACTGTGTACTGTACACAAACACACACTACTTGTGTACTCCCACCCCTCCCACTGAAATATCAAATTAATCATCTCTCACTGCAGCACACACTCAGCAGCATGTAGGAGTCCAGCTCTCAAGGGATTAACACCTCAACACACTCAGTCGTGGGATTTTCCCACACTACCTTGCACGCTGAGTTACATTTTCTGTCAGTCACACCGCGCTCACCGCCAGCTCCGAGCACCCTCCTGGAAACCCTCCAGATTTGCCAAATGAGGAAAAGCTCTGGTGTGTTAGAGTGCTGGATCGAAGCATAGGTGGTTTAGGGTCCATTAGGCGTCTTTATGTTTGTTGAAAGGTGTGTATTTGTCTTTGCAGGCTGTTTTTTAGAGAGATTGTAGAATAGGTAGAAAAACACACACACGCATAACATACCCACACACAACTTGCAAACAGCTACCCTGGCAGAGGCAGGCAACATGAAGCTAGGGCATTTATGAGGTATGGCTGGACTGACATAGGCAGTCGTGGGCACACACACACACACACACACACACAGGGCTCTGGAGCCAGTTGTTCAGAGCTGGCCAAGCCATAAACATTTCATCAGTTGGAGTTAAACACAGACCTGTTCCTCTCTGTGTCTTTGTAGGTTTTCATCCAGCTGTTTTTATGCACATTTCCTTTGAATTTGTTAAGAAGAAAACCAGAGGAAGAAAAAGGAAAAAAACATTGAAAAATACATTTTATGCTCAGTTTAGGTGGAAAAGTTCATGCTGGTAAAGGATGGCATTTTGTAAAGACATTTTTGTGACTTGTTATTGTTGCATGTCAACAAAAAGTGTGACGTGTATAAAAAAAAAAATGTCCCAGCTGACTTTGGGCCGGGGCAAGGTACACCCTGGATAGGTCGCCAGTCCATCACAGGACTGACATATAGAGACAAACAACAATTCACACGCACATACACACCTAAGGGTGCTTAAGATTCACCACCTCACCTAATATACATGTGGAACGTGTCCATGTGGAAGCTAAAGTACCGGGGGTTTGAACCCAAAACCTTTTGCTGTGAGGTGACAGTGCCCTTGGAAGGTACTGGTGGTTACTTATTATTTAATCATAGATGGATGAATTGATTGCTGCATTGCCATTACATTTCCTGTAAAAAGGTGTGTAATAAATGTAAGGTAGGATAGAGTCAGGGACAGAATCAGCAAAGCAGTACTCGCCATGGGAGAAGGAGTAAAACACATTCTCCTCTTCATTTTTAAGTCCTGCCTCTTTGACCGGATGGCAGTAATATGCGGTGTGGACTGAGGGGGTGTGGTTGGTGACATTTGCTGTTATCATCGCTGTGCTTGTGATGGCTCATGTTGTTCACGTCTGAGAGACTGGGCGTGGGGATGCAGAGGGTTTTGCTGGGAGTATGTGATGGCGATTGCGGTGACTTTGTTTATTGTTGGAGGTGGATTAAAACAGCAGAGTGAACAGTACAGCAGCACAGGTCCTCATGGGGATCAACAAATTGGCCTCTGATTTTCGGTTATGGACAGCAGTGATGTGTTGGTCAAAAGTTTGTCTGAGAGAGAGTCCAAGATATTTGAAGTGACCTACTCTACTGTCTTTCCGTGGATGGAGGTAGGGTTCAGTCTGCCTCCTTTCCCCCTTCTTATCCCTCCCTCATCTTGCTCTCCTCCTCTCTCTTTATCTCTCTCTTCCCCTCCTCACTGACGGTGGTGGAGGGCCTGTTGACAGTCCTGTGCAGTGGAAGGAGGCTTTTATTGGGCCTGTATGTTCAGCCCTTCCTGAGGCCAATGGGATCCAGATGTGGACCGGCACTCTAGTGACAACAGCCATTTATGGAGAGAGAGAGAGAGAGAGAGAGAGAGAGAGAGAGAGAGAGAATGTGTCTGTGTGAGAGTGTGAGAAAGACGTGAGTTGTCATCCTCTCCCTGCTCCACGTGCTCTCCAACGTTTCTCGGCACATATACAGATGTGGGATTTACACTGTAGTCTTCTGTTCGTATAAAAGTATTAAACACTTTCAGGCACATTTCCTGAAACATGAAAACACATGAGACTCTCACACAGAGACAACACACGACAGGGCCATGAAGGGGCCACCACTTCTCTCCATAGTGCCCTTGAGCAAGACAGTGAACCAAGCATTCAGTGCGACACAGATGGAGCTGTTGGCAGCAGGTTTATTGTGATGTTGTCTTTCTTAAGCATCTCCAGGGGACATTTTCCACATTCCTCCTATGTTCAAAGGGCTATTTGAGCTTTAATACTGGGCTTCAGAGTAAAGGTTAGAAACAGGTTCAGCGCAAAACACAAAACCACAAGTTCAGTCTGGGATTTTCGTGCATGTCCTGAAAGTTGAAGTGAAATTTGACATCTCACTCTCTAATTTGTGTTAGGAAATATAAACTATGACAATACTGCAGCTGTTATTGTTATTGTATTTTTCCAATTGTGAAAAGAGAGTTAATCAGACCATTTTTAGAAACAGTGTCCAATATTACGCCCTGTTTTTTATGTAGCCTATGACATTTACTAGTCTACATTTAAAGTTTTTCACATGTTTCCAGGGTGCAAACTGTGGGGGATTCAGGGGTGAGGAAAGCCACCTTAATAAGACATGGGCTCCCTATTTTTTTTTTTTTTTTTTTGGGGGGGGGGGCTAAAATTGTTGACAATGTGATTTTGCCATGTGTTTTCTAGTATTTTGTATGTTCATCAACATGATCACATGTAAAAGTAATCTATACTAATGCATAATTCATGCATCACAGAGATTTATCAGTATTTCACAGCGGTGTGGCCTTTGAGAATAGCTCTATATGGAGGGTGTGAGTGGTGGAGCGAGAGCGTGAGAGCTGTTGTACATAACACTGAACCTGTGCAGTTGCAGAGGTGGAGTTAGGAGTAACTGTAAATATCAGGGCAGCGTATGTACAGGTTTAGCTGTGGTAAAGTTTACATGCAGCCTGTTTCCCAGGTTGCGCAGCTGTTTCCATATTAAAATTCAAAAGATCTGTTGGGACAGGATCTGGATTTAATTTTGGAAATGTCTTCAGAGTTTTGAAAAAACCTGCATTTTTAAACTTCATTTGTTAATTAGATTTTTGAGAAACTGATGTTTACCAAATATAAACTGACTTGTCCGACATATGAACATGGCTAGGACACGTAGCACTGTTCTGTCTTAACAGCATTCAATAGCATCAGGTTAGTTAGCCTAGCTTGCACTAGCATTAATATTAATTTCTAATAGATGTTACTCTTTTTGTTCATGTTTTAGCTTTTAGCGTATTTGTCCTGCTTTAAAGAAGCAAGGGCATAGCTTTAAGGGTTATAGGTCTAGGACTGCAGCTAATTATTATTTTCATAGTTAATCATATCCTCCATTAATTACTTGGTCTATTTAATATTAGAAAACAGTTAATGTCTCTCAGAGTTTCCTCATGCCTTTTTTTATCTGACCAACAGCTCAAAATACAAAAATATTCAGTTCAAAATTATGTTATGACAAAAAAAACAAATGTTTAAAATTAAACATTAAAAGAAAATGTACATTAAAAAATGCACATTAAAAAGAAAATGCGCTTAAATATGCTTTATCTTAACAATTCACCTAAATGATTAAACTCCAATCAAAACACTTCTGATGAAGTTTTTGTTGAGCTGCTGATTAATTGACTCATTGTTGCATCAGGTAAACTAGTTGGGATGCTGAGGGGCTGTACAGTGCATCAACATCAACAAGGTCCTCACAAGTACAGCAGCACAAAGGTGCGTGTTTGTGTGCGTTTGTCATGTATTAATCTGCTGCTGGCTTCCTGGACCATAAAAGGAGCTGGCATGACTTTCTCTGCAGAGGTGTGTGCCCTTTTGTGTGTGCATGTGAGGTATGCATGCATGTGTGTGAGCGGAGTAATGGGCCCCTGTTGAAAGGACGACCCTGAAACAGCTACAACACACAAAGATGAAGAGCAGCAGATGACTAATGCTGTACATTCGTGCAGCAACATCCTAGATACACACAGAGAAAACCCCACTGCCGCCTGAATCTGGATGTATATGTGCAAAGAGATTAGGCCATTCTTGTACAGCACAATCTGAATCTGTGGAAAGTATTTTCATCTGAAGCCAAGACAAACAATGATGTTTTGATGATTTTCTACTTCTTCATCATATACAGTCCTGTGAGTTTGTATGAGGATCACTGGGTGTTTACTTACATTTCTTTTACTGATTTTATGTCTATTGCTTCAATGATACACACTGTGCTGTAATTCTCTCTCCATTGTAAAGTCTATTAATGCTCACTTGAGTGCAACCACACATATTCAGAATAAGCCTTATTATTTTACAGCCGTGTCTGTTAGACCCTTTTGTGGATCCACCGGCCAAAATCAGCTCGTTCCCCAGTTTTAAAACCTCTTCGTGGTCAAATTCAGCAGTAAGTGCTGGGCATCTACTCAACAGGGTGATAGTCACCGAGCATGTCAAGCAACAGTCATTAGGCTGTGACGTTAACTGTTCCTGTTCACCAAATGAAACCAACCTCCGCCCCACTGTCACCTAATAGCAGAGCAGTATTAGCCAATGACTCCACCCACATGGACAGGCATGAGGAAGCTGTCTCAGAAAGCTGAACCCAAACTCTGCAGGTGATAAAAGTGATGTAACAAATGTGATTCATGTTATGTCTAATTTATTAGAGTGTTTTACCTTTCATGCTTTATTTTGGATCAAGTTTAAACCTATTAAGTCTGTGGAAGTGTATATGCTACCAAATATCATGTTGTCTTTAGAGCCTTATTGCTCTGCAGTGGTTTGAGCTGGAGACATGCTGTTTTTTTCCCTTAAACTACAGAGTAGAGCTGCTTGTATAGCCAAAGTAAATGGGATGAGTCCTGTATTTTTCTGATCTAAGATTGAGGAGATGGCAGAATAAAGACAGAGAGATGTGGACAATAAGATATTTAGAGCATTAAAAGCTTTGGAGCAGGGAGAAGGAAAAAACACCCATGAGTACTACATCATCAGATAAAGTTGGAAACTTCAAATCACCTCTAGAACAATCAAAACATGTAAAACTAAAAAAAAAAAAAAAAAAAAAAAGTGACGTTTTCTTTAGCTATGGTTTACAGTGTAGTAAATTTTTATCTATAAAATAAGGAAAAATCCTAAAATAACAATTAAAAAATAATAATTTATTAGGAAAAAAGGTTTGTAGCTGCAGACAAAAGTGAGAACAAAGACACTCCTATAAAAGTGTATGGCGACACATGATAAACACATGATAGACTCCCACTACATGCACCATTCAATCAGTAAACTGTTTCTTAGAACAGCAGCTAAATACTGTGCAATGATAGTCACTCATTATGTGAAATTATGAAGTTCCTTGATGTCTTAGATAAGATACATATTTGTGATATGTGAGAATATTTCTGCTAACATGTCTACATTTAACTTAACCTGTCGTCTGTACACTTTGTTTAATCTTTTAGCTTCAGAGAGACTGAAGCAGATTTTACTACCTTTGGACAGAGGTAAATTGCTGCCCCACCCCCCTGTTTCCAGTCTTTATGCTAAGATAAAATAATCACCTACTGGTATGAGATTAACTTGTAAGTGATAAATATGAAAGTCAAGTTGAGTCATTTTTTTATTTACATATCACCAAGTCACAAGAGAAGTTATCTCAAGGCACTTTCCAATTAGAGACCCAACAATCCCACGTAGAGCAGCACTTGGTCACAGTGGGAAGAAAAAACTTCCTTTTAAGAGGCAGAAACCTTGAGCAGAACCAGACTCAGGGTGGGCTGCCATCTGCCTCGACCATCCATCAAAGTGGAATTGATCTTCTCATTTGACTCATTGTCTATAATGTGGCCTCAACTTTTTCCTACAGTTTTAAAAGCATCCCTTGTTTGTTTATTGGTTTATGCAACAGGGACAGTTCACATTAACAAACATAACATCATCATTAGCCAAGAGGCTGTTTTTCATCTGGACAGATGTTAGCATGTACCCTGAAACAGAATGAAATACTATGAGATGAAGTTATTGAGCTTGTTTATAAGCACTGATACTATTAGTGCTATTTGAAACATGCAACACACAAGTACATAATACAAGACATACAAAGCAATGAAAATGGAAACTATTACTGTAAATTGAAATACAGACTAAATAAGACAAGATCAGGCAGCATCATTAGACACTAATTGAAACATGCAAAGCAAAAGCACTGACATAAAAAGCACATAAAACAGGAATTAGGAGGCAATAATTGGAAAAGTGTTTATGTTTAAGTAACTGAATGAGACAGATGTTAACATTCAAAAAGGAAATAAGAAAAGGATGGTGTTTGATAAAAGCCTGGAGAAGGTTTGACTCCGGCTGTGTGTTGACTCATATTAGTGAATGCTTACATTAGTATTTGTATAACTTCAGTCCTCAAAACACTGTATTAAATTTCTTTGTTTTGCCAACAACTAAACCACCTCACCTCCTCTCCTCACGTGCTGGCTGCCAGGATTACGTAACCGTACTCCTCCTCCTCTGTCCTCACCTCCTTTCCCCTCCCTTCCTTCCTTTTTTCCTAGAAAGGAGAGCTCATCCCATGTGTCTTTTGTAAAGGAAAGAAGAAGAACTGAGAGAAAAGAAAACATCTGTGGAGTGAGATGTTGGACAGAGGGAAGGTTAAACGCAAGTTGTAGAGATGAGCTGCAGAGAAGGGCAGATCTCCACTGACTTGTCCTCATTAGCTTTCTTCACATTGATGATTTAGAGATACACCCACTCATGGCTCCTTACACGCATGCATTTTGTCAAATCCACTGTAGCATTTTCTTTCCTGGAAAAGTTGGTGTGTGTCTCTGTCAGATGTGGTTAAGAAGATTTTCAGATATTGATGTTATTATATAGTATTGATGATGATGACATTTTTATTCAGTGTAAATCCACAATTAGCTGAATATTGTCAGTGAAAATCATATAGGATGCTGTCATTAGGTGCAGTTTTATTCTGTGTTGTGGTGTAAATCAATTTGTTGATTTGCAGGAAATGAATCTACAGCAGCTCTAAAAATTGTACCAAAGGCTTGCAGCTTCAAAAATGTGAGAATTTGTTCCTTTTTTTTTTTTTTTTTTTAATCATTAGAGCTTAAATATCTGACGGCTTTGTTGACTAATTAAAAGCCACCAACAGGTTAATCAATAATTACAATAATCACTAGTTGCAGCCCTAGTTTAGTGCTTTGCTGGAGGCCATTTTGACAGTGATGAAGGGCCAACACCACCTTACTTCCTCTCACTTCCTGCAGAGGATTGAGCTTCGCAGCCTCCACTGGCTGTGATTCATCCTCCCAGCTGCTTGCGACAAACACCAGTTAGTTCAGTTAATGAGGGCTTGTGAACGTCCAGATGCGTGTGATGGTAGTTTACCAGCTCAGTGTTGAATGGGTCTCAAAGAGATTAAGGGGGTAGTTCAATTGAGCTGAATGTAAACACACACACACGCTCACACAATGTTGTCATTTGTCACGTCTTATGAATGTTACAGCTTGCTGCTACCAAGGGCAGAGCTCTTCACACACGCACACACACCTGTGCTCCTGCGTGAGTGTGTGTTTTCAAGCTTGACCACACGCCTAGAGGAAAGGCTGGCATTGAAGCTACTTCAAATCACACACACACACGGTCTGTTTTCTCAGCTCGCCATGTGAAGCTGAGCTGCACCTGTTAGCGGAGGAATGCAATGTGATGTCATCTCGCTGAGCTGCGAGTGTCTCTGAATGTGGAAGCAGTAAAGCCTCAGAAAAAACCTTAGGGTCTAAAAGCAGAGTCATGCGGCCCTCAGGGAGAATCCACACAGCATGAAATCATTTTGAAGGATTGTTCTCAAGTCATTTTTGCTGCTCCAGATGTTCTTTAATGCAAAGAAACATGGAAAGCTGGAAAAGTGACAACACAAGGCACTGACATCTCTTCGCCCTGTGATCTTTTCATTAAACCTAATTTGTTCCCAGTGATTCTAATTACATTTTATACTGCGACTCCTATAACGTGCACGTGTCATTACCTTATTCAACACTTGTGATGTTGTATAACAAGGTAAACAACTCACTGAGGCAAAGGTAAATGCGTTAAATCACAGCTGCCAACCTTCTAGTTTTTGGTCCTTTTATAGGCACCTTTTGATTCCCTTGTTTTGGTGAAGCTCATGAGAATCCTAATAATCAGAATAATAATTAAAGGCACAAACAATACATAAGTACAGACAACATAAAAGAAACCATGTGGGGGTAACACGATGGTTAGAGGGCATACCACATGGGCGTATATGCTCTGAGCAGACGGGATGTGAGTCCCCTCTCTCCCATCATTTCCTGTGTCTCTCTACTGTCTCGTCCAATAAAGGGAGGTTCAGCCCAGTAGAAGCTGCATGTAACTGCATCTGAATTAATTAGTTCTGACCAAATGGTTGGCAGTGGAGTAGAATTGTGGGTAATGTTAATTAACCCATTCACGCACACACATATTCAGTTTTTTTCCCCTATTATTATTATTATAATAATAACAACAACAACAATAAATTCTTTCAAAACTCCTTTCAATGCAATAACAAAGTGCTTAAATTGAAATTTAAATAAAATTAATATGAACCAACCTTATTAGCAGTCGATACACTCTACCTCCACTGTCACCCCGTATACATGTGGGTGGCGGGTTTTAACAAGGAAGAAGAATTATTGAAATAAAAACAATGATATTTGTGTTTCTACTGCAACCTTTTTTTTTTTTAATTATTATTATTATTTCCAACAAATGCTAAGTAAGTGAGTGGAGCCCCGAGTCTTACCCCTACAGCCCTCTGTGACTGTGTCTTTCTGTGTTTTCATCACACTGTAACATGCACACACACACACACACACACACACGCACATCTCGACTGTTATTCTTAAATATCCTTTTCTTTGATTCTATAGGCCTGTATCCTGCTGTGTTTTCCTGTAGCTATATGACAATTTCACCAGCTGTCAAAAGTGCAGCCCGGCATGTGTAACTGTTCATGCGTATCAGCAGTGCATCTTGGCAGTCCTCTCCTGTCATGTTATAGTTGTGTAATGAAGCAGTAAATGGGGTAAGTGTCTCCCAACAAGCCTGTGATCTTGAGTGCTTGTGTCTATGAAAGTGTTGACATTTACTGTATCTGCTACTGTATCAACATCTCTGAGTGTGTGGTCTTGTGATAGAGGATGTGTGTATTAGCTCGACTGACACACCAGGTACAGATAGTGGAGCTGCGCTGCTGCTGGGTATCCACAGGGTGATTGCAGTGCAGTGGTTTCTGGTTTGTTTTTGTCAGGATGAACTGACAGATGAAGGTTGAGCACTTTGTCCTACTGGCTGGTTTTAAAGCACATTTTGCAAGCAGCAAAATGAAGAGAGCCAATCAGCTCAAACATAATTTTGCAGCAGGTGAATATTGTTGGCAGTGACGTGAAATATGGCTGCAACTAATAGTTGGTTTGTTTGTTTTTTGATTAATTTTTTTGGGCAAACTTGCATTTCTCGTTCAATTGATATTGTCTACAAAATGTCATAAAACAATAAAAATCTTCCTCAATAAACAGACAGGTCCAAACCTTTTAAATATTGAGTTTATACAGTGCTTGAAGTGGGGAAAAAAGTGCCACCACTCACCTATACATCAGCTGATATCAGCAAAACATTATTTCAAAGTTAGTTAGTTAGTTTCTCAAACCATTTGCCAATTTATTTATTTGATACTTTGTACTATGCACTGTACACACAGTAATAAAACTCACCTGGCTTCACATCTGCAACAGAGTTACTCTCGCTACTGTGGTATTAGTACTCCATCCATGTTAGTCAGAAAGAAAAGTACTGGTATTGAGTGGTAACATATTCAGTCTGGAGACATACTGCATTAGATTTGGTTAATTTACTTCATGCAGGCAAAAAAACCTACAATATCCTGCTGAAGTGAGCAGTCACCATCACCTGGACATGAGGGCTCTGCAGCCAGCATCAATAATTTTACCCACTCAGCACGCCATGAAACACAAAAAAATAATGGAAGTGGGCCCAGCAGTTATTTGGCACGTCTCCACTTGTTTTTCATAATCTAGGTCACCTAATAGGGTTTGAGTGTTTGGGGGAAACGCTGCAGCTGCACCGGGGTAACAGACAGGAAAAAAAGAAATGAAAGAGTGGGAAAGAGCACCAGGTTATGAGCATTAGTATTTGAGCTGATTGTGGCCCCTGCTTTGAGGAAAGCCTTGACATGCTAATTAACAGGCTAGCTCCCATTTTGTCCCGCTCCCCTCAACACTTAACACACTAAATCCTGTTCTGAAATAGCAGCAGCACCTCTGAGGCTGAGGAGCTGAGTTTCTCTGCAGCGGCGGAGGAAGCAACTGGCTAACGAAATGTGACAGCGTGGAAGAGCCCACAGGGGCTAAAACAACGCAGAAGCATACATTAGCATACTGTCAGTATGAAGCCAATGTTGCCTTTTGGACGTAAGGACACACACACACATAGTCGCAGCAGGATTAAGCCTTGGGGTCAGTGCATTTGATTTAACATAAAATCAAACATATGGCTGACTAAGCGCTATATCTTTGATTTGCGTAAATGGATGCTGTGGTTAGCTGTTTTTTACACATTTAAGTTGGTTATTTCTGGACTCCATATGCCACCACAAGCAATGCAGTGAGGTCTGGGGTTAATTCAGTTTATACTGAGTCATGATGAATTTCAAATTGTAATGACAATTTAGCCCTTTAAGTCCATGGGAACTGCAAATGTACCCACTCAGTATTTCTTGTTTTTTTTTTGAAGAGAAAACATGAATCACACTTAGTTGTTATATCTATCATACACCAAGAGCTCACATGAATGTTTTTTACAATAATTACATGTTTGACCTGCCATCTCACTGTTGCTCCTGACAGCAATATACAAATTTTTTACATGCAACATAAACATGCTGTATGCTGCTTTGGGGCATGTGCTGAAACGGCTGATGCTGTTGTGAGATTGACAGGTGAGATGGTGCTACGTCAGCAGTAAAGTGGACATTGCACTAGACCTTTGTGGTGATGAGGGAGCTGGGCCAGAGGACAAAGCTCTCCATTTACCAGTCCATCTTCATTCTGACCTCACCTTGGTCATGACCTCTGGTTAGTGACTTAAAGAGTGAGATTGGTGATACAAGTGTAGCGTGGCTGGTCTCAGCCTTGTAGTCAGGATGAGGAGCGCTATCATCCAGAATAGAGCTGCTGTTCTCATATAAAACAGCCAGTTGAGGTGGTTTGGACATCTGGTCATGATGCCTCCTGGGCACCTTCCAGGCTGGTCCAACTGGCAGGAGGCCTTGGGATAGACTTGGACATTTGAGCGATTATACATTTCATCTGGTCTGGGGACACCTCAGGATCCCCCAGGATGAGCTAGAAAACGTTGCCAGGAGAAGGACGTCTGGACTACTATGCTTGACCTGATGCCACCATGACCCGACCTCGGATAAGTGGCAGAAGATGGATGGATGGTTGGACTCTTTTTCTGAAAGTTGACAGTAGAAATGAGGAGGAAGAAAGATGGGAATGGTGAGCATCCGAGAGGGTGAAAAAGGGGCCAAAGGAGAGGAACCACAAATACCAAATAAAATGAGATTTGGGTTTTTGTTTCGTCTTTGTGTTTGCCCACTCTCTCTCTCGCTCTCTTATGCTCTCCCATTTCTCTCTGCCTCCACACCCCCATATGTTTAACACACACACATACACACAGACTACATACACACACAAACAGAGTAATCACCGATTCACAGTGTGTGTTTTCCTGTGCTGTGGTCACAGCAGGCGTTGACCATGAAGCAGAGTTCACCACTAAATCATCCAGACACTGCCTCCCTGCTCGTTAATCTCTTTGACACACACACACACACACATACACACACATAAAACACATGCACACAACAGCAGCACACTGCATGCATCCACCACATGGCACACATGCATACAGAAGTGCATGGATTATCAGATCGAACAGTACATTCAGTACATTCTCCTATGTCTACACACACACACAATGTATGTCTTCCCTGCCTGGCCTCTCCTCCTTGTGTGTGTGTTGTGACACCAGTGGTTTGATTGTCATCGACAGTTTCCCTTAGCGTCAGGCTCATTTCACTCTGAGTTCAATCATTTCAGGAAGTGGATTTTCTTCCGAAACTGAAAAGTGGAAATATTTTGCCACAGAGGGGCTTTTATATCCAGAGATGATTGAGGATGAAAGGTCTGTCATTATCATGTGAATTGCAGTTTCGATTTACATTTTGGACGGAGGGAGCTGAAGCAGAGCTCACTGTTGGTCCAGTGGTCCTCAATGTGCAGCTGAGCCGTGTGTTTGAGACCTCAACGAGGATCTGGTGCAGAGAGGAGAGAGATGGGGAGAAGAATGAGGGAATCAAGGGGAGAAGAGAAAGATCAAGCTTGTATTTCCTTCTCTCAGCCTGTTAGAGGCTGTTACATGTGTGTAAGGTTGGGGGGGGGGGTATATGTTGGGGGATGTTCCTGAATGAATCATCACAGAGATCAAAGCCTGATTCAGGAAAAGGATTTTACTTTTATTAACCGTGTTATTTTGGAGCTGTAGTGTTCGCCCAGCAGCCACAATCAATTATCTGACGCCCACTCCCCTCTCTCTCTCTCACTCGCTATCTCTCTCTCTCTCTCTTTCTCTCTCTCTCTCTCTCTCTCTCTTGTTCTCACTCACCCTCTCTCTCTTTCTGCCTCCTTCTTTCCCTCCCTCTTCCCATCTCTTGCCTTTTCTCTGCTGTTTCTTATTTAGTCATTCATCATGATTCCCAAATACTGATTGCATCAGCCTGAAATTTCTCCCCTGCTTCTGTGAACTGCAGCTCTCAAATATGAAAATCTGTTTCTGTCCCTCTCTAATATTTCACACTTTCTTTGAATTTTCCTTTTTCATTTTTCTTCTTGCTCCCCTTTCCTTTCATCCCCCCTTTTCCTAATCTCATTTGTAATTCTTCTCTGCTTTGTTTTTGATCCTCTATCCTGTCCTCATTTCCTCTCTTCTCATCTTTTTTCTTGTCTTCTTCTCTTTGCTTCACTCTTTCCTCATTCCCTTCATCATCTACTCTTTCCTAGATAATCTTCCCATCCTCCAACCTTCATTACCTCCTCCCACTTTCTTTCACAGCATCTCCTCAAAGTCTCTCTTTCTCCTGTTGTGTGTCTAAAAATGTGTCTCCTCTCTTCCCCATATTTCTTTTTCTTGTCTCCTCTCCTCTCCTCTCCTCTCCTCTTCTAACCAGCTCCATTGGGGCCCATCAGACTCCTAATGAGAACCTGAATGAGTCCTCCAGGGGCCTCTAATGATGGACTCCCTGTGTGCGCTGTGTGTGTTTGAACATACCATGTGTGTGTGTCTGTGTGTATGTGCGTTTTTGCAGAAATGCCCACTGACTCCCATGAGTTGTGACTGTGTCTGTTTTCAGCTCTGCAGTGTGTTTGCCTTCATAGGAATTTGGCAGTTTAGTGCGTGGTTGATGTGTCTGAGTGTGTGTATTTGTGTGTGTGTGTTGCAGGCCCCTTCCCTGAGCCTCATGACCTCTATTACAGTGCTGTGATTGGTAGCTTTTCCCTCTACTCCCAACACATTTTTTCACTTTGGTCCAGAGTTCAGTTCCCATCATTAAATTTGCCTCAAATGTTTCAGACCCTGAATTCTGGATCTATAGCTGAGCAGCTTCTTTTTTTATTTGTCCATGAGCCTGTTTGGTGATTTGATCCATCTCTGCTTCATGTTACCTGACAAACACAACATGAACACTCAGGTCATTACAGACCTGTAGTGTCCACACATGCATTAATGCTGCAGACGTTTCTAGTTCTACTTAAGCATCGCACTGTTTTGCCTGCCAATCATCACCTGTCTCCATGGTGATATGTTGAACTGGACGTGACTCTTTCCATTTTCTCCTCAGGCGTTTGGGAACGCCAAGACGGCCCACAACAACAACTCTAGCCGCTTTGGCAAGTTCATCCAGGTCAACTACCAGGAGAGCGGCACTGTCAGGGGGTGAGACACACACACACACCCACACACGCACACACACATATAACTCATGTAAGGGTACAGGATACAGGTACAGAATTCAAAGTCACAGGTATACACAAAAAGTGTTTGGACAATTACTATTTGATGATTAATTCCTAATAATTGGCAACTTAATTCATAAACTTATGTCAAAATAACTGTTAATATCCTGTGTTTATCAGATGAGATCATATTAAGAAATTAGTCATTTAGATCTTTTGTTATGACTAAAGTTTAAGTTTAAATGGAATCACATGTTGGTCAACTCTTACCTGCTGTCATGCTTTTGTACTCATTCACGTCTGCATGTTTTCAGAGCCTATGTGGAGAAGTACCTGCTGGAGAAATCACGGCTGGTCTACCAGGAGCACAATGAGAGGTGAGTGGCAACAGCAGAACAACATTAGACTGGCAGGTTTGGAGTCACTGAACAGGTTACTGGTAATTCTGACTGACTCAGTTCTATATCTCAGTACCACCTTGAGGTGGATGGTGATTCCAGGTGCTGGTCATTTCATCATTGGTGCATCTGACAGATTTTGTGTTGACATGTTGTCAACTACTACTACTAAATGCTTATTTCAATCTACACAATTTTGTGTTTGGACATAAAATCCATTTGAGATTCAGTTTTTTTACTTTTTGTTGTTTTCTTAACAGCAAAACCAACAATAACAAAACAAAACAACAGACAGGGTCATCCTAGGTCCGGTAAAGTGCTTGACATCCGTAAAAGACAATATATATGTCTTAATAAAAATAGAGAGGTGCTGGGTTATATCACAGTATAGGAGGTCACATCTTTTACAGTCCTTTATCCTAAACTTCTGGGTTGTCATGATTCATGACTTGGGTGCATAGTCTGGGAGTCTCTGGATGGGCCTCTCAGCACAGAGGCATCAAAACAAAGCCCATCCAGCATTGCAAATGCACAATATAGAAATCACCTCAGATTTAGAGAGAATTTCCACTTCATTGCAATATTTTAAAAAAATATTTTTTCTTAAAGCCATAAATAATCTACATTAGAAACTGTAAACGTTGAGAAAACGCTGCTTATTTGAGAGATAAAATGTCAAATCCATATTTCTGCTCTCATGTGTTCACTGTCAAAGAAACTCAATACTCAAATAGCCTTCATTTCCTCTGCATGCTGACAATGCATTGGACTGAAATAGCCCTCTGCCCTCTCCTCAGCTATTAGGCTTCCATCTGAATTTGGTCATTTCCACAAATGGGAGGCAATTGTCCTCAAAATATTTATCATTTGTTAATTATACATCAGGAGTCTACATTTTATGGAGATTGGTTGTGTTTCCTGCCTAGTGAAACAACATCACTGTCTGTTCTCACTCTTTAAAATGATTTTTCTTCTCTCAGGCAACACACACACACATACACATTCACACATACACACACACATACACATACACACATACACACACACACATACACACACACATACACACACACACACACACACACACACACACTCACTCACTGTCTCCATATCTCTCTCAGACACCAGAGAAAAAAAATGTCTTTGTCAGAGGAGGAAAAAAAAAACAACAACGTAAAACCCTCCACTGGTCATCTAATCCCTCTAACCCTGGTTGGCTTGAGGTGTCTATTTCATCCTGATGACAGCGCCTGGCGGCCATATTGATAGGGTAGAAACTAAAGACAGGACCTCCCAGATTGCTCAGAGCTGGAACGGAGAGGTTGTGAGAGGCTGATTATAAACTACAAACTGGCTTATACTGTAAAGCCTGTTCCCTCATGGGGAAAAAAACAAGGGGAGGGGGACTAGTGGGATCCTGTCAGACTTCATGACTCAGCACTTTGACAGGATGGTAGCGAAAGTCAGAAAGTGACATATCTGACATTTATTTATTCTCTGATTTCATTTATTGTAAGGGACTGAATTTCACAATTTAAAATTTTTGTACAATATGTTTGAACATGTTTATACACCCCGATTGGGTGGTGACAGTTATGAATGTGGAGGATGGATGAGCACATGGACACTATCTTAATGTTTATTGTACAAGGGATATGATACTTCATGTGACAGTGGCCCTGTGGACACTGGACAGGTTTCCTAGACTTCTAGATCTCTTTTTTGTTTGTGTTTTGTTTGTGTGGAGCTTATATATTTGTTGCTTGTTTGTTTTCTCTGTTTTCTTTCTCTTGTTTCTCTGCTGGGTGGAGACTGTTGTGATTTTATATCGTGGATTTGTAAAAAGTAATAAAATTTAAGTCAAGTATAAAAACAGACATGGGAAAACTATAAAAATAAATTATATATATATATATATATATTAAGTGTTTGTATATTTAGCTTAGTTTTCAAAGTCATACTTTTGTTTCCAGCTGGAACAAGATGTTCTCTGCAGTCTCGTCATTGCAGGTGCAGGACAGGTGAAAGTTGAAGTAAAGCAGAACTGTGGTTTTAAAGAAGAAAAACAATCTGGATCTATTTTAACTCAGGACTGTTTTATTTTCATTGTGGCCAAAGAATATAAAGAACTGTTTTCATTTTCCACGCCTCACCCCTGTGAACTCAGCACTTCAAGTCTGACTCACCGAAATTCACAAAAAAAAAAAAAAAATGACCATGTCACTTCTAGACGGGACACAGGTTACATTTTCAGAAACACAACCTCAGTTTTCTCACACTCAAAACGAGCCCTGCTGTATTTTTATCAAAGGCCACATGAGAAAAACAAACGTGTGACGTGTCGTGTCATAACGGTGCAGGGGCTAAACCGCTGCACTGTGTAGTTCTCCAAATCACTGATTGTACTGGACTTATCTGGCAACATTACCAGTATCGTGTACACATGATTCATCACAAAGAGCCTTAACTCTATTGGGAACGTGTATATTATATTATAATGTCTATTTATACATATTTATCTCCCTTCTTCAGCCATTTAAGGCTCTATTTTAACAGTCCAACGCACATGGGCTGAAGTGTGTAGTGCAAAAGCCTTTAGGCTGTTTGTGGATAACAGTAGAGTGTTTGTGCGCTGTGTGCCCGCCTACATAGGTGCATATTTCTGTCTTGATTGTTTCCCCTTCAAATATCAGTGAAACACTGTGCCACTGACTTATTGTCAATTTATCACTTTATTACCAGACACCGCATCAACATTTCACCTGGCCACACTGCATCATAAGGCTGATGGACACTCAGATGAACGCAAATCTATTTGCTGTTTAAAAAACATGAGCGCTGGAGGGGAAAATAACAAACCATGTCAGTCTGAAACTAGCAAAGACACATGTTGCATGTTGCACATACGGCCACAATTATTCTTCTATAGTATTTCTGTTGCACATCTGCACCAATCAGATTCCTTGTAGACATGTACTTGGTGAAAAAAGTCTGATTCTGATTCCTGGGAGATTCGAACATGCGGCAGGAAGATGGATGTAAAACACTGCATTAAGCCCAGCGGCAGCTCAGCAAGCCTCTTGTTTTTCTCCAGTGTTATTTGAGGTCAGGAGTTCTGGTCCACATGGGTAACAGCTTCATTAAGGGAAATAACAAATGCCCTTTGCCCTGAAACGACCTGCTTGTGTGTTTATGCATTACACTGCACTGTGGGCACTGAAGCCAACCAGCCTGCTGACTAGTTGGTCGACTATTTTTGGAGGCTCATTCAATGTTCATTACCAGGAAATGTTCAATGAGAGTTATTTGAGTTGTTCAGGCTATTAATAATTTACCTGATTCGTTGTAGAACATGGAGCTCAGAAAGGGAAAAGTATGAATATTTTAGTATCTTCAGGAGATTATGTAATAACAATTTGTTAGAGATTTGTAATGGGATAAGAATGCTAACGTTAATTTGAGGTCTGCTGTCGGCTGGAAAAACACAGTGTTATAATAGGTTGCTGGAAACCTGTACATTTAGTGTGTAGGGGTGAATTTGAATGCAACAAGCAACCTTATATTCTTACCGCTTTGTTTAAGCAGACGCCATCTTTGTCTGTTAGTTTTGTTACTTGACGCATGATGCATATTCCTGTGGGAAACAGCAGCTAGGAGCAACAATAATGTGATAACGGAGGCCATGCTGAGTTTGCTTCACAGGCAGAGAGTAATGAACCAACAGCGTAGAGGCTGATGTTTTTCTGCTGCACAAGTTAAGAGCACAGGTTTATTTATTCTGGTTGTTATATTTGTAAATGATGTAAATCAAAATAGAGAATATTATGGAAAATCATCTTCTGGACAACAGTCTTTTCTATAATGCTGCGTGCACTGAACTAGACTGAGAGATATCAGTATTTATATTGAATGAATGGCAATTGAACCAAACTTCAAATGAGTTTCTGGATTTTTGATTTTCATTAGCTGCAAGCCATACTCATCAAAATTTAAAAAAGGCATGAAATATTTCACTCAAATCTGGGATATAAAAATTTTAAAAAAAAAAAGAACCATGACTTTCACATTTTTTGAGATGCACCTGGATGGCAGCACATATCTGTCAGATTGTCTGTCAGATCAAATTTATTTATCAGTCACACATGATCATGACTTTTTTTCTCTGAAAAATTACAAACAGTCCCCAAACTAAAACAGGCACGGACTGTAACAGCATAAATTAAGTTCATTCCTCCAGTTTCAATGTAAATCCACTTATATCTTCTTAAAATCCATGGGTCACTGGAGCGAACCACTAACTCTGCTCTCTGTGGGCTAACAGGCAGGTTTCCCTCTGGAGATAATGATAAACATTTAACCTTTCTTTACTTCCATGGTTTGATGCAGTTTTTGACACAAAAACAACCTTTTCTTCGTGATGATCACCTTATCAGTCATTTTGAGTCATTTTATTTTATTTTATTTTATTTTATTTTATTTTATTCTATTTTATTTTATTTTATTTTATTTTATTTTATTTTAATTTATATGTACATACAGTATGTATATGTCTTATGAGTAAGACTGATGACTCTTTTTATTGTAAACCAAATTTACTTCCAGGTACAAATAAAGTGGCCTAACTGTTCATCTACCAGTTCCACTCAGGAACTCTTTAATATCCTCCCTGGACTTCCTAACTTTCCACCACTCCATCAAGCTGTACGTGTCCTGTGCAGAGACGTGCAGCTCATTTCCAGCTGTAATAGAATTACATCTCTGTGTGCTGGCCCTGGCCCCAGCCTTTGTCACGGTTAATCAGAGGCCCTTACCTCCAGCCCACACACCACACTGCTGCTTTGTTTGACTTGAAACGTGAGCCCACCGGGTCGAAGGTGTGACTTATTTGTTTCATGTTGCAGGTTTGTAGAGTTTTTTTTTTCACTGCGTTTTACTCCAGAGTCTCATCCTCTGCCGTTGTTTCAGTGGAGTGAGGAGACGTGAAAGCCGCCATTTCCGGTTCACCTCCGAGAGAACTGAAACTATTCGAGAAATCAAAACCGGGAAAATGTTTCGTTCTGTTCTCTGTGATCATACCTTCTGAGTGTTTGTGTGTGTGTGTGTGTCTGCAGGAACTACCATGTGTTCTACTACCTGTTGGCTGGAGCCAGTGAAGAGGAGAGGAAGACCTTCCACCTGCTTCAACCTGAGGAATACCACTACCTCAACCAGGTCCGTGCACACACACACATACACACACACATACACACATATGCAGAACTGTTTATTCAGAGCATAGATCCACATTCCTGATATTTTATGCTCTGTTGCATTTCCTGAAAGATGAACATAAAAGATGAAGATAACCCGTTTTTCTCTGATGGTGAACATTTATCCCAAATGTGAGAAAAGTGAGTTATGATTAAAAAAAAAGAGCCACAGCACCTTGTGGAGAGATAGACGACTCAGAAGATGATGACAGACAATATCTCTGTCTCCCTTCCCTCCTTTTCTGTCTGTTGGGTCGGATTCACTTATTTTTCATAACTGGGGCACACAAGTGTTGATTGCATCAGCCCAAAATATTTCAACCCTTCATGTGTGTGTGTGTGTGTGAGTGTGTTTACATGCTTGTGTACATGCCAGAAGCCCCCACATGTGTGCATCTTTTGCAGTCGGCAGCAGATGTGTGCAGGATTCATATTCCCCCCTCGTGTGGCTGCACACTGGGGAAGCAACAAAAAAAAAAAGTGTTCTTTGTTCATCTCTTCTGGCTTTCCCCCCAAAAAAGTAATGGTTTTTATTTTCTTTTTTTTCACTCGTCCTCCCGTAATCCCCACAACAACAAACCCCCGCCTCCTTTGCTGCTGGCTGCCTGTTACTATGCAGCTCTGTTTCTATGGCAACAGCAAGACTCGGAGAGCTAATCTGGCACTAGGTTGGTCTCGTGCAGAGGGCGCCGATGGTCGCGTGTGTTTGTGTGCACACGCGTCTGTCTAAGCATGTGTGTGTGTGTGTGTTGCTGACAAACAGGGACACACGCACACACTCTCCTTACACAAACAGTGTCACAAAGGAGCAAAAATGATAATCCATATTTAGCTCTCTTCCCTCTCAAAGACGGGTTTTGTTGTCTGTCGCTGTGTCTGTCTGTTTCTCGGCAGTGAAAGTGGCTCAAGTGCTTAAAGCGATTATAGTCACTAGTTATATAACGACAACAGACAATCTAAAACTGATCGCACATATTGATGAAATAACAGAAATATCACCTTGTTCTGCAGCTTCATTCAGCTTTATAGGGAGTTTTTTTTTTTTTTTTTTTTTTTTAGCCATCTGAGCCACAGCTTTCCTGTTTTGGTTCATTCTCATGCTCATGCTCAGTCAGTCTCAGCAGGCAGTCACTGTTTACAATATAAAAGCAATATAAAAACTCCACTGTACTTTACCTGCCCACCACCAAGCAGCAGACAGACACAGTGAGAGACCAGCTGGTGAAGCTAAAGAGCTGGATATTTGCTTCAGGAGTTGGAGAAGACTAAAATCAAGCTAAAATAAGAATGAATATTTTGTGTCTTACACTCATCAAGTGATGGAAACATGACTCCAAATGATGCTAATTTTGCTCCGTAACTGCCGGATGTGTAAATAAGCAGCTGTCACATTAAAAGATGATGATGTGTGAATTATGGGTTTACAACCCTCCCCCCCCAAGTTACCAAAAATAAATCTCTTATTCTGGTGACACCTGCAGTTCCCGTGGTTACAGCAACAGCAAACACTTCATAAACACCTTTGTTAATTTTCAGTTTCAGTTTCCACCAAACAAACTTGCTTTTAAAAAGGAAGTCAGTCTAAAACAACTGTCAAAGTTAAACTTTTACTGAGCTAATTCATAATGAAGTAGCTCCTGTTCTACTGTTGTGTTAAACTCTGAATACTCAGAAACACTTGTATCGACCATCATTTCTGATCATCTCTAGGTCACATCATGGATTCAATTATTGTCGCCCTGGACACATGTGTGTCTGTTTGTGTGTGTGAGGATTAGTAATTTTTTCCCCCCATTTTAACAGCATGTGTAATCTCTCTCAGTCTCTTGAAAGTGTGCGTATTCCTGTGTGTAACCGATGCCTCCTTAACCCCCGCTCTCGCCTTGCTTCCAGATGACAAAGAAATCGCACAAACTCCACTGGGACAATTACTATGAGAGCGAGCTGGTCAGTATCACGTGGATGACAAGCTGTTTGTGTGCGTCTGTGCTTCATGGGTGTGTCGTGGTGAACTCTGGGTCATTGGTGCCAGTCTTGGTCTTGTTCCTGTATCTGCTGTCCACACACACACACGCATGCACGTCTGCTTTCACTGAGCTGGACTAAAGATGGAGGCGACCTGGCCTGACCTCAGCTGCTTGTGCTACATAAAACAACTGCCTCTGTGGGTTTAAAGGGATGCCTTAATGTCACAAGTTTACGTTCTTCTTTCTTTCTAAATTCAGTATCTCGTATCTGGAGGATTTTGGACTGATCCTCTCACATCAAAAATGACCAAACACAAAACGAACTGTTTATAATTTACTATATAGGTTTGGAATTAAAGGTTTTCTGTTTATTGTAACTTAACAGAAGTAGCTTTTTATAGAAGAAATTTTCTAATTTCTCTCTGAAACCAAGGAGGCTTGACAATATATAAGCTGATTCACCAAATTCAATTCAAACATAAAGGAATCCCTTTAAACTAATTTTTGGCTTTGGATGCTTTGCTGTTGGAAAATGGTTGATGCTGTCAAATCTGGAAACCATCCCCTTAAAGGGAAGTTCAGGATTTTACCTTCAAGTTCACTTTATTTCTAAAGAACCTTAAAACATATGACCTACAAAGGACATTAAAATAAATAAAAGTAAATTGAATATACCAAATACAGAAACATTGTAAACACACTAACAAAAAAGAAACAGCAAACTACATCCACATTTATTATGTGACACACAGCAGGCAGCACAGTGGAGGAATTAAATCTCGATATACAGTGGATAGATTCTGTGGTTGTTCGATTCAAGGCCAGAGAGGAGAGGAAAAGCAGGAAATACTCTAAACTCTGAGCATTATCATCAATAAATGTGGTAATGTGGCAAAGATAGTTTAAAATGACCACAATGGAAAAGGTCCAGGCCAAACTGACACGTGAACACTGTGGAGAAATGACCTGACATGAACTCTTTTTTTGTATTATTATAATTTTAAGAGTTTAACTTTTCTCTGCAATGCTGATGTCAGTCAGTGGGAGTGATACAAAAGTTCATATTTTAGATTGGCAAGTAAGTTAAGTAAGTTCAAATATGGAAAATCTAAAAACAAAATAAACGAAAGAGAAGATAACGTCAATAGGGTTCGACTCTGTTAGTGGGAGAGCTAAAGTCATATTATAGAAACTGATTGCGAAAATAAACAAAAGTTTATGCCAAAAACATATTAAGTGAGTAAATATTGAATGGGTTATTAAATAAATGAAAAGCTATCATTTTAACAGGCTTCCCGTCCTGCAACTTCCCTCTGAGTGTGTGGTCCATTGTGTGTGTGTGAGTTAGTGTTTCACCGGTCTTGGAGCTTACCACTGTCTTGCCAGCCTCCACCTGAATTGAGTAATGTTTGGTCAGTGGGATTTGTTGTGTGGTTGAGGGATTCACTATCTTCTAATAGAAGATAACGTTACTTTGACTTTGCCAATGAGCAAACACTTGACATGAGAGCGGGTCAGAGTAAATACAGTTCTGTCAGTCGTACTGTATTTCCCTCTTGACTTTGGCTCTTTGTCGCCTACTTTTTTAAAATTGTTCTTTCGTCCAGGAAAGGGTTTCTGAGGACGCTTGCTGGTTTTCAACTTCAAATTTATCCAGTTAAATAAAAGCTGCCCCAAAATTCTATCATCATACTCACCTGATGTAGGCTTAAAACAGTAGCTTTGAGAAGTCATGCTGCATTCTTAGGGCATATTCATGAACCTCATAGAAGTTGCATATTTAGCGATTTTAAAAATGGATCTTAATCAACATGTAGATCTGTGGCGAAGGAGTGGATTATAATAGGTTTAAAATGTAAACTAAATACTTCTGAAGAACGGGAGTGTAGTACAAACCTTTCAGAGAGCCAGCCTACATTGGGTGGAAATTTGAGAGAAAAGACAATCATTATTATTATTATTATAGCCTAGCTCTGTCTAAAGTGAGACACTGAACCTGCTAACACCTCTGAAGATGCATCATTTAAATTATATATAGATCATTTCAGTGGTTGCTGAGCTTCCTCCTACAAAAATTATCAGATTAGCTCAAGCACCCATTCATAGACCCCACCTGATCATACTGGATATATGTTCTATATACTTGCCCTAACAAAACTGAGACTGTTATGAATCTTCTCAACTCACTCTTACAAAGGATGTGAAAAAGCACATTCCCCAAAATGTTGAACAATCCCTTTAAAGTCACTGACTCCTCTCTCTCTTGCTCTCCTTCTCATATTTCTTCCTTACACAACCGCCCCCTCTCACTGTTTGCTGACACACTGTCTCTCTCTCGAGGGTCAGTCAATGACCTCATCAGTCTGTGACCCCGACTGTTCAAGGAGATGATGTCACTGTCTTCAAACACACACAGACAGCGAGCGAGTGAGAGAGAGAGAGACAGAGAGACAGAGAGAGAGAGAACCCTCAGCAGGATCCTGACAGCTGTCTGAGCATCTGACCAATCCTTTTGGCCTATTTAACCTTTGACCTCTAGCATTGGTCAAAGCTGTGGTAAATATAGACACTCAGCACTTTGAACAGTGACAAGTGTATACAGACTCCAGATGCAACGTCTGGATCTGAAAATAGAAAAATAAACAAATGTGAATTTTAAAAAAAAAGAAAGAAAAAGATGAACTATTTGACTGAAGATCCCAAAGACCAAACATTTTCTGGTGTGTGCAGTTGGGTGTTTGGTTCTGCACCTCGGTGGTTGTGGGTTTACATTCTGTGCCTGTTTGGGTGTCTTTGGTTTTGGGTCATGTGGAATGTCTAGTGACGGGCTGCATGCTGGTCTTTGGCACAGAATGAATCAGGTCCCTCAGCAACATAAATCATGATTAAGTCAAGGGTAAGTAACTGGATGCACATAACTTTTAACTGGGTCCACGAGGGATCTGTTAAAAGGCTCCATGTGCAGAGTCAGCCAGACTCCTGACTTGACTCCGTTCGGTGTAAATCTGCACCACAAATGTTGCAACTGGCATAAAATTACAATTCAAATTCTGATGTGAGAGGAACAGATTGTTTCTTAATCAACCCTTTACTGCACTCAAGGAATCTCTTTTTTTTTTCTTAGTACCAATAGCTAAGGTTTTGGTTTTTAACCAAAGTATTCCCTCACAACTGGCCAAAAGTGATCTCTTTATTTTCTCAACTTCCTTCAACATATCACATTGTGCAGCTTGGCGTGGAGGTCAAACATACCCAGCAATTTGAAAACCGGCGTTTCCCCAGGTCTCGCCGTAGCTCGAGAAGCCTCAAAACCCCTTTGTTGCAATTGGAGAAGCTCACTGGAGAAATCTGCCTCTTGTTGGCTCTGTGGCTCCTGACAAGTTCAGAGCCAAAGGAAAACAATGGAGCAGCAGACTAGGAGTGTTGGATGTTCAAGTGTAGAACAGGCAGATCCAGTGTGGATTATGGGCTCCCGTGTCTTCTCTCGTTGGCCGGTCCCTGTGGTATGTGCTAATTACAGCCTGAGAGAGGCTCGGAGCAGAGACATGCTGACCCGACACACACAGGCAACGTATACATACACACCCTCGCTCTCTAACCCCTTATTTAACACCAGTGCTCACTCATTTAGTATCTCAACACTCATTCATTCATAAGCTCACAAGCGACCACTGTATGATATCAGTGTCTCCTGGGTGCACAGGAATGTTCTCTTGTGTTGGCTTAGCAGAGTTTTCCCCATAAAGTGTCTTAACAGAGGTGGTTTGCATCTGCTTAACTGAACTGACCCCTGAAGAGTTCCTGTTTTTCCTGACATTAGAACATGCTGCTTTAATTAATTACTTCAAAGAAATTGGATTGGATTGATTAATGACCGTCATCTGCTGAGCTGAGTCAGACGATCCTGACGATGTCTTGTCTCCTGTGACCAATTTAGTCTCTACACAGTGGTCTAAACAATGATCTAAGCCATTAAATATGGGACTTCTGCTTTGAGATGTGATCCCCCGATCTTTTTCCTGAAGAGTAACTAACGTCTGGACACGACTTGGACTTTGGACTCATCTCAGCAAAACCCAGAATGACTTGAAACTGGACTTTGACTTCAGCACCGGTGACTCATGACTTCACTCTGACCTTTGACTTGGAATAACTTGACATTCTCCCTCAGCCTATTAAGTGAAAATGATGTGATAGACAAAGGAAGGAAAATCAACTCTTTATTTTCCTGTTCCTTGAATCAATCAAGTTTGGTCTTTAGAAAGGCAACCGGACTTGAAGTTCTTGAGGAACTTTGTCTTCGGCGACCCAACCCAGTCGGTCGAGGCAGGCAGCTTCCCTCCCTGAGTCCAGCTCTGTTGGAGCTTTCTTCCTGTTAAAAGGAAGGTTTCCTCCCTACTGTCACCAAGGGCTCACTTGGGGTGGAGACTGATAGGTTTCTCTCTTAAAAAACCCATTGGTCTGTTAGCCAATGTTATGAAGCCTCCCGTGTGTAATTTGGCCGTAGCCATCTTGTTTTTTTTGTTTTTTGTTTTTTTTGGACAAGAAGGTGGAGCTCGACTAGACACAGTTGTGACTTGTAACCTTTAAAACTATGACTGTTTGCTTCCTCAGATTTAATGTTATATTTTATCAATAAACTTCATTATCAGGTGTTGTAATTTCCTCTGATTTTAGTGGAGGCAGCATTTCTTTTCAGACAAAGTGGCCGACACGCACGCCAGGTCAGGTCACTTTTTTTTATACAAGATTAAATCATAATAGATGTTCTCTCAGGGCACTTTTCATTTAGAGCAGGTCTAGACCATAGTCTTTGATGATACTAGCACAGAGACCCAATGTTCCCTTCAAACAGGTAGAAACGTTGACGAGAACCCGGCTCATGGTGGGCGACCACCTGCCTCAACAGGTTATCTAGAAAATAAGCTGTGAAACCCTGCTCAGTCACACACACTCGTTCACCTGTTACATCCATCAGTTTCACAGTCTTGGAGCTGTCCAATGGAGCTGTCATTAAACAAGTTGTGTTTATATATTGATTTCAAATCCCCTGTGATGCTGATGTCTCTCTCTCTCTCTCTCTCTCTCTCTGTTGTCCTCTCTTCTTTTGTCTTTGTGTTTCCACCTGACACCAGCAGGACTGCTTCACAGTGGAGGGAGAGGATCTGAAACACGACTTTGAGCGGCTGCAGCTGGCAATGGAGATGGTCGGCTTCCTGCCCGCCACACGCAAACAGTAAGGAGAGCTGGAACTACAGTCCTGCAGTCTGTTAGAATCAAAATGTGATGACTGAATGAGCAGAAATCGATCTCATTATATTTCTGAGTGGATTTATTACCAGCTCAGCAGATGTGGTGACAAAGACTGAAGCTGACTCTCTAATTGTTCTTAGTCCTCATCTGATGGTCATGCAGCTAGGCCTGGGCAAACTGTGCATAAAAATATTGCGTATAGTGGGAAATATCACAATATTTGATATTATCGAATATTGACTGAAGGCTACTTGCAACACAATTGAATTTGTTTGATTTCTCTGACAGCTCTAAGCGGGTTATGCCTCTGGTTAGGTTTTTCTTTTTGTTTTGTTCCAGGAGAGATGAACAGTAAAACTCTTTATCCAATCGCTATCTTTTCATCCATTGTACATCCTGCTCAGTGAGACAGTAGGGTTGTTTGCACAAAATAGTATGAATGTATTAACAATACGCGTCTTTGTTCCTCAACAGGATTTTCTCCCTGCTGTCAGCAATCCTCCACCTGGGAAACATCCGCTACAAGAAGAAGACCTACAGGGACGATTCAATTGACATCTGCAACCCAGAGGTGCTGCCCATCGTCTCAGAGCTGCTGGAGGTGAGAGTTTGGTCCAGCCTTTCCCCCAGCACCAACTCAATTGCTCAAAAACTTATTTTACTTATAATCTTGTTTTCATCTGAAAATCCAGTAGATCCACATTGACAAGTCTGAGTCAAAAAAATACAGTACATTTTGTCTCACTGACTTAATGCTGAAATGAAACTCTCCAAATACTTTGAAGGATAATAAAAATGAAGAATGGGAACAGGGCTTTACCACAGGGCTTGTTTATTCTCCCTAAATACTTTCTTTGCCATTTTGCCTCCCAAAGCTCTTCCATTACATGCCCACCAGAGATACTTAAAACTCCCTGGACTTGGTGAACTTTAAAAAAACAAGTTGCATCCATTTAAGCAAAGTTTTCACTCTGCTCTGTCTGTTTCTGAGTTTCCCTCCCATATGAGGTTTTTACAAACAGGCTTTCAGAGAAGAAGCTGAGGGCTCTCTGCATACAAGCACAGCTTGTGGTGACAGTGGAAGTTAAGAGGTGCTTCAGGTCCCAAAGAGCCATCCAACCATCCAGTGCTTCCACAAAGTACTATTTGTGTAGAGGCTATTTTCAGAGCTCTCGCACTGGCGTGCTGTTACGTAGGCGAGCTTTCCCATCAGACAACTTGTTGTTCTCCTAGCATCACCTGCTGAGTTACATCATATGCAAATTACTTTAGAAACACAACAGACACTGATACAAAGAGTAACTGTAATTCTGTTATACGTGACTCGCCTGTCAACAACATATGTTTACTTAATTTTGCGGTGAAGTGTTTGTGTAGTGTAATGTTTTTTTTCTCCCTCCTGCTTCACATCTCATCATCTATTACAAACTGAAGTTTAATCTAACTGCACATTTTCCTTATAAAATGATCATTTTTTTCAAAAATTTTATCAAGTGCGCCACATAAAATCTCTGTAATCCATAATATTTAAGGAAACTTCAACACAGAAAGTTACAGAAGTGTTTGTGTTGTTCTGGAGGTGATTTGAAGTTTCTATCTTTATCTGAACATTATGTTCATTCTTTGGAGCAGTAATGATGAAAAATCAGCTCCAAAGCCTCTAATGCTCTAAATGTCTTATTGTCCATGTCTCTCTGTCTTTATTCTGTCTCTACGATAAACTCAGACCAACTTCTCCTCACTCTGAGATCAGAAAAATACAGGATTGATCCCATTTGCTTTGGATATACAAGCAGCTGACAGCTAGGCCTCTGAATGAGACACTGATGGGCTGTGACATCACCCACTGCAGCCAATAGGAGTGTCCCATGTAGAGACATGACTCCAGACGTCACTATCAAAGACAGTTGATGATAATCGATCTATAAACACACAGTGTATGGACAAATGGCTGTTAGAAAGAGCTGATTCTCTAGTTTAGCGTATACACCTCCGCAGGCTTAAGAGTGTTAGTTTGTTCAGTGGCAGCTGTTTGTCTTTGCAATTAAAATTCAAATGAAATTCAGCCAACAGTATTGTCAAAAATTAAAAGGAAGTAAAAGAGCTTTAGACTATTCATAGACCACAGAATCGATGCATCTCATGTTTGTTGATTGTTCCTCTTTTTCTTGTTTAAATATATTTTGAAATGTATCTTTATAACCTCACCTCTGTTTTATCACTGGATGAAAAAAGTAGCCCCTTATAAAGGTTTGAGCTATGAACAGATCTGACTAATCACAATCTCGTCAACAACTGATGTATCCAATACTCAATAACCAGCTGTGTAACAGTATCTTAGTAACTAGCAGATCTGATTTTAAAGGATTGGTAACCATGGTAATTAGCAAAGTTGGATTAACCATTAGAGCAATCTAATTAAGAAAATAAAGGATTCCTAAAGTTAGTTAGGATTTACTTTTGTAATTTGGGAAAAAGTCTTGAATGTTATACTTGTCACATCTTAACTTAAGACTTAAGAAGTGTAATACGCCCCCTGGTCTGTAGGTTTAGACTCTTTGTTGTCCACATGAGAAAAAAAACATGGGAAAATGTGGCACACAGCTTTTGCAAGTTTACAGTGTTGTGCTGACTTTGGGTTCATTCACGACACTAAGTGTAGACCACACACACACACAGATACATACACACTAGAGCACATTGTGAGGACAGCTCAAACATCCACATGCTGCTGATTTACCTCGGGACTGAGGGATGGTGTCACTTCCCAGTCCCTGTTACAAACTGCAGCGATTAGCCGGATGTGCTTGTTGAGTCGCTGACAAAACAATGTTCGACGTGTGTCGGAGACTCCTGTCAACAGCGCAGTGGGGATGTTATGGCTGTGGAGAGGCTGTCAGGGTTCCCCCTTTAACATCCAGACTGGTCTCTTTGACTCTGCTGAGGCCCAGAGTGGCAGTGACGTGATCTGAGCCACATGCTGGCCACATGCTCAGGGGGGCTGGTGTTTTAAGTTCAAGTTTATTTTGATGTCTGTTAGTTGGTGCAAGGGCAGCGGCTATTTGTCCCGAGGGACATATAAAACATTCTTGAAGTGAAGAGGAAGAAAGAAAAGGAAACCAAAACACAGCTTCATGAACTTGAACAAAGAAAGAGTCACAATTACACAGCATTTTGAGAGTCAAGTCAACGAATATGAAAACTGTTATTTGATAAGAGGAGGGATGGGATGGGGGAAAATAGGTAATGGTTTTATTAGTTTCATCATGAGCTCAATAGATAAAATCTTGAATATTTTCCACATTAATCTATCTAATAAGGTTACCTAGTTCTGTCTTTGAATTGTAACTTGATAAAAGCTTGTATAGTATTTACTGTGATTTACACTTGACCTTTGAATTAAAATTTAATTTGCTGGGATGCTTGGATTACAGATAGATGTGCAGACCAGACAGCCACTCTCATGCTTTATGGATGATGTATGACTTAATTTTAAGATCCTTTGCATGAGCGAGACTGGCTAAATGGCTAAAACACAGCAGGTTATTGAGGTTTGCTAAATGTAGTTTTGTGTGAGTCATGCGAGGCTGGAACTGCTTCAAGGGAACGCTCAGACAAAGTGCACACTCGTGCACAGCGTGAGGGAGGTTTTGATTTGCATGAAAAACCAGAGCTGTAATCAGTAAAACGGTTCAACATTTGGGGCAGGATGAGACATTAACCGCTGCTCTCACTGCCACCATGGCTGACCAATGTGAAGCATCTCTCAAGGAGAATTGATTGGCACGAGTGTGGATTGATGCATGAATAGGAACGAAACTGGCCGGGACCTCCTGCTTCCTGTGGAGGTGGAACTGGAAGAGGAAATAGAGCTCATAGGAGCTGATGGACAGCGGACAGACTGCATCCTCCGAACTGCAGAGTTGAGTGATTTAACCTAACCAGAAACATTCCTCTGCACACTGGACACCAGTCCTGAGAGAGAACAAATCCCTCTAAAACACACAGTTTTAAGCTGAAAGCCAGAGTTTCATTCATTCAATACATTGTATTCAATGCATTGAATGCAAACATGTTGTTAAAGTTATTTAGATCCTGAAATTGAATAGATGTGGTTCTATATTGAGCAAGCAGAGTATTTTTAACCCTCACACAGTCGGGTCAGCAGTAAAACAACCAATTACACACTTGTCTAATATTCTTTAAATACACTAATAGTGTTTATTGAGTTTGCTTGCTATGTAGTAATGAGTGACAAATGGTAGCAGCAGCAGACTGTCGGCTGAGCACGTCGAGTCAAAAACATGGCAGCCTTTTCCATCATTACCTTCCCATCCACAGGACATGAATGTGGCATAAATACAGATATGACCAGTTAATGTCAGATTACAGACCAGAAGTTCTGCTTTGTGCTTTTAGACCACAGCGATGTGAAATGTAGGTGACCTTGGTGATGATATGGACATTGAGGACTTAATCCATTATTGACATTTAACTAGGTTTGTTTTAGGATTTGGAAATTAACCCTGCAGGACACTCAGAGGCTTTGTAGTGTGAAGGATAGAGTGTCAATGTTGCAGTTGTCTTAGTTTGTGTTAAGATGTGGGAGGAGGATCCTATGATAAAGGTTGGTCAGTTCTGAAGTGGTTTTGCCTGCACAAATAAAGAAAACAGATTTGCTAACTTGAGGTCTCCATACCACAGGCAGAATTAAAAAAAGTCAATATATGAGAAGAATCACTGACCCCAACTCAAGCTTAAAAATGTGTGTGTATTATGGTATTAGAGCTGTGATCACAGACAGAGCAGCAAGCCTGTTACCCAGCGACTAATACATGAAAATGTAGCGGCTAAAGACCAATCACCAGGCTGCAGAATAGGCTTTGCTCTTAGTGGAGGGATTACCAGGCAGTGTGAAATGAAGTCTGATTATGCCACCACCACCCTCCCCCCACACACTAATTTACTCACTACACACACATACACACACATACATATGCAGCCCTCCCTCATTTCCTGCCCCTGTGTTTATGTCAAAGCCTGAACAAAGTCAGCAACTGACAAAAATAGGTCCATAATGGTATTAACTATGACATTAACACCCTTGCCTTTTATACGTAAAGACATCAGGCAATCACACAAAGACATGCCCTCACATGTATTCACACACTCTTGCAAACACGTGGTCCTGGCAGCAGCTGTTTGGCCCACTCCCATAATCCCTGTAGATGGAGGAGATGTGTGCGGTGACATCTGCTTCTCCCACTGTGGCCCTGTCATCAATGGTTTGTCTGGGGCCAAGTTTAGAGTCAGTGTGAACTTGCATGCAAGGCCGCATAGTATTGTATTGTGTGTGTGTGTATGTCCTCTGCTAAGCTGCTAAGCTTGGCTAGCTATGTTAGTCAAAGGCAGCAGGGATATTATGAGCTTCATCTTGTATGAATGTAGGGGCAGTTAAGGAGGGGTGATATGGATTAAATGTTCTGTCATGATGTGTTATTTTATCACTATGGTAATGTATAAAAATTTCTTACAATCTTCTAATACAACCTAAAGTTTCAAAGATCCCATATTTTACATATTTCCAGTGTTTTATCTGAAGTGTTAATATCAATAAAAAGATGTGGTTGTGGTTTTAAGAACCAAAAACCATCTCAGTGTAATTTTACAGCCCCTTTTAGGTTCCTCTCTGGAGCCCTGACAACAACAGGTTTGTGAGCTAATCAGAGCCTCTCTTCTGAATGATTTCAGACTGACTTCAGATTTCAGGTAAATACTCAGAGAAACCAAATCCTGTAAGGTTGGATGGTAGGTCTGGGTGGGTGGGGCTTGGGGGGTGCAGCTGAGGGCATTGACTGTTTTGTTGTGACATCTCAAAGACTAATTTATCTGTGGATTGCGCTCCATTATACTTTCACAGTATTGATATAGAACTTAGACCTGATTTATAATCACATAGAAATCTCACTTGACACAATATGGGACCTTTAAAGGAATAGGCACATCCATCTATACAGAGGGAACATGTCATCTAATGATATGTATCACTATAGCGCCCAAGCCAAGCTTCAGTTATCACCATGTGCAACCTAAGTAATTTTCAATACTTTGATACTTGAGGCATAAGTAGTTTTATTTTCTCTCTGTTTCACTACTTCTATATCCACAGAAGATATTTATTATACAACTGTTTTAACAAGCTCAGTAGTACTCCTCATTATGAGAAAACAAACCTTTATTGTTTCCATACTGTTGGTGGACTGTTCCTTTAATAGAGTTCTGAGTTAATATCCAAAGCACACAACTAATAAAATACTCTTTCCATCTGATACAGTGATAAAATGATGTTTTGGTCAGAAGTTGGAGTCAGCTACAGAACAGCATCTAGATTTTCAGCAGGGTGGGTGTTTGAGCTCAGGCCCTCTGGTAGCAGTGTGTCTTGCTGTAAATGTCAAAGAGCGTGAAGGGGAACTCCACTTGTGTTACACTGGTTTTAGGGATTAGTTCACTGGTTGTGTGGACTACTATTCAGTCATATAATGTGTTCTGTGGTTCTGGAAGAGTTTTGTCAAAAAAATAACTTCTGATGACGAAACTAGAGTCAACTCAACTTCTGCTTGGAGACTACACATGGAGACTACAGTTTTAACAGGCTGGGGGAGTTTGAAAGCTCAGGACATTTGTCAGGGAGATAAGATGTAGCTGGTTGTATTGTGGGAAATGTAGAGTGTGGACTTCTAATAGGAAGTAAAAGTCATGTTATTTAAGACTGCTGCGTCGGTTTTGATATTTCCTGTGTGTCCCGCAGCTTTATGGAAGTGCATATTAAATCACTCTTTAATAAAATTACTCCCCACAAAATTTCCTTGTGCCCAGTGATCACATACAGGACCACATAACAGGTCCAAAATCAATACATATCTGTGGAGGAACTGGACCATTGCTGGATACGATGCTGCTGTCTCTCCTCACGCAAAGACAAAAAAATAAAGTAGTCTTACTTCAGCATCAGAGGTCATCATGTTTAATGCCTTCATGCACATTCATCGGGTCTCATGTAAAACAACACATCCCTCCAACATCATGTAAGAACTGCTGGTGATGCCACAGACTCTTAGTAACACTTCCCCAGTCTAACACTGTCTCTGGGTCCAGTGACCTTGATCCTGATCTCTCTGATCCTTCTTGTCCTTGACCTTTGAATTTTTTTTTCTTTTTCCAGGTGAAAGAGGAGATGCTGCTTGAAGCGCTGACAACCAGGAAAACTGTGACCGTCGGAGAGAGGCTCATCGTGCCCTACAAACTTGCTGAGGTGACCTTTTTAGACACCACACAGTAACATAATGTGACACCTGCCCACCTGAATCCACACCCCCCCATCCACCCCCCACACCCCCACATCCCCCACACCCCACCATTAACCAAATGCTAAACACTAAGGGACATTATATTAGACACTTTTTATATAATTGTGTTCTTTGCTAATAATGGTCAAAAGAGCCAGTGTGTCATGGAGGTGGGGGTGGAGTTAATTATAGTCGGTCTTAAGAAAGCAAAGTGGAGCCAACTGTTTTGTTGTAAAGTGCGTCGGCTGTGGGGGAGAACCTCAGTTTGTCTGTGTACATGCTTTGGAGCTTGTCTGGGGAGTTTGTTGTGGCTCTCCGCCAGCCCCCACCTCATGTGTGTGAGGCTCCTTTGATAGGGGTCTCTTCCTCTGCAACTTCCTGTTTCCTGTCGAGCCAAGCAACAGTGCGACACAACTCTGTCCATACAGCCCTGTGGACTTACAGTCTGTAAAATCTATCGTCAGGATGCCTCAGCTGACCCAGATAGACTCCTCTGATGTGTATCATAGTGTATAGTGTCATTGATATTCAGCAGCTTTCCTTTTATCTCTCCATCCCCATAGCCTTTGATGGCTCTGTGTAGAATTGAATTTGGACCAGCTCCTTGCTTGTGACTGCAGGGTCTTTTGTCTGAGGAAGGAAATGCTACACATAGATAGTCTGTTACTCCACTTGCCTCCACCCCCCATCTGATCTTTGGGTTAGTTTAGCCCAACAATGGTAGCTCCCGCTCTCCCACACCCCCATCTCTGCAGTCATGTGGTCTTGTCTCAGGAATGTGCAACCTCCACTGGAATATACAGTACAGAGGCCAGAAACCAGAGCCTATGTCTGTCTGTTTGTCTCTGTCTCTTTCGCTCTCTTTCTCCTTCAGTCACACACATGTCATACACATAAATTAGATTTTTCTTCATTGGCTGTGCAAGAGAGGCTTAGACATTGTGATCAGAAACCTTTTCCTGGGTGGGGGTCATGATAAATTCTGTCCTCCAGCTTCTGGTTTCATGCCATGGAACTTCTTCTGTGTCCTTAAAATAAATGTAGAATAGCATCGGAAGAAACATGCAATTGTATATTCAGAGATAAAAGAGTGTGATATTTTACTTATTACCTGATACCACACATTTATATATACATACACACATATATCATTGTGTGTGTTTGTGTGTTAAATGTGAAAAAGTGAAAACTACTAAAAAACATTTTGTAAAATAAATAAGATTAATTCAAAAAATTTAATCTAACTGACAATGTACATGTGATACAAAATTGTGGCAAAATGTAACACAAAAAAGTCACATTGCAAATTTGGTGCCTTCTTAACCCTAACCTTAACCATCACTACTATAAGACTAAATCCAAACTGTACCTTAACTATAACTTAATCTAATTCTAACCTTAAATCCTGAAACCAAATCTCAGTCCTCAAATGGCCTTTTGAAGAAGTGAGGATTACTTTCAGAAAACGTCCTCGCTCAAAGAGCCCACACACTCACGCACACCACAAGAACAGCAAAGTCGAAGCCCTGCCCTGATCTGACCAAGGGCCATGGGAGCGAGCTGAGGCCACCTGTGGAATCCATAAAACGCCTGTTTTTATACAAAGGAAATGTGGAAAAAAGACCTTGGCAAATGTTGCCAGTTCTTCTCAGAAATGATTTCTTCCTACTTGGATGAGAAAGGCTGAAAAAAAATGTGGAGATTTGAATAAGGCGTCTGACCTTTTGAACCTCAGCGTGCTGCAGACCCCCTGAACTCATTGGATGGACCCCGGTTGAGTCAGATGGGAAGCATTTGGGTTTGGTTCCAGTGTAATAGTGAGAGTAAAAGTAATTCCTTGTTCAGGAAGGGAAACTGTGCTTGGCAAGACCAGAATCTGGAGCTGTTTGCTACTGTCTGTGAGTCCAACCCAAGGACACTAAAGACGGGGATTTAGTGTTTAAGCTGAAACGTTCATTAAAATGTTTATTTTAGTTCAACATTTTAGTTTTGAATCTGTTTTTTCATTCAGTTCACACTGATTTTCTTATTTTGTTCTGCTTCTCAAAAACTCAATGTCAAGACATCACTTTAAATCCACATTTCTAATAAGTGATCGACCTTATTGCATTTGTCTTAGCAATGTTAAACATAAAGGCCTACGGTATCAATATCTGTATATTAATATAAACATCAGTGGGATTTCTTTCTTTTCTTCAATTACTGATTATATAAGAAAACAGGCCTTAAATCACACATTCAGCACTTGACTTGCAAAAGAGCATATTCTGACATTTTAAAAAACGGTCCTGGTACAATATGTGTATTTGGGAAGGCGGGTTTGAAATTAGTACATTCATAAGGAGGGGAAAAAAACACAAGCTGTATGTGGTATTCAGTGTTAAGTCTGACATATTTCATTGTGAATTGAGAAAGAAATAATAACTACTCTCTGTTTTCCACTAAATCTGAAAACAGTAACAATATGTAGGCTTATATCGAGGCCACCACTTCCTTTTTCCTGTGTGAAAGACACACATGGGGAAGGTGAAGTGAGGGTTGTCAATCAGAGACTCATTCATGTGCTTTGCCTTCATATAAAAGGTGCTGCTTCATATTAGAAACTGTTTCAAAGTGGTTGACGCCTGGTAGGGAGGGTGTAGAGGTGCTGCCCCACTGCTGGGGGATTGTAAAATGTATCAGTTAACATATACAGACACACACACACATAGACAAAAACGGCAACTACATAAATACTAATTAAAAACACATGCAGATTGGCATATTGTGGTGAAACGCACACAAAACATCCTGCAGCGAGGAAGCTAGCTGGCCACGTGCAGTGTGAGCTCATGCTGGTGTTTCACACCTCCTGTGGTTTTCAGGAGAAAGAAAGAGAGAGAGAGAGATGGAACGAGAGAGAACAACAACTTCCCCTCATCAGACCCTTGTAATCACAAACACAATCACAAGCTGAGAGCTGGTTTACCAGCCTGGACCATTACAGTTTACAAAAGTCTCTGATTAAGTCCTGCTAATTATTTTGTCAGTTTCTTGGGTGGCCCTCTAGAAAAAACATTTTCAACCCATTTGCATCCAGCCACATCCCCTCCCAGTTCCTAACTGGTCCCATTGTGGTGAATAATTGAATTACATGGCAAATACAGAGACAATGAATGCTCAGCGAGCATGTCAAAAGTTCGCATGAGATCTGCCAATCCCCCGAGTTTCTGCTGAAGCCTTTAAACCGTGATGCTTTTTGAAACCTTGTATTATTTGTAAGACGCTTATATAACTTTGTGGGAAGAGGCACGTCACAGGCCTGGCTGCTAAAAATACCATAAACAATCAATAATGCAAGAGCAAAGAGGCAGCTTTTAAAATGCACAATTTTGCTTCATCACGGCCTTTGGCTGCATGTGCCCTCAGCAGGTAGTTATTCAGCCAGGTTCACAGTGTCCCGTTCAGGCCTCTGAAGGAGGAAGAATATTTTTATATTTTATTATTACATAACCAGTTTGAGACATTTTCTTTTGTGTTACACTCCTGTGGAGTGAGTCTATGCGCCTGCTTCTATTTACTCTTCCAAGAATCATCAGACCAACTAACTTTCCTCCTCTATGTTGCTTTTCTCTGAGCAAAGGCTGTAAAACAACATATATATGGTATGTTGAGTTGAATCTTTATTTAACCAGGCAAACCACAAACTTCTAAAACAACAGTGAAGAAGAAAAATTAAAAAACCATTTGGTCCCATCAGTGATAAAGCACAGTTTCACTTAAGTACTCTGAATAATTACCTGAACTTACAAAGCACAAAATGTAAGTTAAATCTATTTAATCATTTGAATAAGACTCTTAATTTTAGCAAAACCCTGTTATTGTCATGACTCTGTATTAGATATAAAGAAATAAGAGATCTTCATTAATCTGTGGTTAACTGGTTAACCAGTCAAGCGTTCGGTTAAACAGGGAAATCCAAAGGCCCTTGTTAAGGTTTTATTGGGTGCTTAAGTTTTTATAAAGAGCAAGAGTGATTTTGTGTTATTTCTCTCACCAGAGGTTTGACACAAACAGTGTTGAGTTTCACCCTTCTCTGTTCATTTTCATTCTCCGGTAAATTAAATCTACTCTGATTGGATTACACATGAACATAGTCTTTTTAAATGGGGGTCTCTGTTGTAATGGACAACTGTTGTGGGGTTCCTGGCGTGAAAATGTTTGACCCAGCTGCCAAAGAACGTGCTCCTGTGTCCAAGTCTCCATTTAAGTCTGCTTATGTTAGCTTAGCATGCCTTTCATCATGTCTAAGGAGAACATAGTTGCTCTTTGGCTTGTTGAGACGTAATGGCTCGTCTTGGCAGTGTTGTTTTTTATGGATCAAAAAGTGATCCATAAAAAAGTTGTCCAAATAGTGATCTGCAGGTCTGGAGGCACTTAAGGCTCTGGCTCTGAAAACAACTAAAGTATTACAGCACCGCAAACAGCAAGACTACCAAACCAGGAACAGTAACTCAGAGTTGTGAGCAGTGTGGGAGCTTTAACACAGGCTCTAAATACAAAGTGGCTGCTGTTATATCCCTGGCATTTCCCATCTCTAAATTACAGTAGCACAGTCACTAGCAGAGTCTTAGCATTGATGCCAGTTTACTTGAGCTAATAGGTATTTTTGTGCTAATGAATCTTCCTTGAGAGAGATTTATGCGAGTTGCCTGTTGGCTCATTTCAACAGCCTGCTGCAACAGTAGTGCTCTGCATCCGGACATTGGAGAAAGCCACAAAAATGATTAATATAATGGGGATTTATGGATCTTGGTTAATTGCTAATTTGCTTAGAGGGTTAGGTGTCATTATGCTAAATATCAATGTTGAGCCAGCTGGCCATTAGCTTAGCTTAGCATCAAGGCTGAAACATGGGGAAACAGCCAGCTTACGCTCTTTAAAACCACAATGGATCGTTTTTAACTTGAAGCTAGCTAGTGAAGGCTAGCTGTTTCCACCTAGTTCCAGTCTTTGTGCCAAATGAGGTTAGTTGTCTCTTAGCAAGCTTCTTATTTATCATGCAGATATGACTGGTCTTAAGCTTCTGATCTAATGAAAGCAAATAAACCATTTCCCAAAATGTCTATCTAGTCCTTAAAGATTTCACACTAATCTTTTAAGCCATTATTCTTACTATCAATGAATCAGTTAAACAGTCAATAACAGTGTTTACACAGTAAAATAATATATATATATGTCTCAATTTCCCAGAGTTTTCTTACTTTCTTCATCTAAAACAGCAAATATTTGGCATTTTGCTTGTAGAGCTAAATTATCGACTGTGTCTCACTTGATTCAAATACAGTCCATCAATTTATTGTTCACCATCACATCTCTGACCCCTTCATCTTCACTTTTCCTTGTGGTTTCTAGGTCTTTTTCTTCCTCTCAGTCAGTTAGGACAAATGACTCCGCTGCTGCCTGTGCAGTAGTTCATTAGAGCTCTCGCCTGCCCACTCCACACATTTAATATGACACTGATTCAGTTCCAGAGAAGCAGGAGGGAACATTAATGTTGTGTTTGTCTTCTCAGCCTGGTCTCATCTGCTGCAGTGGGCAGGTGTTTGGGTTTGATGCAGTGAAGTCGGCAGGTTTCTATCATATGCAACATACAGCGGTTATTAAAGCACTAACCAGTAACAGTAGCTATGCTTCAGGGTCACTTTGTGCTGCAGAGGAAGAAGAATAGTGTTTTATTGGTCGCATAAGTGCTCCCTCTTTAGTCTTCGAACACTTGTGGGCCACCGCTGAGAAATAAAAATGGCTTAGCAGCAGACGGGAGTCACTTCATTCAGGCTGAGTGATAAAACAATATTGGCTCCTGCTCCTGATTAAGAAATCCATATGTTTATGATTAGGAATAAACTGACATCCTTGCGTGTGTGTTTGTGCGTCTAGGCGGGCACAGTGAGGGACTCCATGGCCAAGTCCCTGTACAGCGCGCTGTTTGACTGGATTGTGTTCAGGACCAACCACGCCCTGCTAAACAACAAGGATCTGGAGGACCGTTCAAAGGTAGGAGTGAAAACACATCTACAGGACCAATGAGGA
>CM076652.1:22679080-22827684 GCA_038496675.1 Rachycentron canadum
TGTTTCTGACAGTTAGCCCTCAGGCCCTACACACACACACACACACACACACACACACACACACACACACACAGCAGGAACTAACATGCTGGCAAACAGGTTATGTTACTGTAAATGAAAAATTGACTGATAAGCACTCCAGGGCTTTAATTTTACGTCTAGATTTTCTGCTGCTGGAGCAAAGTTAAAATAAACAATGATCAAAAAGATAACAACAAATACTTCATATCAAAATCTCTATAGCTCAGCAAGTGAAGTAACTATTCCTGCTGAAAACATTCATTCATTTATTTTTTAGCAAAGGGAGTTATTAGATTATTCTACATGTGGATTCCAGTGTTCCCATCCCAATGACCTGAAACATAGGAAGTACACCCACAAAAAACATAAAGAGAAGTGTATTGTAGACAAACAGATGCTGGTTTTTGTTAAAGGATGTCACTTCACATACACTTATTTAAATGTGTTCACACCATAGACTGTTGATAAAAGTGGATGTTGACTCTGTGGTTGTAAAGTGAAGCCAATGCTAATCTAACCTAATCTAATGACCATCAGGGGGGCGACTCCACTGGTTGTAAAAAGAAGTCACATTGTATTGAAGTCTATGGGACTCTATGGGCTCTAGTTCTCACTTGATTTATTAGCTCAGTAAACCTTGTCCTAATGAGTTTATGGTCTCAGTCTCTCAGTCTCTAAGTATTCTTCAACACAAAATAATGTTCATTTTTTAGATGCTGGTCCCATTCAGAGGAAAATAGACCATTAAGCAGTTAATGCATTAGGGCGTGGCTGCCTGTGATTGACAGACTGTAACGCACACAGTGACCTGCCTGACATCAGGATAGAGGACAGAGCAGGTCAGCTCCACCCCTCACTCCTCCTCAGCTCCACCTTGTTCACCAAATATGGTTTCTTCTGGTCCAAATTACAAACTGGAGGTTTCAAAACAGCAGCTCACAAACCAATGGGTGACATCAAGGTGGGTCGCCACTTTGTCCAGAGTCACTTCCACTTACAAAAATGACTTGGTCATTGTGTTTATAGGAGTAACCACACAGACTTGCTCTTGTCATTAACTTTATTCAAACTTCTTTGTACTGAATCAAACTCAATGTTTACGCTTGTTTTCACCATTGCTCAGAAAACCAGTTTTACAACATATACAAGGCATCCTACAAGGTGTCATTTTGTTATGTTGTCATTTTACAGGTCTGTAATTTCCTGTACATTTCAAACTGGAGTAAAAGGAAATAACCAGAAATGTGGGACCTACTAATTAGAGGAAAAATAGAGCGTGATTAGCTGGTACATTTCCAGTTCTTTCTATTTTTATTCAGTGTAGCAGGTGAGCTGGACATGCAACCTGTGAAATGTATCTATAAACAACAATTCAGCATAAATGAAGATGTTTGCAGGAATAATAGAAAAGGTAAGAAATAAATTGTGGTTTAAATGGAGCAAATTATTTCATGAAAGATCGTAAGACCTTTTTATCAATAATATACACTACATGTATGCTGTCTCATCTATATTGACTGGCCCCCATTTCAATGTTTCCATAATATGCAGTAAGTTAAGTTGAGTTTAAAGTAAATATATTAAAGTTTTATCAGCACCATCAATCATCAATCAAAGAGTATAATGTATAGTTGTTAATAGTGGCTCTGTGATGGCAGGTTTATCCTTATCTCTGTTTTGATTGAACCTTTCATTTGAAAGTTTGTTCCTGTATTATGTTCAGCTAATAAATGTTAAAGTGCTGCTGAGACGCTCACACTGACAGCACGGTGCCCAGTATTGTTTCAGCAGAGTTCACGTTTATTATCCTTTAATCACCGGGGTCCTCCAAACCGTTGGCTCTCTGCCGCCCATGAGTTTATTTGACAGGACAACAGTTGGTGGACTGGACCTGCAGGGTCCCCTCTGAGGCAGGTTTGGTATCACTTCCTAATCGAGGATCGCTACATCCCTACTGATTTGTGTTTGTTTGAATAAAGCCGTGCATTTCATGGTGTGGGCCCCCTCTACCCTCACATTGACGTAGGAGGGAAAGCGCTCCACACCTTGACTGTCGTATTGTACAGAGTCTTTAACTGCTGACTTCAGATCAGCCAGTGATCAGTTACCTGAGGAACTTTCCCAGTTTGCATGAGATCATAAAATCAGTTATCAAGATGCTGCAGATTTTAGCTAATAGTTTGTTCTTGACCTTGACATTAGCAAAACTCAAGGTCCACTTGCTTACTTCTCCTGCAGCTCTTGATCATGTTGGCTGTCATTTTCAGTAGCAGATTGTCATAACACGTCAGTTCAGAATAAAATATATAAGCAGTTTCCTCCAAATTAAGAAACTTATTGAAGGTCTCCAGGACTCCAGGCTGAAATTGAAAGTCAATGAAACTGTAACTTGATTTGTGGAAAAAGTACACACCACTGCTTCTCATTAGTCTGTCACACTGACTTTGAAAGGTGATTTCAGCTTTTCATCAGGGGGGTTTCCTCTTCTTCCTCCAATTTTCAACCCCCTCCCCCCTTCTTCCAGCCAATCACTTGGTCTTATCAGCAGTATGTGTTTACCTTCAGAGCAGCAGCCAAGGCTATGAGAGAAAATACACGAGAGCCACCGCCTTAGGCAAACACTGTATCACGTTCATGAGATACGAGATATCATACTCACTCAGGATAGAAATAAAAACATGTGGCCAGGTTTTCCTTCACCTGATAGAAATGTGTTACTTAGTTTATTGTTTAGTGTCCAGCAGTAAAGTGCCAGGGACTCTCTAAGTCGTGTTCCTGCTTCCTCGATAGAAACTATAAATGGTCACTCTGATAAAGCAGCAGTTAATTATTCATACATCGGAAAAGCTAAGTTGACATTTTGATGCAGATTTTCCAGGTTCTCCGCCCTTGTTCCAATCACACAGCACAGCTCACTCGTTGACGTCATTTTTTTGTGAGTCATGCTGGTCGACAGAGTCCCAGTTGCACTCGACCACTAACAGCAAAACCCACTTACAGAGCAAGTTGAATGTCAACAGCATGCATGTCTCTGCATCTGTGTCTTCGTCAGTTTCTACGTCTGTTTCTCTCTGTGCTTTTAAAACCACCACAGCTTACTCAAGCTCCCATGATTGCACCACAGCTCCTCCCGCCCGCTCAATAAAAACACTCTCTGTCATAACAAGGGAGATGGGGAAGGAGGAAAAAAAAAGAAACAAGGAATACAGTTGATAGGAGGAGAGATGGAGAATTACACACAAACATACACAACCTCCCTCACCTCTACATGGGGGCATCGGGCCAAACACAATTCAGGCCAGTCAAATGCTGCACTGCATTACGCAGCAGAGAACAGGCACAGAGTTGAATAATGGATGGAGAGTCAGCCACAAATCCTGACTGACCACAACAGCATTGCCTGCTTTGTGCACAGCAGCAGGAAGTTTTAGGGCTTTTATTGCTCACAGATTGGTTTAAGTCTTTGGTTTTTACATCTGTTATCTGCCAGTTGTGTCTCTGTCTGTATTCTCAGTACACACTTCTAAGGATCAATTCAGCCAAATTACAATAAGACCTGGTGGTATCTAGACATGCAGTTAGGTTTGGAACTATTTGCCAAAAATTTCTACCTAAACTCTCAACTTTATGGTGACCATTTCGAAGACACAGTGTGTTAAAGGGCCCGTATTGAATAAAGTCAGATGTTTATGTCTGTCCTGATTATAAATCGGGTCTTCTATATCTATTCTATATCTATATCTTCTTTATCAATACTGTGAAAGGTCTCAGTCCACAGAGAAATGCTCACAGCCTGTATTCAGAGACTGAGCCTTAAAACCAGCTATTAGGACTTTGTGCTGTCACAACAAAACAGTCACTGCCCTCAGCCACACCCTAAGCCCAGCCCACCAGGGCCCAACACACAATTATTTAGTTTGTGTTAGAGTGTTTACCTGAAATCTGCTGTGTTTTTATTTGCTCATTTAGAAAACACTCAGCCAGTCACAAGAGAGGCTCTGAGCCGACTTCACCAACCTGTTGTTACTCGAGCTCCAGAAAGAAACCTGAGAGAGGAGATATAAAACTGCGCTGTCAAAACCCCAAATATATCTTCTTATGGATATTAACTTCAAATTAAACACTGTTAAAATGTAAAATATGGGACCCTTAATGGAAATTCCTGTTCACCTTGATCATATCTGGGTGACCTAAAACTAACTAACCACCTCTTGATCCTCTGTTGAACTCTGACATCCAGCTCCACTAGAGTTAAGAGATTTTACCACTGCATTACTGGGAACAGGTCATTTGTGCTGCGAGTCAAGGCGCTTTATGTCTTGAAATTATTCATTAAACATATGGTGGACAACAGGGAGCGTACGTATGTAGAAATACCCCTCAGGCAGGTTCAGTCAGTACAGTGAGGGGCACCAGGAAAACACTCAATGAATGTACTGTATCGTAACAACCAGCCTCTACTCTTTAACCGCTTTAAGATAAATATATGTCAAAGTTTTAATAGAAACCAGGATTGGTTATGTTTTTGTTTTTGTTTGGTTTTTTTTTTGGTTTTTTTGCTCATTGTAGCTTTGACAGGAGTGAAGCCAGCTCAGATCTGCTGCTGCTTATTAGGGTTTCCTTTTTTTGTGCGCTTGGAGAGTTGCACTAACTGTGTTGTTGTTGTACCTGCCCTTTGCTAAACAATAACTAATTGTTTCAGCTCTAGTTCAGTTGGTTACAGCAGGTGAGACAAAAAAATCTCCTAAAGCAGCTGTTTATTCGCTGCTGGCCTCAGCATGTCTGACTCTAAATGATGAAGCTCAAAGTCCCTCAGCCGTTCTACTGTTCAGTCCAACTGTAACTGAACCAGCATCTGTGCATGCTTCACATACTGACTCACAGCTTTGCAATCTGTTTGTAAATATGTGTTCGTAATAAAATGCCTGATGAGTTTATGCGCTTATCTCTTCATCTGTGCGTCTGCATCTAATTGACTCTGTCTGTGAGTCAACACCCGTGTTCACAAACTCTTAAACGCAAACACCGTCTGACGTCGGCCAGTGCTCGGCTTGATGAGACTCAAACAAAAGCACATGCATGTTTTCGTTTTGCCTGATCTGGTTCAACCTCTGAATGAAAGCAAACGTGCCACATGTTCTGAATGCCTTGACAGTTATTCAGCAGCCTAAAAAAAGGAGGAGAAGGCAGACGTGTCGCATTTGCTAAAGTATGTTCTCGTGCTGCTCTATATGCCTCAATGCTGCCTCATTGTAGTAATTGTGTAGCATGTGTACCAACTGATTGTGAAAATGGTTTGCATATAGTGCAAAAACACACACACACACACACACACACTATCAGAGATGCATGCAAAAATCCGCTGCAACACCTACAAACAGATACAGTGTGTACGTAATAACACAAACTATTTCATGCGCATATAAGCAGTACACACATATACACACACACACATTCGTATTTACTGTTGGGTTATTTTAGAGGTAGTGCGAATCATCACACACATTCCTGTGCGTGATGGTTGCCTGAAGCCCGGGGCACACTTGAATTGAACTCATTTGAAAGAGGTGTCATCTTACTTTCTCGCCTCTGCATACCTGGCCAGCCTCCCCTGATGGATTGATTGTTTTTATTAAGCTGCAGAAATTGTCAGAATCAGTTTCCAATGTTCTGACATCAGAAAGGTCCCGAGGACAGAGTCTGGCAATAACAAGACCGCAACGAGAAGTTTGTCTGAGGCACACTGACATCTTTGGGATTGGAGTGTGGTTGGCCATGAAATTTCATGGTTCCCAGAGGATGATCCCTAACAACTTGTTGACTAGTCCTGACCTTCCTTGGGTTTGGAGTAGCCCTCTTCAAAGTTTTAGAGAAGCCATAAAAGACTTTAAAAAAGCATTTTAAAACTCACTTGTTTTCTGAGTTTATAACTTCACTACTCTGTGTGTTTTCTTTCTCCTGGGTGACTGTGGCTCAGGAGGTGCAGCAGCTTGCCCACTAATCAGCAGGACAGTGGTTTGACTCCCAGCCCACATTTCAAGCTTAGATACTGAACCCTAAAATTGGCTCTGATGGCTGTTCACGGTGTGAATGGGTGGCTGTGTCAAGTATTATGAATCAGAATTCAATTAGACTAGAAAGGTGTTATATAAGTGTAGTCCATTTACTGTTAAGCTCTTCTAACTCTTCAACCTTTTCCTTCAGACAGTTCGGTCTGTGTTATATTGGAAAAGTGAATATCTGAATTCTGGCTTGATATCCGTAACATTTTCTGTTGACAGCTGTGATCCCCACTGGGTTAGCCTGATGTTTTTTTGAAACTTCTTTGCTTCAGCGACCAACAGCACGAAATTCCCATTAGCATCAAAGACATAGCTGCGTAAAAAGCCATGAAAATATACTCGGCACATTCATGTTCCTCAGAGGAGCATTTTGTCAGCCTTCCACATAAAAGGCAGATTGCCATAACATTTTCTCAGCATACTAATGCTTCCAAGAGGGATAAATCCATTCGTTCCCAACAACCACTGCTTTTTTGTCTAACTTCTGGCATGGCTCTAAGAACAGCACAATTAGCAGTATCTTATTGGGGGATGTAAAGAACATTGCAGCATCTGGGGACTGCCATAACCGCTTTAATCATTTAGATTATTGATTTACCTGATACAAGCCCCCCCTCTTTTCTTCTGTTTTTGTTCAGCTTGGCTTAACTGCTGCTGCTGACCCTGGAGAAGCAGAGTTGTATTTCTCCGGGGAAGGTTTGCTGAGTGTTCCTGCTCTTTTGCAGTAGTTTCGACAGCGCTGGGACCTGCAAAGCTACTGGACCAGGACCCGCTCTCGTACCTTGCTAAAATGTAGCTCAACAGTAGCTTTCCAGTCAGAGGACAATATTAGCCATGTCCCACCCCTTCCACTTTCCCCCCAACTCTCAGTCCCAGCTGGCAGGGGAATGGTAACTGGTGTCTCTTACTGGTTTTTCCCTTAGGGGTATTAAGACGACATGGGTCATATACCTTATTGTCATCATTGGCCCCTGGGGGCATATAGATGCTACCAACTAGCTGTGGTTGCGCTGGAAACAAACAAACAGGTGTTTTCATCGCAGGGATGCTGGGAAAACATTGCCTTGGTCTGATGCTAGTAGAGTCTTCACATACAGGTATAACAAGTCCTGCCCCTCTTAGTCAGGTTGACAGCAGGTTCCTCACCTGAAAGCTGTTGATAATTCTTCAATCTGTCAGTCCTATTTGTTTCCTTCCTCTGTAACTACTATAAAATTGCCCATAAGCAAGGCACCAAAACCCCACTCCATTCCTGTGTTACAGTAGCTGTCTGTATGTGATCATCATGTATTCCTGAAATGTGCTGAGTCATTCCTAATCAGGTAAAGATTAAAAACAGTCAATAACAAAGAGGCTTTTTCTCTGTAACAGAATTAACCGGACGTCAAGCTCATTTGTGTTTCCTGCCTCTACTCACCTGAGGTCCTCCTTCCCCTTGTGTTTCCCCCTGCAGGAGGAGTACAGGGCGGAGGGCATCACCTGGCACAACATCGACTACATCGACAACAGCGGCTGCATCAACCTCATTAGCAAGAAGCCCACAGCTCTGTTTCACCTGCTGGATGAGGAGTGCAAGTACGCCACCTGCTGAAATACCACTGATGCTTTGAGAGGCAGCAGTTACAGTCACTTTGAAAGAGAGTTGATCGTTTCTGGTTTAGATTATATAAATACTAAAGTGTGTTTTGCAGGAAACAGCAGTGACTTGATCAACTGGGTGATATGTTGATCTGGTGACTTAGGGCTGTAGTAGAGGGTAAAACCATCTTAAGACAATACATTCAGAGATCACATGACAACAAGTAATATAAAACATGTGGAGAGGGATTTATTGGAAAATGCAGACGAGTGTTGGGATTTGCTGCAGGGAACTGCTCAGCATCAGATCACACCCACTGATGATACAAGCACAGATGGTTGATTGGAACTAGTCTGGTGTCTGTCCTGAAGCTCCTGATTATGAATGACTGACCTGTTTGTTCCCAGCTTGTGAAACCGCAGGTTTAATTCTTGCCAAACATTGAGATGTGCTGAATCAGACAGATATTGATCTCATCTTGTGACCAGATCAGATCACTGTGGCATCAGTCACAGTCCTCACCAAACATTTGGCCTTTGCTGTGTGACATTTTCCTAAAACACACTTAAATATTTTGTCATAAAAATGTATTTTCTAAGCCTCAGGTGCTCCGTATTTCTGGCTTCACTATAATATACTTTGGGAAAGTCTGAGCTAAACATATCCGCCTACTGACAGTTTATTGGCCTGTACCAAATGTACCGATTGCTTTATGGGATATTTTAACTAATCGTTTGGTTTCCATGAAATGTTTTTTGGTGGCTGCCAGACCTTTGCTATAACTCCACCAAAAGAACATAGTATTGATGATATATAAACAAGTTGCGCCAAACATGTGGAAATGGAAAAATCAGATCTGTGCCCTTTGAAGTTACTTGATGAGAGGTGCCAGTTTGAAAGAGCAGGGTATTGATTCATAAAGGTTTAAGTGTGATGTCTGTGATGTATTTTGGAGCCTGACCGTGCGGAGCTCTAAAATTTTAAAATGGATTCTAAAATTAACAGGAAGCAAGTGCAGAGATATACAATGGCTGTTATATGTGACTATCTGACCATCTGGGTTTTATTAAAAGCAGCTTGTAGGGCTGTAGGTAGGATCAGTTCAGACAGGTAAAAAGAGAGTTACAATAATCTAAACATGATGAAATAAAAGCATGGAGCGATCAAAGGTTTTGCTGATGGTTCGCAAACTAGGTTTAGAGGAGGGGGATGGGTCACCAAGATTTTGCTGAATGGGTGTTATTGGGAACAATGATGAGGACTGAATTTCACTGTAGTAAGTTGGTACCATTTAAACAGCTGGTTAGTATGGAGAGTTTGTGCAGCTCATAAGGCTTGAAAGCAAAGCTCAGCTGAATATCATAGGCATACAAATGGTAGGAGATGTTAGTAAAAGAAGACACTGCTGTGGTTTGAGCTTTTTTCCTACATATTGGTTCCATTACTTCTTCTGATTTATTCATAATTCACATGCCAAGTTTGTCAGAATGTAGTGGAAAACAAAACATTTCATTGCTTGGTTGAAATGACCTTTCAATCACCCTGCACAAGCATGTTTTACACCCAGCTGGTGAATGGAAGAGAAACTGCTCCGTCGTGCAGCCCCTTTCGTTTATTAACGTGATTGATACCAACACTGGGACCTGCAGCAGGACTAAAACATAGAGGGATGCTGACTCCTCTGCCTCTGCATCTCTGGATCTCTCATGTTTTAGTTTTTCTCTCCCATCACCATCATGAAACACTCTCCTCCTGAAGGTTGCACTAACATCTTACTCCTAAATAACCCCCACCCCCCCCACCATCACACACACACATAAAAACACGTCAAGCAGTACACACACAGTCATATCTATCTGCGTTTGCTGTCATCTTACCTGCCACTTAGTGGAACTGATTCATCTGGATCTAATAACGGCTGGAATAAACCAAATGGTGTGTGTATATGTTTTGGTACGTGTGTGTGTGTGTGTGTGTGTGTGTGTGTGTGTGTGTGTGTGTGTGTGTGTGTGTGTGTGTGTGTGTGTGTGTGTGGAGAACAGGAACCACTTTTGGAGAATTAGGGTCAAAGGGGGATCTCTAAAGAAGAAATGAGGGGGGACAGGACCTCTCCTGGGGTTTATGCTGCCACAGGAAGAAGCTTCATGCTAAATGATTACAAAGAAAGACGCTTAGAGATCTCATCATTCACAGTTAGTGAAGCTCATGGAGGTTCAGGGCCTCTGGAGAAGTGGGTTAGGTTACTGCAGGAAAAGGAGTGAGTGTGAGGGTTCATTTCTACAGTAACAGCATCAAGCTTTAAGACCCCTGCAGATATACTTCAGCCAGAAGTGTGTTTCAGAGATGTAGGGAGGAGAGGTTTGATGATATGAAACATCCCTTCAGGAATGTTAATCCAGCCAAGCTGAGGTCAGTGGTTGATGGGTAAAATATCCATGAAGTAAAGGTTAAAAAAAGAAAGTGGGGGCACTGTACCTCCAGTTAAACTGAGCTGAAACACTGAGAAGTAGAGATTCTGTATCCTTTCCATAAATTTAAGCAAGATGTCGCGTAGCATCATCGAACAGTAAGTAACTAGCATTAGGTGGAATAGTTGGACATGTAAGCTGTATGTAGGCAGGAATCTAATAACTTTACATTTTATTTTGGCGTTTTTTTTTTTTTTTTTTTTTTTTGTTGATCTTCTGTTGTGTGTTTTGAACCTGAGCCTGATGGAGTCACTGTTTCTCTAGTTTCCCCCAGGCCTCCAATCAGACCTTGCTGGACAAGTTCAAGCGTCAGCATGAAGGAAACAGCTACATCGAGTTCCCTGCTGTCATGGAGCCCGCCTTCATCATCAGACACTATGCCGGGAAAGTCAAGTATGGAGTCAAGGTGAGCGGCATCCTCTGGTGTTAATGTCCCTCAGTTACATGTGTTTGATTCAGTGATACTGTAACAGCAATCTGGTGAACAACTGTGAGCAGAAGAATGAGACATTTGTCAATAAATAAACGACTGAGCAGGTTTGTCTGGCACATTTACTCCTTTAGTTGTTTTCTGGACACATGAATGGCATTAAATTAAGGGTACATCTCGATTGTCTTCCAAGATGTCTGTGTTTCCCCATTGATGATCCTTGTAGCGTCAAAGCCCAAGTATCACCATGTCTCTAAATCTGTGTGTTGTTGATTTTTAGTTACCTGCATAAAACCAAATACAGCAACAATAAACAATGAGGATTTATGTATGTACTGTTGGTAGTCCTGAATTGACTGACCTGAGAAAAGTTGGATGTGCCCCATCTGTCACCAGCTCTCCAAATATCTGACATCATGCTGAGCTCGGCGGACAATATAAACACAAATTATATCCACTGTTGCCTGAGTTCATCTTCATTCAAGAGACTGAAGAGAAGAAAAATACTTCACAACTAAAAACAGTCTGTCTGAACAACATTGCGGTTGCTAGCCAATGATTACCCTCAACTGAAATCAGACCTATGAGCGCTATGTTGTCATATTAATTCAAAAGTGCTAGAAAAAAACATATGGCTCCTTTACCAAATTGAAGCTGGTGTCTTACTCTGTAAATCAAATCTTCTGTTTTAAAAGTCCAGAATTGAAGCTCTGAATTCTCTCTTCTCTTCACACAAACCTTGAAGAGCCATGACAGTCTGCAGCCGACCTACCTGTTCTTCTGTCGAACTCTTTCTCCAGCTAAATCTAATTCTCTGTTCACCTCCCAGCTGTGTTTGGATCAGAAGCACATGTGCTGGAACAAGCTCAGCGTATTGTTGTTCAACTGTATGATATAAATCCACAACAGTTGGTTATTGTGGATGTGGAAACGTATCTACTGAGAGCCAAGGAGTTGTTTGGTGTGAACTGTGCAGCGAGAGCCACGGTGGTGAAATGTGTCTGACGTTGTCTCGGTAGTGAACTCACAGCTGATTTGTATCATGTGGAGACTGAATAGGTTGATGGGTTTATAGTTCAGGGCTCTGTTATTCTAGCGCGGCTTCATTTGAGATGTTTAATTACTTGCAGACAAATGGGGCAGAAGAAGAGTTGGTGGTTTCTGCTGTCATATGTTCGTGAGAGAGGAAGATTTTCTCCTCCTCATTTTTAACGTAGAAGACTGCGAGGTGTTTGGAAATTGTTACAAAAACTTACTTCCCTTGTCCCAAACATGGAGTATAAAGAAGCTATTTGTTCGTTTTGCTATAGCCAGTGTTAGCATTAAGCTTACCAGTCTAGAAGAAAAGTGAGTTCAACATTAAACGTCTCCAGATGTGGAAAACAACTCCAACTCCTCTTCCTGTTTCTTCTTTTCTTCTACTGAAGTTAGCACGCTAAACAGCTAGCCCTGTCTGGTCAACAACGGCCAAAACTCTTGTCAAGCGACAATCACCACCACCAGCTCCCGGCAAGAAACCACATTCAGTTCCAAAGAGAAATCCCCTTTAAAGGAATGGAAACATGTTTTGGGGAATGTGTTAATTAGTTTTATTGCCAAGATTTACATGAAGATCCATTCTCCCATTTGAATGCTCAGTATTGAGCTAGAACAAGTAGCTGGTTAGCTTAGCATAGCATAAAGACTCAAAAGGAGATAAGCTGCTATCTTGACCTCTAAAGCTAATCACCTCTAACTAACTACTGATGGGTCGTGTCAGAAACCCCCAACATTGATTAGGGAGGTCTGTTACTTTTTGGTTTTCAGTGTAGAGACACAAATGTTGCATTTAAGTGATATTTCCCTGTCCGACCATCTCTTTGTGAACTTTGTGAAACCAATGACCCAACATTCACACCAACTTCAGGCTGTGATCGGTGGAGTTGAGCCTGTGTGGAGGTGAGAGAGGAGCCAATCATTTAACTCACATGAGAATGGTATTGATCTTCTCTTCATCTGTCGCTGCAAAAGAAAAGTTTTCCCATGAGGTCAAACTAGTCCTTTGACTCTGAAACAGCACTGAAACATTTGCCCATAAATAGTTGTAATAGCTATAAACTGTGCTGCCAACTGGCTCTATGCTGTTTAACAAACAATAAAAAATACAGCTCAGCACAAGACAATAACTTTTGTTGTGATATTTGAGCTGTATGACTCTGTTTGTTTAAATAACTAATGAGTTTCACAATTGTTCCCCTGCAGCTGCAGATTTTTCTATCTTTGATGTTGTGATGGGCATAAACTGAAATCAGACTTCAGTGGATGAAGAAACAGACAAATGTTTGTATATGATATAATGATGCAATCTCTCCTGTCTTTCCTTCATTCAGGACTTCAGGGAGAAGAACACTGACCACATGCGTCCCGACATCGTGGCCTTGCTGAAGAGCAGCAAGAACGCCTTCATCTGCGGCCTGATGGGAATCGACCCTGTTGCGACTTTCCGCTGGGCCGTGCTGCGAGCGTACTTCAGAGCCCTGGTGGCTTTCAGGGAGGCCGGTCGCAGACACACCCACAAAAAAACTGGTGAGGAAAGTCCCACATGAACACACAAATAACACAGCTGTGGTCGCTTTGTATGAGAAATTCATTTCCTTTGTGCTCTCCTGAAGTGAACCTTCAGTTTGAAATGATTATAAATAAATTACTGAATGAATAAGTTAACATTTAGCAGACAGAAAACTTTCAAAAAAAGATGAAACATTTATTTACAGTAAACCCACTTTCTTTTATGTAACTTGATTTCATTTCTTTATTAACTGTATTAGTCTGTGCTGATCCTGCTTATATGAAATTGAAACTACAGTAACAAAGTGTCAGGGGCTCTGTAGAGTCTGGAGGTACAGGATGTAAACATCAACCAAGTGTGTCCCAGTGAGCTCTGATAAACATGTACATGCTTTGAGGCTTAATGGCAGTTTCGGACACATGCCACACAAGTAGGCAGATAACTACTGGTCAAAACTATAAACCATAATGCTCTGGGCTGTTCTGTCAATCAAATCTGATCAAGCCACACCCACACAGTCCTGATGGAGCAGATTAGCTGAGTTCCTTGTTACCAGTTTTCTTGGTCAGTCTAATCACTTTTAAAACCTAAAGCAACTTTTTTCTTCAAAAAAAAAAAAAAAAAAAACAGCCTAACAACAAACCTAGCTGTCTCTGCTGCTCTCTGTGTCTGGATTGACTATGTTCAGTGAGTTACAGAGCGACAGAAGCATGAATGAGCTGTGAATAAGCTGCAACCTGGAAATATTCTCTTAAGACCTAATAGATAAAACATGGACCAGAAAATATATTTTAAGGTCATTTTTTTTCATTATACAAATATTCTGTTTACTACTCTGCTGTATTTCAGCGTGCAACACTTCACATCATCAGCTTGTGCCAATTTGTTCCACAGTTTGTGTTGACTGAGTAGAGCCAGGTGAACTTGGACAATTGTTGTGATATGAGCGTCGGCTGCTTCTCAGAAAAAAGTAATAAAAAATAAAAAAAATTACAAAACTCTGAGGATAATAAAGTTGCCAAACAGAAGACGGAGTCCTGTCAGTATAAGAGTGCAACAAGGGTGTGATTTTATATTAATGATCAATCACAGATCTGTGTTGTTTCTGCAGCTCCTCCTTTGTTTTTATTCAATATTTAAAAACTTTAAAGTTTTAATTTTTCACTTGAATCTTTATCATAATTCACTATTAATTTATTCTAGTGTCATTTTAATCCTCAGTATAAAACAGACAGATATCAAATACTTAAAACAGATAAAAAAGAAAATGAGATAATATTATAATATGTACAGTCAGATATTTAAATATAACAAACCTAAGAGTAGATAAGGGACATAACACAGGTGATGTGTGTTAATCATTGCACGTGTTGAATTATCAGTGGTGTGTGATTTATATAAATATTGAGTCCACTGATGTTTTATCAGTGCAGTAAGTTAGAAAGCACAAAGGCTCAACACTGTTCTGTGTGACTGTGATCGAGGATTTGTTTTGGGTGAATGTGGGTTTCTGAGTGTGGCTTGGACAAAATAAGCAGTTTGAGGGTTTTACTTTTAGAACTTGCATTAGACATTATTATTTTTGACATTTTATAGACTAAATAGTCAGTTTATCAAAAATAATACTGATCCATGATGGTGATAATTCAGCAGCAGCTGTAACATGATGAAAACACAGTTCGAATCCAACATTAAACATTTTCCTCTTCAGCATTTTCTCAGAAATAGAAATTACTCAAAAGTAGTTTTTTATCTCCCAAAAGCTGCAGCAGGCAACAATAACTTTGCTGCATGTAACATTTCAGTATCTTAACTTCACTGCTCAACTCCCAGTTGTGCTATAATTCATTTCCATAGAGAAATATGTGCAGGTAGCCAAAGTCGTGGTTATTTAGGCCAAGAACAACAGGGTGTGTTTTGTGGAGGTGAGGGGTTTTAACTTGGAGCTGTGCTTCTTCTGTGGATGAGAAAAAGGAAAAGGAGGAGTTTTGATCTTCTTCTCCAGTCTTTGTTTTTATAAACTGGGAGGAACAGTGCAGTGTTTGAAAATGTCACCAGCGACTTGTCTCAGAGGGTTTTGGGCCTTTGTTCCCTCTTATCAGCCTCGTTCCTCCTTTCTTGTTTCTGCTCATCTGCTGCTTTTTCTTTTCTCCTCTTTAAACCTTTTTATTTTCTCTTTTTTAAGGTTTTAGGTATTTAAAACATTTTTTTGTTTCATGATCAAAAATGGAGATGCTTCACTGGAAACATTATCTCTCTCTCTCTCTCTCTCTCTCTCTCTCGCTCTCTCTCTCTCTCTCCCTGTCATTTTCTTAGGGAACGATGCAGCAGTTCCCTGTGCTGTTGTCAAAACCGTTGACAGCTTCAGTTTCCTCCATCACCCGGTTCACCAGAGGAGCCTTGAGATCCTTCAAAGATGCAAAGATGAGAAATACAGTAAGTAACTGCAAATATCCTCAAGTGTCTCAGCCTCATAATGCTCAAGATTTAACGGATTCAAACTGATTAGCAACTGGACTTTGAGCCTTCCCACATATGTTTATCAGCTCTACTTGAGATGAAAGCAGCTCAGAATATGTTTCTGCAAAAAAACAAAACCAAGAGAAACTCAGCCATTGCTTCTGCCTCATTACTGTTCAGCCACTATTTCAATAATTTAAAAAAAAAAATCACTAAAGAGGGAGAGAAATAGCTAAAATTTGCTGCAAACTGTTTTTTTTACATCCAATTTCACCTTCTTTATTCAACGATTTCCTTAAAACACTTGAACAAAACAGACAAGAAAGAGATGAATGAAGGTAATGTTTTATATTAAATTAGTGATGTGTCGTGATTTGAAGTGAATTTTTTTATACCTGCTCTTCTTCACTATAATTTGTTTTTTACAGGTATTGCTGCCTGTGTAATTCAGATATTTCACAGCAATTGAATATTGAAATATTTTTTTTGCCCTCAGCAAATCAAATTTAAATAACAGTGACTTTTCTTTGTGTTTGCTGGTGGAATCATAGGTTTGTTGGCACCTATAACTTACATTTTTACATCAACTTCTCTGTGTTTTAAAACTGGCCCACAAATTGATTTTTTTTTTTTTTTACATTAATTACATGTGAGAGTAAAACTCTTCACATTGTAGCAGCACTGAAAGACGCTCGCTGTCAATGGGGTTTTACAATGAAACTGTGTCCTGTCAATAAAGGTCTGCTTCAAAGTTCTTCACTCAGCTCAAACCAATCAAAGAAATCAATTCCAGACAGCGCTGAAAAAGTCTTTTGTGGTCGAGGTGAGAATAATACATTTTGGGTTTCATAACGGTTGTTAATAAGAAATTGGAAATCAGACACTTTTCACATTGACTCACCTCAGAGCAAAGCTCATAACCAGACATATTCCCACACATGAGTGATCAGACAAATGAATCAGCCCCACATGGATCAGCGGGATTTAACCAAGCCCCTGGATTTTCTGCTTGTCCTTTAACACTCCTTTTACCACTGATGTGTCTGTGGCATACGTGTGCTGCCACAAAAATTGATTTCCAAGAAAAATTTGGATGGTTCTCCAAAGAGTCTCCTGTGTTAAAAGGAAGCCCCACTGATTTTACACTTTAACATCAGCGTTTCAGTCAAGGTTAGCTCCACTCAGCCTGTAAAAACAGGTCAGTAATGTGGCTCTGGAGGAGCAGTCAAGTCTGAGAAAATAATCCCTGTTGATGTCATCAGGGGTTATCTCTGCTAAGGTTCAGAGACAGAAATGGAAATGCTGTGTTACAGTGTGATGGCATAAGGTCTGAAAGACATGGCCTTTTACCAGACTTGTAGTTTCTGATGAAAAGACCCCTCAAGCTGGTTCATGGGAAATGGAAGATTTCCTCAATAGAGCAATAGCATTTTTTGCCTTTGACCCAAACAGTTTATGCTACATTATCATACATGATCATAGATTATTTCACAGATGTAGTTACTAGTTACTGTTAAGTTTAAGATTTCACACAATGGATAACATGATATAACATTTTTTTAAGTTGTTTACCAAATAGTGATTTATTTTCTCTTACAAGGTTCAAATCCAACATCATCAAATCAAAAATGGTCTAAAAATTACAAAAGAGAAGAAGCGCTCTTTGTCCTACGCTAAGATAACCACCTGCTAGTTGTAGCTTCATATTTACATGAAAGTGAGTAAATAAATAATTATTCAGTAAAAGCAGTGAGCTGAAGCTTGAACAAAATAAAACCACAAATGTAAACATGAAACACATTAGCTCATTAACGCCATGTTTTTATATATGATATCTCTGAACACATTAATGTTCCACTGCCAAAACCCCTGAGGTGAAGAGAGAATATCACTATCATCTATTCACACACACACACACACACACACACACACATAGAGAGAGAGAGAGAGACACCTTGAGGCTCACTGGGGAAAAGTAATGCCAGCGTAAGACGAGAACAACAGTTGGAGAGACAACCTCAGCCTGACGGGATAAAGAGGCTGAAGACGGTTCTTAGTACAATGCAGCGTCTTCATGGTAAACACATGGTGGTGGTTGTGCGTCAGACAGGTGAACGTGAACGTCACAGAAAGGACTATAGCTGTGCTCACAAACAGGGAGATGCAGATGAATCCAGTGAGCTCATGTCTCTTTTTCTGTCTTTCTCTCCTCATCTCCGTCCATCCAGGCATCACTAGAAAGAATCCACGGACTCCTTTGTCAGATCTTCAAGGCACCAACGCCCTGAATGAGAAAGCCAGCTGGTGAGTCCAACACAGCACCAGTTTTAGCAGGATTTCTTGAGATTGTCCTTAGCATGACTGCACAGTGTTCTTCACTTGGACGTCAAAACCCTTTTCTGCATCAAAAGATTTGTCATTCTGCTTTATACTTTTAGAAAAGTAACCAAGCTGCTAAAGTCTTTTAGAAGAAAGACCTCAGATTTGAAATCATTAAAGAACAAGATTTTTCCATGAGGACAAACACACAGACTCATAGGGTGAAAAAAAAACCCATCACATGCTGTCACAGCTGCTAATAAATGGCAGTTGGACCATAGACTATATAAAAGTGGACGTTAACTCTTGGTCTAAAAAGTGAAGCCGATGCTGAGGAGCCTCAATCGGGAATTCTATCTAATGTCTAATGACTTATAACTGGTTGTAAGAAGAAGTCAGATTTTATTGTCTATGGGAAAATGGCCCCACTTCTCACTTGATTTATTAGCTCAATAAACATTTTCCTAATGAGTTAGGAATGGTCTCAGTCTCAGTCTCCAAATTTGAGTCTTCTTCAATACACCATGTTCATTTTGAAATGCTGGTCCTATTTACCACACATGCGACCTGCCTGACAATCAGGATAGAGTACAGAACACATCAGATCCACTTGGTGCAGACAAAGAGATTGTGTCAAATGCTGGAGTTATTGGATTGGAGAGGGAGCTACAACTCAGTCTTAACAATGAATGCAGTGACTCTGTGTGATAAGGAACTGTGACTGTACTAACACCCTCCCTCTCGTCTGCAGGGATGGCTACGGCGTTGGCTGTAACGGTCGCAGCTCCAGGTCGAGTCGTCTCTCCTCATCAGGAAGTCCCGCCCTGGAAGAGGATGGGATCTTCCTCAACTCGACCAACAGCAAGCTCCTGGAGAGAGCTCAGGGTATCCTACTGTAAGTGAGACACACACCAAACCAAACTCACACCAGTGTGTTACTGTCAGTGCTGGTTCTAACACGAGTACTGGATCTATATCAGATAAACACCCCAAAGAGTTGGTCTGAGCTAAAAAACCTACCTGGGCTGTAGAAGTCAAAAGTCTTTTTGTTCAGGAAGGATGCAAATGGGGAGAAATTAACCCAGAAGTGTCAGCCATGATAAGACCTGGTTGAACTCTCTAAATGATAACGAACGAAACTCCAATGCTTCCTATCTTATGTCCTTTAGCTTAGGAATTACTGAACTTTTCTTTTTTTTCATTTTCTTTCATTTACTTTTTTAGTTATTTAACTATTTCCAAGTTTAACATAGCATAACTTTGTACATCCTGAGAGGACACACATTTGCATTTTTGTTACAAGATATCACATCATCGAGCTTTGAAAGGAAATAAATGAAAAATAAATATATATGTATGTATAAGTACATACTTCAAAATCATAGTTTCATGCTTTAATGAGTAATTGGATAAAGCGTTTGTTGGCATCTCCTGCGTTTTCCTTTTGATGCTTTTGCTCAAAATTTCTCAATTGGAGATATTGATAAAAATCTTTCAAAACACATAATTTCATCTTCCTTAATTCTTACACAAGATTTTAAAGTTTAAAGTTTAAATTTATAATCCATTTTATTTGGTGTGAAATCTGAATAGCTTCGTCCACTTCAGATCCTCAGTACTGATTTCACTTCTGTGTGTCTTCAAAGGTTTTTATTTGAAAGTACAGGTTGTATATGTACATCCGATATACTACGTTCTATGTCCATCCATTGTGTTTGTAGGTTGAGTTACACCAGCACAGTTATGCTCTAGTAAGCCTCAGCCTCCTTTTTCCTTCAACAGCTGCAGTGTTTTGTAATTTAGTCAAGGTCTTTCTACTCCACCACATAAACCTTAAAACTTAAATTTTGTTTTTATTGAAGTATTATTTTTGATAGTTTGTATATTCCTTTCATATTATCTCTTTTCAATCCTGTTCTCTCTGCACCACATTTTGTTTTCTGCAGTGTCAACCATAAGGAAAAAATGCTATCCCATTGTGTTGTGGGTAGTTTAGTTGTAGAAGCACACAGGGACAAAAGGGAGGAAATGAGGAATGAGTCTGTCACCTTCATGAATGTGGATGTGCGTCATGAAAACAACTTTTTATCTTTTAAATGTGCACAGTCCATGAATTCTGCATTTTAAATGAAAACTGCCCTTTTCACCTTCAGGAGAAACAAAAACTGCAAAAGCAAACCAACCCTTCCCAAGGTAAGACACAACCCTGACACAGCACAGAACAATGCACCAACTAAGTGCACTGAGACTCTGGCTCACTGGGTGTCTGGTTTTCTGTGTGCAGCACCTGTTGGATGTCAAGTCTCTGCGCCACCTGAGCAGCGTGACGCTGCACGACCGCATCACCAAGTCTCTGCTTCACCTGCACAAGAAGAAGAAACCGCCCAGCATCAGCGCACAGTTCCAGGTCAGTGCCGCCGCCGCCCTCAGCTGGAGCGTCAGGGAATTACAAAAACACTAGTGACACAGCAGACTGATCCCATGTGGGAGTGAAAATGTTAAAGCATATCCTGCCATTAAAACACAATTAAACATGCAGATTTGAAAGTTAAATATGGATATTTATAGTATTGACAGTTAGCTTTCATATTTAATATTTACATGTACAGTATGTTTTTCACAGATATGTAGATTCAGTATTTCATATATAGAAATTCAATATATGTTTTACATTTTCAATGTCATAAAAACAGGAACCGTTTTCACAGGACAAGCGATTTACTTTATTTCACAGAAACATAAAAATGGTAGTTTTCTCGTTTGTTGTCAGATGAGGATGTGATGTGGGTTGTTTGTCTTTGCAGGCGTCTCTCAACAAATTGATGGAGACTCTTGATCAGTCAGAGCCGTATTTCGTCAAGTGCATTCGATCCAATGCAGAGAAGGTGATTTCTGCCACACAGGATTCACCACGCACACACAGCTTCTCATTAGGACCCACTGACGGTCTCTGCTCCGATATATTCACACTTTCTCTTTCTGGTTCTTGCTCAGCTGCCACTGCGTTTCAACGACTCTCTGGTGCTCAGACAGCTCAGATACACAGGTATGCTGGAAACCGTCCGCATACGCCAATCAGGATACAGCATCAAGTACACCTTCCAGGTAATCCTCGACCTCTTCAGTGTCCCTTCAGGCACCACACATACTGTCACTGTATTCATAATTTGTGGTATTATCAGTAGTTATTTATGGATTTAATGTCTATTTTTGTCACTTGTTATGTCTTTTTGTATCTTGTGTGTTGGTGTTTGCCTCTATTTGTTTGGCTTTGTTGTTGTTCTTCCAGCAGTATGTTTATTATGTTTAGTATGTTTTTTGTACAGTACATTTTTTCTTGGCCCCGGGTGTAAGTGCCCTAAGAGCTGCTGAAAACATGAGTCAAACTCTTACTGCGCCTAAACAAACTTTGGCAACACAGCTGATTCTGATTCTGATCTTTCTTGTTATTGCTGCACAAATATGGCTGAATTATTCCTCTTAGTTATTTGGCTTGATGTTGACGTCCACAGTTATTAGTCTTCCAGGAATACAGTCATTTTACTGTCGACGCTAGGACATGATTTTAAAGTCAAAGAGCAGGTTTTCTAAATATAATGAACAAATAGAATGAAATGTTCTGTAATTTTCTGTGTTTCTGTGGAAAATTAAATCGAACAGTTTTTGCCAACTGTCAAGAAACTTTACTGTATCTGAACCTGTTGTTCTGACCTCACACATGCACCATGTTTCAGGACTTTGTGCGTCATTTTCACGTGCTGCTGCCTCGAGGCACGAGCCCGACAAAGTCAGGCATCAGGGAGTTTTTCAGACGGATCCACCTGCCCCCTGCTGGGTATCAAGTGGGCAACACTATGGTATGGATTCTGGAAACCAGTTCATCAGTTTTCTTTGGTGCTGTGTCCCATGTGTCGGACTGTGAAAATGTAAATGTTCCTGCGTGATGTAGGTGTTCCTGCGCGAGGTGGAGCGCCAGCGACTTCAGACCCTCCTTCATCAGGAAGTGCTGCAGCGAATCGTCACACTGCAGCGCCGCTTCAGGGCCGTCCTGGAGAGGAAGCACTTTGTCAGCATGAGACGAGCTGCTTGCACCATCCAGGTGGGATGATGGGAAGAGAAAGGTGGATGTGGCGGTCCCATTGTGGGCTTCCTCTGATAAGTTGTGACGTCACTGCACCATGAATCAACTAAACAATCTCAGGCAGCAAAGTTTGCTTCACCAAACAGAGTTTCCAGAGTCCATTAATGCCACTTAGCCTCAGACTGTGTGAGCATTAAGTGATGAATAGTGATGAGTATTGACTCCAGATATATAACAAACAGGTTACTTACAGGTCTCTGTAAATTAGATATGAAGCATTTATCCTCAGTTCCCACTTACTACGCTCACTTTGTCATATAAAGACCAATGAATGACTAAATAATTCATTTGAATCAAGACTTTGAACAACTTTGTAAATCAAAAACAAGGGTCTTGATTCAGTCGTCTTTTAAGACAGAAAGGGGAACATATGTTATAGAGTAATAATTAACAGTTATTTCTCTGGGGGGTGAAACCAAAGAGTTGCTTGTTCTGGCAGTGTCCTCACAGGGGAACTGTCCAAATCTTTGTCAGGCTGAAAGAAAACAAACCCAGTCGAACCCTCCCAGATACACAGATACTGTAACATCTGGGAGAGAACATGAACATGTAAATTGTGAACTGTCTAAAAGGTTGAGTTTGTAAAGTTTTTTTAAAAAAAGAAAGAAGCTTTTTAGATGCGCGTTGATGAAACGCACAAGTACTGTTTGATTATGAAAAGTTTTGAATTGGAAGTTATTCCAAGGTCAAATCAAAATACTGCTCTATGTCCTCTGGTTGTTTGGGGGTTTTTTATAAACTTTTCCGTGATGTGTGGCAGATGCAGGTGCCAGATAAGGAGCTCACACTGTCCTGACACACTGTGACCTGCCACCAATAACAAAAATATCAGATTCCTCAAACATCAGTTACGTATTTGGGTCTAACTAAAGCTGGTGTCGGGTCAACCAGGCAGGATGTTAGAGGTAAAGGTAAATTAATCTGTTTTTGACTAATTTCCACATTTACTGCCCAAAATTGGGTTAAATCCAAAGGTGAAAATCAGATGTTTCGTTTGGTGGGAATCACAGGAATTATTTGTCAAAGATTTGTCAAAAAGCTTCAGCTAAAAGTTTTAAAACTGTGACTTCTGTCTGAAAGCAGCTCACGATGCCAAACATTTCCTCCCTTTCTGTTTTCCTCCAGCGGTGGTGGCGATGCTGCCTCCTCAAACAGTCCAGCATCAACTCCAGTATCGAGGAGGGAGCGGCGGTTTGTCTGCAGGCGGCCTGGAGGAGCTACGTGGAGCGCAGGAGGTTCCTGCAGTGGCGGGACTCTGCCATGGTCATACAGAGGAGCTGGAGAAACTGCTGCCAGCGCAGATCTTTGGCAGCTGTGACGGTTCAAACAGCCTGGAGGGGATTCAGAGAAAGGAGACACTACTGTCGGACGTACAGGACCGTGACGCTGCTGCAGACGCTGGGCAGAGGATACCTGGCTCGGCTCAGGTAAACAGAAGTCAGGGTGTTGCTGTGTTTTGGAGTGAATGATGAGTCACTGAGGTTTTTGGTGTTTTTTGTTTTGAAATTAAATGATTCTATTATAATTATTATAATTTATACACAACAGTTTTCATCATAATAATGAGTGAAAAACCTTCTTTCTATCTAATGGCCATAAGGAGGTGACTCCACTGGTTGTAAAAAGAGGTCAGATTGTCTCTCAGTCAGAGGCAGCCACGTCCTAATTCATCCCCTGCTTTATGGTCTATTTTCCTCTAAATGGACCATCATTTAAAAAATGAACATCATGTTGTATTGAAGACTTGAAACTATAGATTGAGACCATAAACTCATTAGGAAAATGTTTACTGAGCTAATAAATCAAGTGAAAATATGGGGCCTTTTTCCATAGACTTAAATACAATCTGACTTCTTTTTACAACCAGTGGAGTCGCCCCCTGATGGTCATTAGATAGAAGAAAGGTTTAAGGCTCTTCAGCATTGGCTTCACTTTCAAGCTCTGGAACCTACGTCCACTTTTATCTATAATTATATTATCTATAACAGTCTATGGTAAAAAAAAAACAAAAAAACAGAAGAAAAAATATTAGACTGTCTTTGGTGCCCAGAGCTTTAAAGATGATAATGTTTCTCCATGTTTGTGATAGGAAACTTTAGACAACCATATGAACTGGAAAGGTGATGATCTGTCAGTGTAGTGTCTACAGTCCCTAAGTGGCCAAAAAGAAAAACAAATATGGTGGAGTTACATTTTTAGCCTTTAATGTAAAACCATGTTGTTGTGTGAAAAATTCTGCTTTCTGCCTCTTTAATGACACTTTATCTGTTTTCGATCATGTCTTCAGGTTCAGAGAACTGAAGGAGGAGCATGAAACACAACGACTCAGTAGACAACCAGCAGAGATGGATACAGGAACAATGGAGGACCTGACCACATCGGGACAGGATGATGTCCAGGACGCCTCTGCAGAACTGTCTGAAGACTCTAAGCCAGTTCTGCTCGATGCGGGAGAGGCAGAGAAGGAGGAGGACTCAGAGCTCTGTAGGAGCATAGATGAGACGAGCCATAAGAACCGGTCCAAACGAGAGAGCCGACGAATGAGAGAGCTGGAGCAGGCCCAGTTCAGCTTGGAGCTTCTGAAGGTGCGGACCACCAGCGTAGGAGGTCCTTTGCAGGAGGACTCAGTCCCAGACAGCAGCTCCTCTCAGCTGGAGGAGTCTCACAGACACTCACCCCGAGGGTCCCCTGTTAGTCATAGCAGTTTTGAACTGCTCAGTGTAGAAGACATGGAGGCCGAAGGCTCTGGAGGTTTTGGTTCCCAGTCGATGGCTCCTCAAGAACAATCCCAAGCTTTAGATATCCAGCTTCACGAGGGGCTGAGAGATTCAAATTATAATGAAAAGCATGTAACAGAAGGTCCCAGGGCAACATTTTATATTTCTTCTGACCAAAGTCCACTTCATGAACCAAAATTCGAAAGCCCAAGCAAATCTTACAGAAACAGGAGAGAGTCCACGTCTCGAAGGCCTGTCGTGGTTTTAATCAGTATGCAGAAAGAGAGTCCTGTGGATGAGGGGGAGCTGCTGGCAGCCAAAACCCTAGAGAGAGCTCCTCAAACAGGAGCAGCATCATCCAGTTCTCAAGTGACCCCCATTGTAGGTTTGGAAGTGGGATCAGAGATCGAGCAGGCTCCTGGGACTGCTACACAGGCCAAAAGAGATCTGCATGGTTTAGACAAGTCCTCTGAGGTCCCCTCTTCAACCACTCATGGATCAAGTCTGGAAGGGATTTGCTCCTCAGAGGTGGACATCCAGATCATCCTGGAGCCCAAGCCTGAGCAGGAGAGCAAGGTGGTCCAGCCTGCGCAGGAGGCCCCCAGCCCGATCCTGGACACCAAACCACCCAAGGCCCAGAAGAAGAGCTCAGCCCAGACTGTGATTGTGAACATGGTGGAGAAACCGTCCAACACTGTGTTCTCCCCACCCAGACGCAAGCTTCCCTTCTCCAAGTAAGTGAAGCATCGTTTGCAGTCCAGAGAAGCCACGGTGCCATGGTTCACACAGGTCCACCAGATCTGCTTTTATATTATCTCAAAATACACCAAGGCTGTTTAATAAAATCCTATGTGCAGTGTAAATTCTGTACAACTCCAAACCTGCAAGACAATAATATTATTTTATGTAAATTTAAATATTAAAAGCACTAAATGAAGTTCAACATGATTATTTTAGGGATCCTGACAATTAATCAACAATAGCACAAAAATCTGGGTGTAATTTTAATTTAGAAGATGTTACAGTGCAAACACTAAAATTGTTAACCCTTTTTTCTATTTATTTAATGTTACTCAAGGGCATGAACAGCAGCTGTTGTGTCTTTCTCCCCATTTTTATATTATATTCTATTTTTTCAAGCTCTGTTTGGTGCAAAACAAGGGGCGTTTAAAGCTGCTGTAATTAATGTAGATTGTTGATTGATCTCCACAAATTTTGTACAACCCCAAACCTTCACCATTAAGACCAATGACGAAATATTTTGTTTAGAAAATCCAAGACAACAATATTATTAGATGGATATTCAAATTTTAAAAGCACTAAATCAAACACAACATAATCATTTTAGGGTTTCTGACTGTACTTAGTTTCCCTACAGAGGACCATGTGAACTGTTAAAGTTAAGTGTAAAAACGGATTTGAGCTTTTGTGTTAATCTTTGACTGTGTGGTTTTGCATTGCAGGTCAGATAAGGATTTGGTGAACCAGGAAAGATCTCTTGCAATGTTCAGAGACGACTCTAAATCTGCTGGATCCAGAAACAGAGAGGTAGGACACACACTCTTATGCATTGTGTTAAACACATTGTCTGATTCTCATACACTGATGTGTGGTGATGTGTGTAAACTAATCCTATAATTAATAATGAGAGGTTTTTAGTTAACAACATGTTTCTAAGTGTAAAACTGAAAAAAGTTTTTTTTTTTTTTTTTTAAATTTAATATATTCAACATGACCTCCTCAAGTCAGAGTCATCTCCATTGGGCACAGATGTATAAGGATTTTTAGTGAACTGGTATGAAGAGGCTCTCATTGTGCTGATAAATGTACAGAAAATAACAAACAGATATCAAACCAGCAGACACTCGGCAGATTTACCACAGGATAAGGAAGCAGAAAGCTGAGAGGAAAGAAAATAAACCTGCAGATATATATATTTTATAACAGAATTTTGAATTTTGAATTTTTAAAAATGAATAAAAAGAAAGAAAAGAAAGGGAATTTTGACGCAGACCTTCGAACAGCACAGTTAACATCTTTTCTTCTAGATTTATTTGCAGCTGTTGTGTTGCTACTTACTGTAAGTTTTCCAAAGAGTTGAGCACATAAAGGTTTTTACATTTACTTTCTCACTACATTAATCGTCTTGTGCACATGAAGTCACACACACACACACACACACACACACACACACACACACACACACAATGCAGCAGCTGACCTGATGTCCCTGTGGTTGCCTGGGAGCAGGTGGGTCGTCCTGGCCCCAAAAAGAAAGCTCGAATGTCCCGGACGCGCTCCGACTTCCTCACCCGCTGTAACTCTGAGGGGGCAACCCAGTCCGACGACGACGACGAATACTACATCCCCGCCCACTCCCGCACGCTGCCCCCCTTCCCATCTCCCCCACACACCCAACCCGAGGCTGACTGTCACAGTGACTCAGAGATGGTAAAATCCCGGGACCTCCAACCAAGTCTCCTGTCTGCTCCGTCCCCCCACCCCAAATCCACCTTCTTCTCAGGTGGAGCTGGCCAGGGAGCTGGGGAAGAACTTTTTAACACTGCTAACTCCATATTTACTCAACTATTTCACTACTGATGAAACTTCACTCAAACAGGCCGTCGCCCTGGTTGGTCTGAAGTGAGGAGCTTTGCACGTCGCTCTGGTTGCTGTTGGTTTAAAAATCAGCCCAAGCTGATCTGTCCCCTCCAGACTTCACTCCCCTTTCTGTCTCAAAAATACATCTTTGTCATGGGATACTGAAACACTTTGGAGTTTAATCTTTCCTCTAGTAAACACTTAACAAACAATTAGTTTCATAATGAATTTATTTCATATTATTACTCTGCAGTTACATTAGTTATAGTAATTAAAGTGAAAATTCTGAAAAATATCTTGTTCAAATTGAAAAATTCAATTTCAAGAATTTGAAATTAAAATATGTTGATTAATTTATTAATAAAAATGTAATTGTAAATGGGAAGTTGTAAATATAAAAGGTAATTTTACAATCTCAATTCCAATTTCAAACTCTTAAAATTTTAATAATTTGAAATATAAATTTATTTACAATTCCAAATATTTAAGTTTACAGTTGTGAATTTTCAATTTACAATGATTTAAAAAAAAAAGGAAAAAAACAAGGCAAGTCTTCACTTTTGAGATAGAACCAGAAGTCTCATGGATAAAACAATGATTCATTGTCTGAACTCTTGGTGATTCATTTTCTGCTGATTAAGTAATTAAACAATTGATTACTTACTTCACCATTAACAAGAGAAGGTCTTTGTATAATTTTTTTTACCATTGTTCTTATATTGAACATCGCTGAAAGCACGTGCTGCAGCCTTATAAATGATTTGTTCACTGCTGACAGCGCTGCTATCAAATAAAACAGCTATTTGGCCAAGAAGAAAACTCCCAATGTGTCAGTAGTCTTTCATGAAAAACATAAGATTAAAACTCCAAATGGCATCACATTAAGGTATCCCTGCTCCCACTTCTTCTTTAACAAGGATCAGCTGTTTGACTAAAAGGTTGAATTGTTGAAGATCTTGACCTTTGACAACCGACCTGTCCTGAAAACACATCATTTCAGCTGCGCTCCACTGCTCCTGCATGTTGGAGCCGTTTACACCTCGAGCCGAGTCACTTCTCACTAACAATGTCATTTTCTAACAGGATCTCAGAGCATGACTTCTGTTTCACCCTCACACAGTCTCAACATCAACATCACTCTCTCTGATATTGTTATTCACATTAAATCGATCAATTATAGTTATATCAGTAGATTTAGTAGAATCAGTAGAGCCAGAATAGCAGCATTGTTTTCCTTATGGTCATGAAACAAATTATATAAACATATTACTCCATGATATAATATTAGTGCACATAATGCATGGATCCCGGATTTCCACCTAAACAGACAAACTTGTGTCAAACAGGAAGCTTTGCTAAATGTCATTAAATCCAGTTCAGGTCTGAAATCTGATCTTCATCTGATCATAGACTGATCAGATGAAGTAAAATAGTTGTATATTTTGTTCTCACATGGTTGTTGGACTCTGCTCTCCAGCCCTCTCATAAAGACCAGAAGAAGATCCATAAGACCATGTCATCAGGAGACCTGGGCAAGGTGGAGGTCCTCAGGAAAACCTCCAGTCAAGATGGAAGGTAAATGTGTTTTTGCTGTATGTAGCAAAAGAAAATTGATATGTAAGTTTGACACTGTTGTTCATTCAGGGAAATTTTTTTATCTATTTTTTTCTATTTCCAAACATTTTCACAGGGGTAATTTTTTCACTTTTCATGGTGGACGTTGGCTTATTTTTAAATGAATTGATCTTGAATGAATCAGCTGTGTTTGTCATTTAGCAGGATGAGAGGGAAGATGCGATTCTGGAGTAAGACAAAGCACGGAGAGAAGAAACTGTCCAGGGAGAAGCAGGCGAGCAGGAGTGAATCTGGAGAGACACATGGTAAATCACTCAACACAATGTGCTGTCTGTCACCTTTTCAATAGAGATGCAGATGTAGACACACAAATACAAAAACATACAAACTGTAATCTCTCTTTCTCCATCTTTGTCTCCCAGAGGGCCCGTCCCCGCCACACAGTCCAGACCTGGAGGCGGCTCCCTCTCAGGGGGTCAGGGACAGTAAGGAGAACAAGGAGCCGTCTCCCAAGATGAGAAGGCGTCGCAGTGTGAAGATCAGCAGCATTGCTCTTGAGCCCGCCCAGTGGCAGAACGATGCCCTGCACATCCTCACGTCAGCCCATGACTACCGCAGTATGAACGACTTCCTCATGAAGAAGGTGAGAGGGTGACACACACACACAGCATAGTGAGTTTCACCAGAGCTACCGTCTTTGTGTTGCACTGCTGCTCATATAATCACATGTATATTGATAGATTGACTCTGCAGCGTCTTCTTCTGTGAAGTTGTTGTGTTACCTCATCACCTGAACTTCAGGGTTTAACTTAGTAAAAGTGAACTAACGCTTTGTTTTTATTACAGTAACAACAAAAACATCTTAAAGGCTCATGATGGACATCTTTTTTTTCAGAGTTTCAGATTTGTTAACAGAAGTGTGTTTGTCGAGCTCACAGTATTGATAAATTAGCATCTCACACTACACCATAGTTGTGTACCAATTCAAGGCCCACAGCCTTTCGCAGGATGCATTTGAAGCCTAATTGCATAACAGCTGGTACAACTAGATTTTGAAGGCTCCTTCATATGCAGCTTTCACGGCCCAACCTACCCCAAGATTCATTGGCAGTAATAAAATGAAAAAGGCAGTAAACATTGCCAACACACTTTTAAATGTAAGTCTTGGGTTTTCACTAACAGCTCAACTGTACCAAGGGCCCTAAATCCTCAGGTTTTTGTGAAAAAAGGATCCGGCCCCTGAAATCTGCCATGACACGCTGCTGATACATTTTTTTTACATTTTTTTTTTTTGACACTGAGAGCTCAAAAAACATAAATAGTTCTATCTGTGGAGGCAGAAACCTCAAAAACAAAACAATTAAAATGATAAATGAGAACAGGGAGTCTTTAGATCTATGGGCTCCATATCCACATCAGTAAAAGCAGCAGTTATATGTAGTTCACATAAACATGTAGCAGCCTGTGACTGTGTTGAAATCATTTGATTTGTCCAGACCTCAGCTGTAGAAATTTTATTGTAGGCATTACACACACAATTAGTACACACTCCAGGACTGATGGGCATGAAAATGGTGTGATCAGATTCAAAAGACAATATTATCTTTACAAATTGTGTATTAGTGTGTTAACGTTGCAGGAGACAATGTTTTTACACACTGTTCTGAAGTGGTTTTATGACACTATTAGTGTTGTTGTACTGGCTCCACTTTTTAAAGAAAACCTTCAACCTTTAAGGAAGTTGTGTCAGTGAACAGGAAGTTCACTGTGCTGCTTATCTGAAAAGTGTCTGTCCCTCCAGATTGCTGACCTGGATTCTGAGGACAGTAAGAAGGACACCATGGTGGATGTCGTCTTCAAGAAAGCGCTGAAGGAGTTCAGGATCAACATCTTCAACTCGTACTCCACTGCTCTGGCCGTGAGTCCTTATTGCTCTTTTCACTTCCTTTGTTTTCAGGTGCTTCCAACACAACAGGATCAGTCACAGAAACCTGACACCTGGATACTTTCCTGTGATTGTTGAATCCTTTTTGCTGTAGCGTTAGGTCCAGTGAGACAGGGCACCCATCTGCCACCTTAGAGGGTGAAAATAAACTGAACATCCTGAATAGTGTAAATGGAAAAGAGAACTATAAGTGCTGTCTTTTCCTTCCCTGTCTCTGCCCTCATCCCCAGATGGATGATGGAAAGAGTATCCGTTACAAGGACCTTTACGCCTTGTTCGAGCACATCCTGGAGAAGACCATGCGTCTGGAGCAGAGAGACTGGAGCGAGTCGCCAGTGAAGGTGTGGGTCAACACCTTTAAGGTCTTCCTGGATGAATTCATGACCGAGTACAAGCCCATGGAGGGAACCATTGGCAGGGTGAGATGCATCAGATGAAATATTTTCTCAAGCTGTTTGACTTTGAATTAACATGCAGCATTCACAAGAAATACACAAAGTAACAAAAGTCTCTCTTTTCAGGCTCCTAAACGTGAGCGCAAGAAGTCGCGGAAGAAAGAAACAGATATCGTGAGTTTATTAAAACAAAGTGTTTGGAATAGAAACAAAACATTTATAAATGAATCTGATCTGACTGTCAGCTTTACTGCCCCCTACAGGTGGAGGAACACAATGGCCACATCTTCAAGTCCACCCAGTACAGCATCCCCACCTACTGCGAGTACTGCTCCTCACTCATCTGGATGATGGACCGAGCCTGCGTCTGCAAACGTGAGGACTGGATACACAAACACACATCTTAAAACCTAAATGGGTCACTTTCACCATCACAAACCTGTTTTAATAGCTACATTGAATATGGTTTCACTCTCAGCTCTATAATTTGCACATGGGTCATTTTTATTCTAGATGTATTGCTTTCGCGTCTGCACAATGAACTAGAAACCGTCCTAGAGCGGATCATGTGTCAACCCACTGTGACTTCACCCACTGGTTTGTGAGCTGCTGTTTTGAAGTCTCCAGTTTGTAATTTGGCCATTGCCATATTAGTTTTTTGACACCAGAAGAAACCATATTTGGAGGAGAAGGTGGAGCTGAGGAGGAGGGTGGATCTGACCTGCTCTGTACTCTGTCCTGATTGTGTGCTACACTCTGTCAATCACTGGGTAGCCACGCCTTAATTCATCCCCTGCTTTATGGTCTGTTCCTCTAAATGGACCATCATTTAGAAAATGAACATCATGTTGTATTGAAGACTTGAAACTAGAGACTGAGACTATTAGGAAAATGTTTACTGAGCTAATAAATCAAGGGAGAAGTAGGGACATTTTCACATAGATTTCAGTACAGTCTGACTTCATGTGGCTAACCCATGATTGATATACTGTAACAAAAATGACAACCTGCTGGAGAAAGTACAGAGCAGGTCAGATCCACCCCTCACTCCTCCTCAGCTCCACCTTCTCCTCCAAATATGTTTTCTTCTGGTTTCAAAAAAAACAAGATGCCTGATGGCCAGATTACAAACTCTAGGCTTCAATTCAAGTTCATATTAATGAGTTAATTTATGCTTTTATATGTTTTTATGTTTACATTGTTTGATGAGGTCATGGAGTATCAGGGGTTCACGTTCACATTCGTTTTATCACTTTGTATTTGTTTTACATTCTGTCAGACTTCACTTTTTAAATGTTTTAAATGTTGTAGAATCTAAAATTATTACAACAACATCAACAAACTTAGAAGGAATCAGATTATATTGCATGTATTTTCTCTGACTAAATTAATGGATTTAATTACTACTATTAAAAAAATCAGAAAAGGATCATTTATGATCTTTACTGTGGGTTAAAGACATTTACTCTGTATTCCTACTTTTCACATCGCATTTTTGGCTTTTTGTATTTGGCCTAAAAGCAGACTGTGAAGATCTGCAAGTCACACACACACACAGAAATACACACCACCTGCAGTTCCTAATGTTCTCCTAACTCACTTACCCACAGGCACTCACGCCCTTGTGTGTAGTTTTATTTCTACCCACACGGTACATTACACCTCCTCCTACTCTTTTCTTGCACACACACACATACAAAACACAGACACTGCACATTCATACTCACAAAACTGACACACTCGCCCTGCCTCCCTGAGTGTTGGAAAAATTCGATTGCACCTCTTACTCCTTTCATGAATCTATCTTCGGTCCAGTTACAAAGCTCCATCAGCAGTTTAAGAGAGGAGACTTCACATCAGACCGTCCGCCGCTTGGCGTTTACCGGCCCGAGTCTCTTAGGTCGTGACTGACTGACTGACAGCAGCAGTCACTGTTGTAGTGGTTGTGGTGTGAGGAGGTTGCACAGATGTCATCAGTCTGATTGTGTTGTTCTGTTGTCTGCAGTGTGTCGCTACGCCTGCCACAGGAAGTGCTGCTCCAAGATGACGACCAAGTGCAGTAAAAAGGTAGGTGGAGATATTGTTCTTCTTGTCCATTAGTGTTGTGTTGTGGTTTAGGATGCTGTAATGTCACAATGGTGTTCAACAGAATGAATCAGTTTAATCTTATCAAAGCCATGATTCAGTTTTTAGGAATTTCAGCTGAATGAAAAATAATTATAATTATTATAATTATTAAAATTAATTAATTAATGATGTTATGGAAAGATTGATCATTTGTTCAGAGTGATTCTGCTTCAGGTCCTGTCATGTACGTGAATATGGCAGAAAATACTCAGACCCCTTCACTTTCACACACTTTATTTTGTCTTAGATTTTATTTTATATGGATAAAATGATAAAAATCAACCATCCATGGTGATGTTTTTAGACATTTTTCTAATTTATTAAAAAACAAAAACTGAAATCATTCAAATTATTGCTTTGGTACCCCAGCTGTGGGTTTCCTTTAATTAAACCTTGACATGCATCAGAAACCTTACTGGAGTCCATCTGTGGCAAAGTGAATAGACTGGACATAGTGCGCACACCCATTCAGCCTGTGCCAGGACAGAAGTCCAAGGAAAGCTCTGCAGACGCCCACAATCGAATGTAGTGAGACTTATATCAGGGCAAGGGTATCAAGACTCCTTCAACCAGGTCTTTATTGTAGGTGGCTAGAAGGAAGCCCCTTTGAGCAAGAGGTATGACAGTCTGCTTGAAGTTTGGTGAACACCAGGCGCTGCTCGTCATCATCCCTATGGTGATGCACAGTGGTGGCGGCATCATCAAGAAAATCTTGCTTCAGAGGGCAGCTGACCTGAAACTGGAGCCATGGTTACTTTTTCAGTGCAAAAATTACTTAGCATACAGCCAAGAAAATGTTGACCAGACTGTGCTATTTTAATTATTTACAATTAAATCTGCAAATACATGTATAAAACATGGGTCGATTATGCTCATTAGTCCCGTATACTGTGACTTAGTGACTGACTTTCATTCATCATCATGCTGTTCCAGGGGCCACAACTCACTGCTCAGCAAACATTACCTACAGTAAGAGGCCTTTAATGTGACGTATCTCTGCCTTTCTATTTTTCTAAACCAGTATGACCCAGAGCTGTCATCTCGGCAGTTTGGCGTGGAGTTGTCCCGTCTGACCAGTGAGGAGCGAACAGTGCCACAGCTGGTGGAGAAACTCATCAACTACATTGAGATGCACGGCTTGTACACAGAGGGGATCTACAGGAAGTCAGGCTCCACCAATAAGATCAAAGAACTCCGTCAGGGTCTGGACACAGGTGAGACAACACTGTAATTTCACTTCTGTATGAACTGTATGTGACACCTGCTGTTCAGTCTTCATTCATTCAGTTTTCAGTTCAGCTGTGACAACTTCAAAGTAATGATTTGATATTTAAAGTAACTACTACTACTAACTACAAACCACAATCTACTACTAGTACTGCAATTAACTAATACTAACCAGTACTAACTAATAATATTACAACTATTAACTACTAACAACAACTAACTACTACTGACTACTGCCAACTACTACTGCCATTAACTATTACTACCTGCTTCTAACTACTATTACTAATAACTACAATTACTACTACTACTACTACTACTACTTCTAACTTCTACTACTGCTACTACTACGAACTATTAACTACTTCTACTACCACATCTAGTTTTACTTTACACTCTACTACTACTACTTGTACTATTACAACTCCTACTGCTAGTGTTACTACTACTTTTACTAATGCTATTGCTATTGCTCCTGAATAACCACCACCACATTTTCCTCTACTAGTGGAAAGTACTTCTACAATTATAACCACTTGTAGATAAAAAGAGTCACAGTAATAGAAACATAAATTATGTTGATTTACATGAGTGAATCTCTGCTCCAGATGTGAACAGTGTGAACCTGGACGACTACAACATCCACGTCATTGCCAGTGTTCTCAAACAGTGGCTCCGAGACCTGCCGAGCCCTCTGATGACCTTTGAACTGTACGAGGAGTTCCTCAGGGCCATGGGTAAGCTCATAATTAGCTCCTTCAGAGGCTGCTTTTTCCTGTTTGTTAGTCCAGAGCCTTCTCCAGCTGAGTCAGTCTGATGTTTAGTGTGTGTGTTTTCTTTCTGTTCTCAGGTCAGCCAGACAAACGAGAGGTGATCCGAGGAGTGTATTCAGTGATCGACCAGCTCAGCAGGACACACCTGAGCACACTGGAGCGCCTCATCTTCCATCTGGTCAGGTGAGAGATGAGATATGAGTCAACATCAGCAGTAGAGCCTCAAGCAAGAAACTGAAAATTACGTTTTGAAACAGGATCTGACGAATGATTTTGCCTGTGAGTGAAACGTCTGTGCAGTTGTTTTTTTTTTTTTTTTTTCAATCTTTTCTCAATGATTACCAGACGCTCTGGATTAGCCACCTCAGTCACACACACACACACAAGTGTTGTGTCTGTTGGGAATGGGCGTCGTATCCTCTCAGGATCAACATCAGGATTAACAGCATTATACCGTGGTGTGTTACAGGATCGCCCTGCAGGAGGAGACTAACAGGATGTCAGCCAACGCCCTCGCCATTGTGTTTGCTCCCTGCATCCTCCGCTGCCCCGACACCATCGACCCGCTGCAGAGCGTCCAAGACATCAGCAAAACCACAGCGTATGTCCACTAACTGACAACTCAAATGAACTCAAACATCAAATAGAGCTCGTAATCAAAATAACAGCCTCCAACAGAGATAGAGAGTAAATATGAAACATTTTAACAGATTTTACACACAGTTTTTATTTTCATAAAGATTTAGATGCATTGTTTTTGCCCATGGTATTTCTTACTGGTTACACAACAGTGTTGCTACATAAAAATATCAGAAGGTTTAAACTTCAGTTAACTATCCAGCATTACTACTGGCTGAAGCATGTATGTCCTGTAGGGACAAAGTTGTCAAACAGCCAAAGACTTTAACTTTATAACTGCAGCTGTGCCCCATTTCAGGGGCTGCATGCTTCAGAGGACGCAGTCTACGAGGGTGTGGTCCTTCGTGGACACAAAGGCCGAACTGAAATGAGACGGACTGCTCTAGGGAGGATTTTCAATTTGCGTCTCCTGCTCTTCCTGCCCTTTACATCGCATAGCAGAGTTCCTTCCTTATTTCCACAAAAACCTGAGGCTTTAAAGCCCTTGGTTTTGTCAGTTGACACCCAATACTTAAATTTAAGAGTGTAATCCTTCGTCTCTGTGTTTGTTGCTGCAGAATTATCTTTATTATCTACATGCAATGAATCTTGGGATAGGTGGGACCATAAACGATCCCCTCGTTGGAGCCTTTGTTTCCCAGGAAAAGTCTAGTCTAGTCTAGTCACGCCAACTGTGACGCTATCTGTCTTCAAATGCAGCCTCTGAAGGATGCGGCTCCTGAATTGGGACACATTATGTCACATTATCGATCTGTTCAATAAGAGAACATAGTCAAAGTGATGAGTGATGGTGTTTATTCTTTTAAGATTTAACATTTGCCCAGCTACAACAGTATATTAGTTCTTACTCAGAGATAAGTTACCAAACATTTACGTTCTCCCAGGTGTAGCTAAGTATCAAAGCTACAAGTGTTCTGTTTGAATATGTCTCCACCCTGCAGGTGTGTGGAGCTGATCATCAATGAGCAGATGAGGAAGTACAAAGCTCGTCTGAAGGACATCAATAGTCTGGAGTTCGCCGAGAGCAAAGCCAAGAGCAGGTTGACCCACATCAGGAAGTCCATGGTAAGACCAGATGACAGCCGGCTCAGATGTTAGCGTGAACAGACCTTCCTGCTCGTCACATCGAGGTGGATGTTTTCCTGCTTGTTCCTCTCACTCATCTTTCAAACAGTGACAGTTCTCAGCTCCTCGAGCAGCTGGCATGGTTTTCACATGGCCATGGCAGGCGTCCATTCCTCTGTGTTTATTTACATCCTTCATCAACAGATTTTCTTGTGTATTTGTTACACAAGCAAAAAGCTGAACAACTAGAGGGGATATACCATAAAATAAACAGGTACACAGCAGAACACAGTTACTTTTTACACAAAGCATACTGTTGAAATGTAGAAATTACCAATATTAAATTCTGGCTGCACACGTGCAACAACCCTTTAATTTCATTTTATTTAAGAACATTTTTACCTACCTCTCTGTTATTAAAACATCTTTCTGCTCTTATCTTAAGATGTTAAGACTCCTGCTGCTCCCAAATGTCCATGTAACTGTGAGTGGAAGCCACCAGTAAACAGTAATCTTGCTCATAGTGGTCAATTAATTGCAATTTATACATATTGCAATATTACAAAATGTAACACAGCAACAGCAGAAAGATTTACAATACACAGAAATATTTCTGCTGCTGAAATTATTTTGAAGAAAAGTCTGTTCCTTTGGATATAAAATAAATTTTAAAGAATAAGAATAATGTACTACTCATGTGCACAAGTACAGAGTTTAGTTTTTAGTTTTAGTCATCTTTGCAGGTTACTGGCTCTGTGTCTCAGGCCCAGAGACACTGAGGTGTTGATATGCAAATTAAGAGGTTAAACACAAAGCAGCAGCATCTTTAAAAGAAAATTAGAGCACAGGGAATCTTAGAAGTCCTCTTTATTTCAACAAAGAATTAAATGACTGTTCTCCCTGAGGAGCAGCAAGCTGTGTAATATGTCTTTCTCGCAAAAACAATAATTGGAAAAATGCTGCTAACCTCTTTGTCATTCCCAAACCTCCCAAAGTCCTATAGCAACCAGTTATATCTAAACGTCGCCAGTGCACATGGTTTTAATGATTTGGAAGGTAAATGGTAGTTAAAGGTAAATTATGTTTAAATATCTTTATATATTTAAAACAGAAAAACACTGATTTAAAAAGTGATGTTTCAGAGACACATACAGTGTAGCTACAGCATTTTAGAGTATTTTCATATTTCTACTTTGACTTAACCCAGAAACTAATCAGTACTCTAGAGCAAAAATGATTTGTTCAATCAATTTCAAAATCAAAATCAAGTTTTTTGAGAGAAGATAAACTTGGAATAATTTTGATACCTTTATCCTAATATTGTTTTGCCAGTTTTAAACAAAAATAAATAATTTTTCCAGAGTTTAATAATAGTTTTCGATGACAACAACTCTACTCATTATTCACTAACAGATCAATTGATTATTGCAGAAAATAATTATGATAATGAAAATAATTTTTTGTTAAAACACGTTACAATACTTACATGATGGAATAATACAGGTTTTTGACTGTAAATACTTGACACAGGAAAAATCAACACTCAACAACAAACAAACACAAAATAAAATACTAATTAGAGTCTTAAAATGTTACAAGACCACAACAACAAGATGAAGGATGGCGGACATGGTCATAGTTCATATTGTACTTCAGTGGTGTAATTTACTAACAAATGAAGGATCATCTGATGTGGAGCGAACCTGTGGCTTTTGGGGATAAATGTTAATCCAGCCCTTACTTCTGTGTCTGAAAAACCCTCAGTTTATCTCAGTTTTAACCAAAATGTCTCAACATCTTTTAACCTTTAAATCACCAAAGCCATGCCTACTTGATTACCTTCACCACTCCCTAATCCTAATCTGTCCTTCCTTCCTCCCTCCCCCCACCCCTCCTTCCAGAAACCAGTACTAATTGCTGTTAGGTTTATGAGCATAACCCGCACTGCCACCCCGGTATGTATGCCCCTCCCACTCCACGTGCCCGCCAACCACCACCAGTCCTGTCCTGTCCGTCAGTCTCTTTACGCCGACCTCTCATACTGTCTGTAATGTCCTGTCACAGTACTCATCACGTTTGTCCATAAACTAGTGCTCAGTCCTCAGTCATCTGACTCTGTTTGTGTATGTTACTGTTTTATTAGAGGTTTGTTAGTTAGCCCTCGACCTAAACCCAGCAATTACAATTAGAACACTTTTTAAAATGGTTTATATTTTTCTGCCACTGAAAGAAAACTTTTTAAAGTTGTATATTTATTGTGACGTGGCTCTAAAAGCAGGCTGATATTGTTACTCAGGTTTTTCAGGCCCTCAGTATTAAATGACACGTTGACTCACTGACAATCATAGGTCAAAGACTTCATTTACAGTTTTATTGATGAGGGACTTGATAAATTCTTTTACAATGAATTGACTTGAGCTCTTAAACTTGAATGACAAGGAATACCAATGAGTTTTTTATTTTTTTAGTTTAAAAACACAATGAACTTTCACATGAAACATGTGGCCGTGGCACTGCAGAGCTGTGGTTGGCTTCAGGTTTTGTGTTATGATGAGACTTCAGGCTGAGAACTTGACTTGGACTCAATTGTGGGTCAAGATCAAGACTTGAGACTGATCTGGTCCCATTTCTGTTTGTGAGCCAACTGTTGTGACAGTGACAGTAGCAGGTGTGACTTTGCAGTTTAGCAACATTTCCCTGAACATACAAACCCCAAATAATGAGCGAGATCATTAATGGCTCACAGTCACACATTTGAGCGACTGAATGAAGCTGATTCCTTTGAAATAAAAACCAGTTATCTGACGCTGTAGTATGTTTCAAAGCTCATCCATCTAGCTGCTGCTAACAATGTTGCACACACAGTCTTTCAGACACAGTTTCCTGCATTATGTGCCTCTACTGTTTGTGTAAAGTTAGTTCCCTTGTGGCGTAGTTAGCAAACCAAGCTAACAGCATGTTAGCGACGTCCAGGTGATGCTAACAGAGTTGTGGTACACTTCCTGTGGAACAAATTAAGCTGCTGTCTTTTATCTCATGTCGGAAATTAATAAAATTAGACAGGTACTGTGTCTTTTCAATTCATGTGAGGTAAAGTTGTCTTCGGTTGATGTTTGTTGAGCGTTGAGACAGAAAAACACTGTAGCTGCTCTGACTCCACTGACTCCGCTGTTTGCTTTTCTGTTTCTGCTTCACAACTTTTTAACCTGCAGCCTAACACAGCTAAACTTAAGGTAATGCCTGTGTGTGTGTGTGTGTGTGTGTGTGTGTGTGTGTGTGTGTGTGTGTGTGTGTGTAGATGAAGGTGTGTTTGCGTGTGTGTGCCCAGTGACATTCAGCCAACCTCCATAGTTTCTCAGCGGTGTTGTGAACTGTGGTCAATACATCCTCTGTATATTCAGCTGTGGCTGTAGAGAGTCCTCTGTCTGTGCTTCATCACCGTCACCGTCAACGGCAAACTGGTTATTACTGGTCAACCTCGGCTAACACACACTCTCATGCTGTGTCATTGTGTGTGTGTGTGTGTGTGTGTGTGTGTGTGTGTGTGTGTGTGTGTGAACTTGCAGAGCAAAAGCCGTGTTCGACAAAGCAGCAGCCACACAGCCTCGCCTCCTCACAGCCCACGAACGCCTCATGAGGTGGATGGAGAGAGTGCAGGAGGTGGAGGAGGAGGAGGAGGAGGAGGAGGAGAGGATGCAGCAGAGGCCGGGCTGAACGAGCAGCAGCAGCTGGCGATGCAGCAGGAGGAGCGAATCCTCACCGAGCAGATCGAGAGTCTGCAGAAAGAGAAGTATGACGTCTCTCTGGATGGATCACTCTGATCTAACGACACCCAAAGTGTTTTTGTGTTGCTCATTGTGTGGCACAAGTGCACAGCTGACAAAGCATAGACAAGATATGAAGAGCATTTTATTCTCAACATAAAACATGCCTTCAACAAACACTGTTCCTGATAATCTCATCTTCACCTGATCTGAATCACTCTCCAATGTAGGGACACACATGGTTGCATGTTATGATAAATGTCCAGAGGCTTGAATGTAAATCAGCTGATTTGGATGAAGCACCACCCAACCTGTTGATTTGCGTGCGTGTGTGTGTGTGTGTCGTCAGGGAGGAGCTGACGTATGAGATGTTGATACTGGAGCCGCGGGCGTCCGACGATGAGACTCCGGAATCTGAGGCCTCCATCGGGACGGCAGACAGCTCTGAAAATATCACCATGGAGACCAAGGGCGCCACCTCAGACCCCTCTGGTGCGTGTGTGTTACATCCTATTTGTAATTATTTGTTTATCCTCATTTGTTAAGCTTGGGGAAAATGATACAGACAATAAATGAGTTATGATTAAGTAAGTTTCCCTATTTTCTGTCTCTATCAAAAAATAAAGGCATAAAATGGACCAATAAATGATAAAATAAATAAACAAAAGAGGAAACAGGCCAAGTGGATGCTGTAAAAACTATCTAACTAACTGTCAAAAGAGGACTCTTACCACTGTGTCCTGATTTTAAAACAGCAACACTATATCCAGATCCAAGTGGATTGTCAATGTATTTGTGGTCAGTTATACTTTTTCTCTACGCCTGGCACAGTGTCTAAACACACATACTTCAATACAAGTTTTAAGGACCTAATTCAACTACAAGCACAAGCTCAACAGATATAGGAGGTACGTGCCTCACAGCAGGCTGGCCTGACTTTTGTACTGTGTCCCAAATCACACAGTATCCACGCCCTAATCCATCCCCTGCTTTATGGTCTATTTTCCTCTAAATGGACCATCATTTAAAAAATGAACATCATGTTGTATTTAAGACTTGAAACTAGAGACTGAGACTATAAACTCATAATTCCATAATTCATTTTCCCATAGACTTCAATACAATCTGACTTCTTTTTACAACCAGTGGAGTCGCCCCCTGATGGTCATTAGATAGAATGAAGGTTTAAGACACTTCAGCATTGGCTTCCCTTTTCAGCCCCGGAGTCGTCCACTTTTATCAGTCATTTGTTCTCAAATTCAAACGTGTCTTTGTTGCGTCGTAGAACTTAGAACTGTCCACATGTGACCAGAGACGGATGTTAATGCCAGGTTTGATCAGGGACTTAGTTGAACCAGCAGTGTTCATCATAGTAGTCAACGATATCACAGCTTTTCTTTGCATCTGCACCAGAACCTGATAATTGAGTTCAAGTGAATTAAAGCAGTGACTTAATGAAAGCACTAGTGGTCTTCTAATTATATTATATAACTATATTTAGTTTAATCTACATTTGAAGTTAATGTGAGACAATCAGGTTTGAGTAAAGTTTCAATCTGGTGAATGAAAATATGATGATGATATTTGTGTCATTTCTCCTCAGACCGCGGCATGTATCGCTCCAGGAAGTCAGAGGCAAAGAGCAGACGAGCTCTGCGCCGCCAGCCGGACTCCCAAGACTCCGCAGACTCCACCTCCACCGTCTCCTCCTCCTACCACCCCTCCTCCTCTCTCTCCTCTAACGCCTCCGGCTCTCCATCCCCTCACTACCGGTTCCGCTCCTCATCCTCCGGGCCCCTGCTCACCTCCTGTGGGTTGGGGGCCCCCTTGGCTGAAGCGGAGGGGGGTCACAGAATAGGCAAGACCCAGCACAGGCTCAGGCTGAGCCGCAGCTCACCACGCGAGCCCTCGGGAAGCCACCGGAGGGAGTCAGACTTCAGCTCGGGGCCACAGCAGCTGGTTCTGTACGGCAGCAACGAGTTCATGGTGTGAAGCCGAGGAGGGAAGGAACACTGGCCGCCGCCTGTTCGAACACAGGAGGGTGGGCGAGAAGGGGTGGAGGGAGAGTCCGAGGTTGGACGAGGCTGGTCATGGGGCGAGGTTCAGGCCCAGTGTTACCTGCTGCCCACCCCCCTCCTCCCCTGGTCCAGTCCGAGCAGAAAGCTGAGAGTATAAAAGAAGAGAAGACTGGACATATTACACAGAGGGACTAGACAACTGATGGTCAAAGGAGAAAGACTGACAACTAATGTGAAAAACAGGATGAGTGAAGCAAAAGGTTTGTTGACCCTCTGATTTCAGTGCTGTTTGACCCCCGCTGGAGCGCCGGGGGTCAGTTAGAGGGAAGAGAAGAAGAAGAAGAAGAGAAGGACAAGTGGTGAGACACAGAGAAAAATCCCACCCACACCTGCAAAGCCAAATCTTACAGTGCCCTGTCTTTATTTTTTAGCATGTGGGCAGGAGAAGAAATGTAGCCATACCGACTGAACTGGCGGACATTTTGTCTGTAACCAGCGCCAAGCTAAGTTTGCTCCTCACGTTTACACAGGACACACCAGCCAAGAGGCTGCACGCTTCTCCATCACACCTTTTCCTACATCAGTTTGAAGAAACTGTACAGAAATATGTCACAGCTGTAGGTTACTTATTATTATTATTATTATTGTTATTATAATTATAATTATTATTATGTTACAGAGGAAAAAAGTGTACATAGAAAGAAACTCTGCTGCTCTTGGGTCATTCATCGTTGAGTAGTTCTTTCCCGTTCTTTGCAAAGTGAAGTGTCTGGTTCCTCTTTTGTTTCTGTGCCGGTTTTGTTCAGTTATATGTCGTCAGATTTTTCTTTTTTTCCTATTTCACACTGAACGGAGCCAGTTCTGGTGTCCTCGGGTTACAATCTGGAGAAATAATAGAAGGAAAAGCTGTGGATCTGCAGCTACATGTTGGGTGTCAACACGTACGCGACCTGAGGTGTCAAATGCCAGTTAGCCATATGTGTTTATTATCTGCCTTTCTGCTTTCTGTTTTTCCTTCTGTCTCCTCCAGAAAGATCAGTGTTACTTTGTCAGGACTTGAATTTTTTTAAATATATATTATTGCTGTATTATAGATGTTATTGATATCAAAGATGCCATGTTTTTGTTGTCAGTGGTTTGTTTTTGTTCAGATGAAAGCCATTTTTTCTTTCCCATACATGTGTGTGTGCATCTGTCTGAATGAATCAGTGAATAATTCCTGCCACTGTATCACCCCACTGTACTTGTGTAGTCGTCTCTACACACACACCCTAGTGTTTTCCCTATTATTCTTACAAGAGTGGAAATATTTGAAACCATCAAGTGACACTAAAAGACTGGTGAAATATTTCATCAGTTTCATTGCACCTGTGGGGAAACTCTTGCACTCATCGACTCACTCATACCGTCCATGTTGTCCTCTGAGCCATCCAAACACTTTCTTCTTCTTCTCGTTCAACAAACATAAACGTAGCTCTTCCATCCTCTTCTCATCCGGCTCTGGCTGTGAAAAGTAGCATTTAGAGAAAAGCAAGTAGCACCTAACTCAGACCGTCCTCGTGTTCCTGCATAATCTTACTCTCTTTCTGTCTCTGTCCACACAGTAGCAGTGTAATATTCAGTTTCATGGGCCTTCTCAGTAGCTTAACAGCAATGATGTCTCCGTACTAAAGCTGCAATATCTCTCCTTTGCTTGCTGCGTCTGCATCAGAGACTTTTGGGCGACTTTTGCTCTGATCTCACCAACACAATCAGTGTTAATCAACCTTTCCTTGAAGCTGGAAGTCTGAGTGAAGACTGCGCTGATCTCAGTTTTACTGCAGGTGTGGAGACTTGGCAATGTGTTGTCTTTTTTTATAACATTAAGTGTAGACCTGTTTAGAAGAAAAAAACAAAAGTTTCAGAGGCGAACTGAAAAGACAAAACTGATTCCAGGTCAAATATCTTTAAGCTGGCATTTGAAGGGATGGTATTTGTACATGTCCAGGCTGTCTATATGGCATTCTGCAAAAAATATTAAAAAAAAGAAAAAAAAAAAAAAAAAAAAAGTGAATGTACCTGTCACTGGAAGGCATGCTCTGCTTTCTCTGTTTGTTTTTGTTCCTCTTTTATACACAGTGTATGTACTATTTATGATCATGCGTTTGGGGTGTACATTGGTTTAAAAGAATCTGTTATAAAAGGTGTTATAAAAGGATATATTATCCTGTGTACGGTTCATTATCTACTATTAATCATGGCAACATTTTAACAGGCCACACTTGGTCTGTCATGTTTGTGCTACAAAGCAAAAAAAAAAAGTGTTGTGTCTCTCTGTCTGCGCCACTCTGGACACGGTTATGTATAAGGTGCAATTTGTGTTATATTTCTTTTTTTAATGATACAAACATGTCTATGGTTGTAAGAAAAAAAAATACTTTATTGGGGAAAATTCATCTGCTTATTAAAAAAGCAAAACTGCAGCCAAACACAAATGAGTTGTGTAATTATTTTATTATTATTATATTATATAATATTTTGCCTGACAGAAATGTGTAGTTGTGCTTTGAAGGGATGTCACAAGATATGTCCTCTTTGAGACAGCATCACACATTTGTTTCTTTTCAATTTGTGACATAGAGTTTTTGTTTTCTTGTAAAAAATCAAAATTGTATTTATAATCACTGTTACTCACCAAAATATATTGTTATGAGTTTTGTTATTGCCAAACACCTAGCGTTAGCATTAGCACCTGTTTACTTACTAGTCCTAAAGAGAAACATTGAGTTTAGCATCATTCCTTTATTCACCAAGAGCTGTCTGCAGAGGTGCAAAGCAACACCAATGTTAACCCATGTCTTTTCTTATTCTGAAATTAGCATGCTAACCAGCTAGCCACAGCCTGTCTCATCACTTTTTGATAGGAACTCACTGTAGCATCCAATTTGCCCTGAAGACGTAGCTTTGCTCAGCGGGGAATTATAAGACCTTCTATTATAAAGACAACAATGGCCGAAGCCTGTAATTGTAAAATGTCACCCGCTCCTGGCAAGAAACCATGTTCAGCAGGAGAGAAAACTCAGAAATAGGCCCTTTAAAATGTTTTAATCCAGCCTTTTTGTATAGATGTTTGCTTACTCGCGTTTTTGCATCAACTGTTGATTACTAGAAAAACATGAAACCATTGGTGGGACTGTCCATTTTCACATGCTTGTTTATGCACAAGGTGAAAACAAAACATTGCTACTTGTGGTCAGAACCTCCATGGAGTACCTTTAAAGGAGTTATTGTCAGTTCTGCCATTGCTACATAGAAGTTGACATGACATGTGGTCATGGCTTTCCTGACTAGTCAATTAAATTATTCATCATGTGACTGGGACAGGATGAAGTGTCAACCCACCATGATAAGACCACTGGTTTGTGAACTCGTTTGGAATTTGGCCATTTTTTTTTTTTAAACCAGAAGAAACCATATTTGGAGGAGAAGGCGATTGTCGGACAGGTCACCATGTGTAGTACAATCTGTCAATCATACGGTAGCCACGCCCTAATTCATCCCCTGCTTTAGGGTCTATTTTCCTCTAAATGGACCATCATTTAGAAAATATATATATATTATAAGGTCATTTATTTCTTTATCTACTGTCTTGGCTCTTGTGAACAACTGAGGGAATGAACTTTATTTAAAATGTGAAAAGAAGAAACGGTCATTAATGTTGCGTAATGCGTTCAGATCAGTGACATCTGGACTTTGGTTGCTCTTCATATTATTTTTGTTTTGACATCCCCCCATCTCTTTCTCTCTCTCTCTCTCTCTCTCTCTCTCTCTCTTTCTCTCTTTCTCTCTCTTTCTCTCTCTCTCTCTCCGCCGCGTCACTACAACAAAAGCCTCAGGTTCCCGTCATCCCTCGGGTCAAAAGTGAAACCACGCGAACACCGGGGAAGCTTCCACCTCTAACTGTCTTCTGTTTGTCCACCTGCGGCGCGTTAGGAGACGAGCAGGGAGGCGATTCAGTAGAAGAGAGAGAAAACACTGAGTTTCTCTTCCACTGAAGTGAAAGTGGAGCTGGGGGGAGAGATGTGAACCACCTGTGGTCCCTCCCGGTGCGGACGAGTCTGTGAGGTCGTTTCAGCTGATTCTCATGAAACCTGTGACAGGACTCAGCTGACAACACGGTGAGTTCACGCTTCACCCGCCGGCTCCAAATGCCTCCTGCCTTTTTTCTTGAGCCTGTTTCTAGTAGTTTCAATAGTTATTTTTCACGAATTGACAGATTTTAAAAACTTGACCGTTATGTGTATAAGTTCATAAAAACTCAAAATGTCTTATGTTAAATCCCTCAGATGTCTTACAACAAAACCATCGTCTTCTTCGACCTGGAGACAACTGGATTAGGTAACTGATTATTAATCATCATTCAAAATACGATCCATTCATTTATTTGTCTTATTTGAACTGTCAGTGCTATGATAACTATGATACAAGTACTTTTTATATGACAAAACGTTTTTTTTAATATAAATTCCCGTGTTTCATGGGTCATATTTGTTATATTCATATGTGTTAAATAATATAGTCTTTATTATTAACTTACATTATCAAGCTGCTTCTGTCATATTATACCTTTATGTAGATGGCACTTTGGACAACATCACTGTTTTGTTTTAAATCAACAATAATCCTGTGCATCGTCTAAGGTCAATGGTGGAAGACAAACTCAGACCAGTTACTAAAATAGAAGTATTCATACCACGGAGTAGAAATACACACGTGTGTTACAAGTAAAGGTCCTGCAGCTGGTAAAGGTAAAGGTGCAGCTCATTTTAATAACTTTACATACTGGTGGGTATCATAGTAACTTATTTTTTTATTATATTTTGAATTACTAGTCTGAAATAAAATATTAACTGTGCCTATCAAATAGGGCAGCACGGTGGTACAATGGTTGGGGTTTGAACCCTGAAGTATAGTACTTGTGTAATTGTACTTATTTGGTATTTTCACCATAATTTGAGCTGTGAAATCAACTAACAAACTAAGTTACTACTAACTAACTGTCTACCAATGTGTAATAAGATTAATAAGATTATAATCAGCCAGTGTCATGATTATCTTTATCAATCTAGTCTGAAGGCTCCACCTGTTAACAGGCACCATCATGTGGTGTCCTTATGTGATATAGAGGTTATGGGCACATTTCTTATTTTATTGGTTTCTAATCTGACATCTGTCTCTTGTATTGATGGTGTAGTTGAAGTGTCACTGGCCTGTCATTACACAACAGAGAATTCAACAGTTCCCAACCACAAAACAGGCAGAGATGTTCTTCCTGTTGCTGTCACAGGATGCCTCTGCTGCACAACATGACGTATAAGAAAGTTGCAACACATGGATTAAATTATTATACATATTAAATGAATACCTATAATAACATATTGAATAGAGACTCCTCTGAGCTTGGCAAGACTGGATTGCAAAACTAGCAACCGCTTGCAACTTTTTCAGTATCTTCTGACATTTTAAATACTAAATAAGACAAAATATAAGTTAAAATTACCTGTCATAGTTTGGTTTTAAGGATCAACAGTGTGGCTGAAACTAGATGTGAGGGCAGGTTTCACTGTAGCTTCAGAGTGACGTGCAGGAGTCTGCGGTTTTGACTATGTGGGTGTTTACAATGAATCACTCATTACTATCACATTTTTGGCAGGACTTCATGACAGAAAATGCTTTCATGTGTAGCAAGTATGAGAACGGCATGCATGCACAGATGAACAGAGAGCGTCACCCACTCTCCCAGAACAAAAAAAAATCTGTCTGCTGATCTCTGAGGACTGTAGAGAAACATCACAACAACAAAAAATTACAAACAGTAGTTGTAGTTTTACATTCCACAAATACAATCTCACAAATACAATTTTGAGCTGCTGACCTAACAAAACCCAATTGTAATCAAATTTAGAATATTGCTAAGCAACAGCTTGATACAGGAAGTGAGACTACATTTTATGTCAGAAGTATTTTTATTGTGAAAAGTAGGATCTTCATCTTCCCTTTTCTTTTGAGACAAACAAACATACACACACACACAAACTAAATCTGCTGACATAGGGCAGGGTTCAGCCTGAAGAACCCGAGCGAACCCAGTGCAGCTGCGACCCAGCTTCTTTCCTCAGGGCTTATCGCAACAAAGTTGAACAATCGCAGTGTGGTGTGGGTGTGAAAGTTGGGTTATTGGATTTTTGGAAATGGTCATAAACAGCTTGCCCCTCACCCAACCCAGTGTTGGAAAGGTGTGTGGGGCAAGCTGTTTAACTATCCAACCAGCACTTCAGAAGAAGCGTAGTTACCACGAAGAAGTAAACTTGACTTAAAGACAGAATTCACTATTTTGGGATACGTCCTCATTCCTTTTCTCATCAAGAGTCGAGAGAAGCTCAATACCACTCTCATGTCTTTACAATTAAATTGAAGCTACCATCAGAATTTGGTTACCTTATCTTAGCATAAAAGCTGGAAATGGGGAAATAGCTAGCTTGCTTTTTTGCAAAGATAACAAACTTGGCCAAGAAATACCCTGTTAGATAAAACCAGGTGTTGGTACGTGGATTATATTACCTTTGAATAGTGGCAGGCTTGCTGTTTCACCACTTCTGGTCTACATGCTAAGCTAAGATAACCAGCTACTGACTGCAGCTTCATATGTAACTGTAAGACATGGGAGTGGTATCGATCTGCTCATTTAACCCTCAACAGGAGAGAAAGGAACTTGTCAAGATATTGCTTTAAAGTGAGAGCGACCTCAGTGTAATAACTGTAAGGAAAAGTGAAGCCAATGCTGAAGAGTCTTAAACCTTCATCTCATGACCATCAGGGGGCAACTCCACTGGTTGTAAAAAGAAGTCAGATTGTATTGAAGTCTATGGGAAAATGGCTCTACTTCTCACTTGATTTATTAGCCCATTTTCCTAAAGAGTTTATGTTCTCAGTCTCTAGTTTCAAATCTTTGATACAACATGATGTTCATTTTTTAAATGATGGTCCCATTTAGAGGGAAATAGACCATAAATTGACAAACTGTACCACACAATCAGGATAGAGGACAGACATTTTGGTTTCATAAAACCAAGATGGTGATGGCCATATTACAGGCTTTTAATCAGCAGCTCACAAACCGATGGGTGACATCATGAAGGGTTTGGCACTTCTTCTCACAGAGTAGATTCATTTACATCACAGGTCATAGTCTCCTCATGTTGTCCACCTTTATCACCGCCACATTAGACCACCACCATCACACTATCAGTTTATCTCTGAGAAATGCAGAAAAATCATATTAAGCTGTTTGCCGACAATAAGGGATGTGTTTATAATTTTGGATATTTTTTCTGATATTTATTTATTTTTATTTTTCTCTATTTTCCTGCATTAATCCATTCCTCCTCTACTTTCAGACACTGGTGTGTGTGACATTATCCAGTTGTCGGCCATCTGTGGGGAGAGGGTCTTTAACGCCTACACCCTCCCGAGCTGTGCCCTCACTGAAAGCGCCACACAGGTCACGGGCTTCACCGTCAGTGAGTCTGGCCTGTTTCTTCACGGGGTTCCCGTGAACACCATCCCTCTCACTGAGGCACTCACCTCCTTCATCACCTTTCTTCGCTCCTTCTCCTGCCCCGTGCTGCTGGCGGCCCACAATGCAAAGCGGTTTGATGCTCCTGTGCTCACCAGAGTGCTGCAGCAGTGCTCCCTCTGGCAGGAGTTTGAGCAGGTGGTGTCTGGATTTGTGGATACCTTCCTGCTGAGCAAGAACCTCTTTAGACTGGGGAGTTATTCCCAGGAGAATATGGTCCGGCACTTCCTGGGAAGGACCTACAGCGCCCATAATGCAGTGGAGGATGCCAGGATGCTGCAGGAGCTGTTCAAGAAATGGAAACCGAGCAGTTGGAGTGTCATCAGATGCTCTTTCAGGGCAAACCCTTTGTTTTATTAAAGCTACAGAAAAAAAAAAAAAGATATGCTACTTCAAAATGACCTTTTTTGACTCAGTTTTGTACTCACAAACCTTTATATGACTGAACAGGCCTTTTATAACATCCAGGAAAAAATCTGTCCGATGTCATGTCATACTGTACATGACTTCTGTTAGTCTTCTGTTTACTTTTGTAGCTTTGTTGTCTAATGCACAGTACCATGTTTCATAGGAATGTTTAACTCTTTCCAGTTGATAGTAGCAGACACACAAGAGCCATTAAACTTTTTCTGTTGAATTCTTCCAGAAAACTTTTTATCTTTTGAATTATTATTTGCATCATAGAGCCGCGATCATATGGAGTAGAACTGTTTTACAGACATTAGCCTTAATAGACTAGCATGCAATTCAGCTGCAAGGCATTGTTGCAGCAGGAGGGTCATATAGCCACAAAACAGTCACTGAGGCAATACATTTCTCAGGTAAACACATTATTCTCTGGAGTTGTCTGATAGTCACTGGCACAATACACAAAACAGATATAAGGAAAAATGGATTGCAAGACAATGATCCAGAATATCCAAAAATTCAGCATAAACGACACAAGCTGAAGGCCTCGCAGTCCCTGGTTCACTCTCCCTGTGTTTACCGTTACCAGCAGTAATAGCTGCACCAAAGACACAAAACCAAGAGATTTTCAAGCTGCATTTGAGGTTGAAAAACTTCGGCTTTTGCAAAAACGATGTAAAGGACTCAGGAATCAATTAACAATTTTGGCAAATGAATTTGCTATTAATTATTATTTATATCATTAATGTATTATTCATGATTACTTCATAGATCCCCAATTCAACCAGTGTGACTCTGGAATAAGTTCCTGGATACTGGACAGTGCAGGTGAGGATACCTAGAAGTTTGTCTTGTAAGACAATGAATCCATTGATCCCTGATTCCCTGACAACAAAAACTTCTAGGAATCCTCACTCGCACTGTCCAGTATCCAGGTATTTATTTCACTGTCACTTTCACAGTTACTGTATCGATTTCAACTTATTAAATCGTATCGTATCGTTCTAGATCAGACAAATATTGTTCTTCAATTGTATCAGAACCATAGGAAATGATAACTATTGTATTGTAAAAACGGATTGTTACAGCCCTAGATATCATACACCAGGAATAGTCTTCACTGGCTACACAGCTGTGACAAACTAAACAGATGTTTGTTTGTTTTTTACCATTTACACTGCATTAACAGGAAGGGCTAATTATTAATGTGTGTTTGCTGCAGGGGCTGCATTTACTTCTTTTTACTTTAAATATGCAGCCAAATTTAAACATGCAACAAACTTTCTGAAAAAATGCAAACCCACAATCACTGTCAGTAAATCTAACAAACAATGTGCATTATTTAGATAAGGTCATTCTTTGACCGGCGGAGGAGTAATTGTTTATATTTTTTTTCTTTTTTATATTTGTGTTGGGGCTTCAATTCGGGCTTTTACTTTGAAAGTTTTGATGATCCGGTCGGGCGCAGGTATTTTGAAGTGTGGAGGGAAAGTTGGATAAATACGGAGCTGCGTTGAGGCTGTGTAGCATCATGGAGCTGAGGACAAACCGCCAGGGGCCCCGGTCTGTTTTGTTTGCTCTATTTTACTAGACATCTGTGTCGCAGTGAAAATTTAAAGCCTTTAAAGACATTAGAGACTTTTAGTGGAAGTCGTGATGCAAAGCTCGGCCGCAGCTGAAGAGAGTCGACGGTCGCTGGTTTTCTTCGACCTGGAGACGACTGGACTGGGTAAGACAGTGTTAGTGTTACATGCTGTTGTGTGACTTGTGTTGACTCGTGTTGTGTGAGAGCTTGGTCACAGCACCACATCAGAGCACTCATGAGTCACCGATCCACAACTTGAGTCCCGCTTTTTAGCCTATATTTGTTTACATTTTGGAAAATTAAGTTAAAATGAAATGCGCCGAATTCACTATTAGAAGTCCCTGTTTGCAAGCTGCTATTTTGTGTACTGATAACTATCAATTAATTATTTGTAAGACCAAAGAAAACCTTTAAACGACATGATGCTCAGGCGAGTTCTGTTTTCCTGACTCTAATGCGTGAGTTCAGATTTATCACGGCTGTGAGCTGATGTGTCAATACAGCAATAAGGGTTTTAAAGTCGTCCACCTGAACTGCTGATCAAACTACAGGAACCTGCATGCACCTGTCCCTTTCACCTCTCAGCACCCAACCTGGCAACATTGCCTGGAGCTTCACCAGGAAAATATAGATTAATGTCTGTGTATGTGCAGGTATTTAAAAGTGCTGAAAGGCTTTGAGGTTATCTCTTAAAAAGCCTTAGTTCCTAAATTTAATCTTGATTGTAGTGTCTTAAAATATAAATATTTCCTCGTCTGCTGTAGACACTGAAGTTAATTATAAAATGTTTGTGTAGCACTTTTTTTTTTTTTTTTTTTTTTTTACTTTTACTGATATGATTATGAAACAGACATGGGGGGGGGTCTCTATAAGCCTTAAAGTTTGGATCTCTTCTGTTATGGAAGATAAAGAATGTAAATATTTTAGTGGGACAAAAATGTATCATGTTGTGTTTGTTTAAGGTTTTATGCCACTGTGGTGGAATATAACTTGATATATAACTATATTTTCTCTATTTGATCAGTTCCTTGATTTAGAAAGAGCCCATATTGACATTTTTTTTTTTTACCTGTGTCGGCATAAACATAGACTGTATTGGATTTTTATAAAATGAAGGTACTTCATGATAAAGTACTTTAATTTGTCAGGTGTTTGTTCCAATGAATTAACCAAAACAAACTAACAAAAATTCTTGTCTAGTTATTTTGTCCATTAACAGTTTCTTAGTAGATTTTCCTGCTAATTTACTTTGTCATCCTGACATAGTATACCAAATTGTTGGTGGATAAAGTAACAACCTCGCATCAGAGTTCACATTAGTTTACATTATGCTCTAACACCCAGAGAAACATCCTCTGAAGGTCAGTTTCATTTCACCAGGTCAGAGTTGTGACATTGTTCAGCTGGCTGCAGTGAGTGGGGGCCACTCACTCAACCTCTACGTCATCCCTCGCAGTCGGATGCAGCGAGGAGCAGGCAGAGTGACTGGCTTCAGGGTCCGCAGACAGAAGCTGTACCTCCACCGCCAGCTTGTCCTCACCAACTCCCTGCGAGAGGTCCTGGTCTCCTTCATCGCTTTCCTTAAAATGTTTGGACGCCCACTTGTCATTGGCCACAACAGTCGGCGCTTCGACTGTCCTCTGCTCGCCCGAGCTCTTGATGAACTGGACCTAAGAGCAGAGTTTGAGTCTTCAGTCTCAGGCTGTGTTGACACTCTACCGATGGCCCGTGAGATGCTGAAGGAGCGCTGCCTCCAGAGCTTTCGACAGGAGAATCTGGTGAAGGAGCTGTTGGGTGTGAACTACAAGGCCCATGATGCTTTGGAGGATGTGCGGGCATTGCAGGCTCTGTATAGTGTGCTTCAGCCCACACCGGAGTTGATTCGTAGGCACATGTTTACTCTGGACACCATGGAAAACAAGCCAGCTGTGACAGCTGCAAAAGCTAAGGTGCCCTTTAAGGTTTCAGGACAGCGTCCCCTGTGGGAGCACTTCAGACAGACAGTGAAGGTCACACAGAGCAAAACTGAGGACCATAAAGAATTATAAAACATTTTACGTCAGACTGAGACTTTTGAGTAACACAAGCACTGGCAGCTTCGACCGCCCTGTGCGCCACAGTAGAGATGACAAACTGTTAGTTTTCCTGCAGTTGTTGATGTTGGAGCATGACTGATAGGTAACAGTAACTTACACGTTGATCTTCTTTAGTGAGGGAAAACAACATTCGCACTCTTATTCAGACTTGCAGCATATGTTCATGGGTCTCTTCAGATGCTGTTTACTGTAGTTTAACATCATTCTTTAATTCAGTGATAACAAAGAGGCAGCCTGCCTTTATCCATAATGAACATTTCTTTAGGAAGAGCCTTTACTGATGGCTGTTTAATGTGACGGAGAAGCTTTGAACATGTAGATACTGGAGGCAGATCTTATTCCACTGTCAAGCCAGCAGCTTGATTTTTAGTCAATATGTGGAAATTCTGATCGCTGCTGCAGATCTGCTTCCAACGTATAGTTTGGTTTATTCTGTTTGGAGTGCTGCCGAATATTTTATTGAAGGTAAATGAATCTGCTAATAAATATATTTCTACACTGGTTGAAACTATATGGTTCATTGCTTATTGGTGCTTGATAATGAATATGTGAATATTTAAAGTAGGCCTAGACAATATGGCTGAAATCAATATCACAATATAAATGTTTTTCAGTTATTGATATATCTCACTGTGGCTACAATTTTGATCAAGTAATAATTTGTCATTTTCTGAGATAAAATGTCAAACATCTGTTGTTACCAGTCACAGATGTGAGTATCTTCTTCTGTCAATGAATCTCTTTGGGTGTTTGACTGTTGGTCAGAGAAGAGAAGACACTTGCAAATGTCACCTTGGACTGTGGGAAATTACATTTTCACAATTTTCTGATATAATATAATTAGAATATATAAAGTGACTTTTGGAGAAATAATGGCCAAATTAATCATTAATCAGTAATGAAAATAGCTGCAGCACTAAAATACTTAATTGGATCTATCTATCATAATATACCACATCAGATGAAATTTCATTTTATCAAACATTTAAAAAAATTGTTTTTATTTTTATTTGCTTGAAAATGAAAAAAAAAACAACTGTATAGCAAAGCAATATGACTGTACTGTTACTCCAGTGTAAAGTAAGTTCAGAGTTAACAGGACTTTAGTCAGCAAAGTTTACTCAGCAAAGTTATCCAGATAACTCCCTCAAATCTTAACACAATAAAACCTAGGCACAATACAAACAATAAGGAGTTCAGACAGTTAAGTAACAGAACAAGGCTTTATTAAACCACTTTTACATACACATTCTCTGCAGTCCCATGCTACAGCATCGCCATATTCAAAAATGCTAAACCATGCCCTCCCTGGAGAAATACTCTCACCATAGTTAAATAAAAGAATTACACTAAAACATTGTGTCCTTCAGATTTGTGTGCATTTGAAGGACATGAGTTAAAAGTGGGGGAAAAAAAACCCTAAAAACAAAATAATCTCTATGCAATGTATTAAAACTAAAAGGTGAAATAACATCAGTAACAAAGATGGTGATAAATTAAAATTCTAAATCAGATATTTTTTGAGACAGTGACCTCTACAGGACAAAATTAACATTCTGAAAATATGGTAAATAAGTTGTTTGTTGACATTTTTGTCAACAAACAACTTATTTACCATATTACTGGAGGCTCAACAATGTCAGCGATATGGAAGAATGATTTTGAGGTAATGGTTCTTTAACCAATGAGATGCAGTCATTTTAACTACTAACACTGCTCTAATCTCTTCATATTCTTACAGTTTTAGCAACAACAAATAACTAAAGGTTTAGTGCATCTATATTAGGAACATGCTCAGGGATCAACCCACGTCACTAACATGGTCATGAAGAAGGTAAAAGCTTTCGCAGGGTTGGCTCAGTACACTGGTCATTCATTCAGGTAAAGAGAAGTATCTAGGTTGGCAGGCTGACAGAACATTCACTCTCAAATATTTTAGTCAAGATATCCTATAAAAAACTATTACAACAAGAAAGTCACTGATTTCACAATTGATTTAATTCAGGTCGACCCTGGTGTGAACTGGAATAGTACGCAGAAGTTTGCACCATACTGAAATCTAGTTACAACATTTTACCAACATGTTGGAAAGTGGTCACAACAAAAGCAGATAAACCACTCACTCTAGGACTTCATAATGCACAAGTAAAAGCCCACAATACAGTTAGTTCAGGAACCTTTTCTTAGTATGTAATGTCTCATATTGATGGATCAGTACAAACAACAAAACATACAAAGTCTGAAAATTTTGGCTTCAAATACTCAGAAATACAGACATGTTTGTTCCTATAATATAAAATTGTATGCAGCATTTTGTTGTACAAATGTACAATATGTGGATGTGTTAACGGGCTTGGGTCAAATTGTCTAAGTATGCAACAAGCAGCTATAGTGCATTTTTAGTCGTTTTAAACAGTATGCATCCCTGACACCCCCCCCGTTGTCGTGCTTCATGATCTTGGTAGTGGCCCCTCTAGCCTGCTCCCATTTTGTTTTTTATCTATGATCGTTGACTACTTTGATGAGAAGTTTCCAGACCTTAAACATGCGCTGGTAACAGTTAAAAGCAGTAACAGTCAGCGGGGTCACAGTCAAGGCAGGGCCCCTCCTACAGTATTACTACTCTAAAGAAAACATGCACAAGCATCTCAGATTTACACTACTCTCAACTGATGCTATACTATGTATTTTCTGATGTTCTGTCCCCCAAAGGTGGATGTTTACTTGTTCAAGCTAAACTTAAGATGATAAAAGTTGCACCAGTGACCGTGGGGGAAGACAACTTAAAACAGACATGTTCAGTCGTCAACAAGGTGGTACTGTAGTTGTACAAAGCAGTGAGTGGTTGTTGTACTGCACCACCCTGCTGTCAGTGACCACACTGAAATCTAAGTTTAATTAGAATAAAAAGTCAAAATATCTGAAACAGTGAAGAGCTCCCAATAAGAAAAAAATCACGCCAAAAGGTTCAGTTAGTAGTAGATCAATAGATTTCAGTCATGATACTATGATCTTCATTAGCGGGTGGTGTTTCCCCTGTTAGTAAGCATCTAAATGGACTTGTTTTCTCAGTTGCTGTCCTTTGAACTTTACCATAATCAGGTTCTTTATCAGAAACCTGATGAGGGTTAGGTGATCCAGACAGTGCTGTGTGCACTTAATGTTTATATAAATACATTTACTCAGTTAACAATTTATTAGGTACAGCTAGCTCCAACTTATGCAGTCTAATACAACATTCCTGTAATTTGTTTTTGTTGTTTTAGAAATCGACTGGATCAACTGTGTGATATTTTGGAGGCTGCAGTTCGACAGCACCACAAACTAGATCCTCCACAGTGATCATTAAGTTGAATGAACACCTCACTACAAGAATGAAAACTGAGCATGAAGAAGGAGTTATTGTAGGACTGTATTGGACTGCATTCATTTTATATAGATTTCGCTAATCAAACTTAGTAGATTTTACTGTTAGTCTTATATTCTCTTTTTATGTGTCTGTTGTCCAGCACTTGACAAGAATTTGGGACATGTACATTCTCCATTTTTCTGTAGAGGATGCAAGTTTTAATTGCACCATTACAGGTTAAAGAAAAAAAAAAAATAAAAAATGCTTAAAATCCAGCAGCAATAGATCACTGCTGGATTTTAAAGCTAAGGAACACTGCTGCTGGTATACAGGGTGGAAACAGCAGTCTGCACACTGAGTTTGGGTAAGTGGTGGATCAGCGGGCACCAACAGTGTGTCTGAAAGCTCCTTCAACATACTACCCACTAAAAAGTGCACATCAGTCATCTGGCTCAATCCATAACGCAGTCTAGACCTTCCTGAGTCAAACCAGAGGAGAAACAAACAGGTAGTACGAGGTTTCACACACAGCCATAGACTCACAACTACAGGAGGCAGCAGGCTCGAAACATGTTCATCCCTGACGGGGAGGTGATGTGCAGGGAGACACTCTCATTGGCCGAGACAAACAGGACAGTGCCCCGCCTCAGCGTGACATCAGAAAGAGCAGCGACAGAGGTTGCCGTGGCGTCACCCTCGATGACCAGGAGGATGCTGGCACTGTCGACCGGAGCCACAGTATACTGCTTCACCGAGGCTGGGACCTGGAGGAAGACCAAGACAATAGGTGGTGAGTGTGTTTTATACTTGTTATTTCAAAGACATTCTCATAAATCAAGACTGTTTTATTAGGTCACTGTGTTAATGTCAGATATTTTTGTGTGTGTTTTGACGCCAGCTGGGCTGTTGCAGCTGTGAGTGGGTCTTGTGGGTGAGACTTTTGATGCCATCAAAAACAGACATGTTAGGGCAGGAAAACCAATCTAATTTACTAATCCAAGGCCCTGGTATTGTGTCAGCAATCTTTGTGGGAGCTTACTCTGGCTGTCCCTGCAATTACAAGTCAGACAGGGTGTTGTGAAAAAAGTCAGAAGATATTTTGACATGGAACAATAGGAACCAGTAGAAAAGGCAAAAAAAGAGACATGGCTGAATTACATTTAGCTGCTTTGGTTCCAGGGCCCTGGCGCTGCATGTGCTGCTTCTCACTGGTACACTTGAATGCACCATGGTGTTCATGTTACTAGTAACACCGGTTACTTTACCTGCTATGACATGTTTAAATCTTCTGCTGAGAAAAAAAGCCTGTTGACTGTTTACCATTCATTCAGGTTTAGACCACTCTTTCACTCTGTAAATATGAGTCATCTGTCAGTGCATAGTGCAAAGTATCACAAATACTAAAGGCTGCACAGTCAATCGAAATTGTAATATGGCCAAGTGTAATATCCAAATTGCAGGAACTGACATTTTTTTTGATCGAGGGTAAATGTGTCATGACATTGTTGTACATTACATAAGTGTAGTAGTGCTACACCCTGGCCTACAAATCTTATTCTCCAGACATAAAGGTTTGTTTCTCTGGTACAAGACCCAACAAAAATCATATCATCATTTTTATATCTTTTTCATCGAAAAAAACAAAAACAACTATTTCAACTGAAATCACAATCTCACTATCTGCTAACATAATCACATCAATCACACATCAACAACTGATACCTAGTCAACAACCTCATGAAGTCTGGAGACAGGGAAAAAATGTGAGCTGCATTCTACTTGGGCCAAACATCGAAAGATAAACCTTTTTCTTAGATTTCTTTCTCCTCTAGTTCGAGCTGAGAGCTAAGTGCTTAGGACGCATACCACATGGGTGCAAATGCTTCAGGGAGACAAGTCCCTGGTTTGACTCCTGGCTGGCCAGACTCTTTGCTGCATGTCATTCCCCTTCTCTGTCCCACTTCCTGTCACACTACCCTGTTCTATACTATACCCTGTTTCTACAGTGGCCCTACTTTTTACTTTATTTATTACATTAGTAAATGTTTTCCTAATGTGTCTATGCTCTTGATCGCTATTTCAAGTCTCCTAAATACAACATGATGCTCATTTTTTAAATTATGGTCCCATTTAGGTGAAAATAGACCATAAATCACATGTGTTGATATATATGCGTCTGTGTTAGGGCGTGGGTACTGTGTTATTGACAGACTGTAACACATGCCGACCTGCCAGATAAAGCAGAGAGCAGGTCAGATCCACCGCTCACTTCTTCTTAGTGCCACCTTCTCCTCCAAATATAGTTTCTTCTGATTTCAGAAAAACCAAGATGGCAACAGCCAATTTACAAACTGGAGGCTTCCAAATGGTAGCTCACAAACCAATGGGTGATGTCATGGTGTTTCATGCCTACCTGTCATCATATAGTTAGCTGATGTTTCCTACCTGTATCCTCATGACAGTGAAATCTGGCACCGGGGGGTCGTACAGGGACACACAGGGGTCTGAAGCATCCTGGACACTGGGGAAGATTTTGGAGCTGGCAGGGGCTGGGCTGTAGTTCAGCATTTCACACAGTGTGTTCACGTCAATGTATTTTGGCGTGAGACCGGCCCTCACCGTGTTGTCTGAGCAGGCCATACACTCTATACAGTCTGGACAGAAGGATGAACAGAGAAGAAAATCTAGTTTTAAATAAGCAAAGTGGAGTTGAGTCTCCTTCAAATGGAAAAATCAATTCCCAGATTCTCTTACAGTGTTAGATACAATCAGGCTGTGATGTTAAATGGCTTCCAGGAGCTATTTCTTCTTCCACTTGACTTATCTACTTTACAGTCAGTAACCTCCCAGAATGCCTTTTGACTCAGTGTATGAACTTCCACTGAACTGCAGCAAGACTGCCAATTTTCCAAAGATAAAGGTGAAATGAACAAATCAACTAATCAACAACATAATCTTGTAGCTGCTGTACTGAGGCAGCTGTTAGTAAACATGCTGCTGTATTTCCTCTGCACTGTGCTGACTTGAGAGAAAAGAAACACCAAACACAATGTTGCAAGCTGATAGTTCTGACAAGTTCTTTTTATGTTTTGAAAATTTGTGACTTTGTATCACATCACATTTCCTTGTCTGGTAACAGACACTGAAAAAAAATGTGGGTTGAATAACATATTCTGGATTTTTCTTATTGTTAAAAAAACCCAAACAGACCAAAACCAACAATGAATTGATTCCACTAACAAATTTTCAAAGCCTGATATTTATTTATTTTGTACACTTGAGCTCAATTGTTATCCAAGAACAATTAAAAACACATTAATGATTCACACTGTTACTCTGCGTGACATGTTCCTTGATTTTTTTAGTCAATCCCACAAACACTGTCCTGTTGTGGTAAATAGTCACTAGGGCAACAAATGTGTATCGAATCACAACCTAAATCAACACTTTAAGCCTGTTTGAGTTAAATTTGGTCTTAGGGAAATTACTGAACCTACTTTAAAAATGAAACAACATTTGTGACGTTCTTTGATTCATTGTCAGAGGGAGCTAATCGTCCTGTGACTGTGTGACAGGTTTGGAAAGCAGAAAGCATTGAGAGACACAGACACACAAATACATTGTTGGTTTTTGGCTTTTCATGGGATAGTTTGACAACAAAACAAACATAGAATAATGCCTGCCTCATCCTTTAATACTTACCCTGCTGCTTCTTTGTCATACAAGAGCACAGCAGGGACTCTGGAATGATTTACTTTCTACTGTTGTACTCATTCTAATTCAGCCTGGATAATGGACAGTGTGCTAAATATGGTGAATGGAACAAAAAGGACTAGCTGACCTCCATAAAGGTATGCATGAGGCTCACTGGCTCCCAGGAACATGGCCTGGCCTGGATCCAGGACCATATAGTTGAGGAAGTAGATGGAGAAGCAGCCGATGTCTCCAGGATACTGCGAGTGGAGACGGAGCAACAGGTCACCGTTGCTGCTCGATGTGTCCTTTCCTGCGGCACCTGCACAGGTCGAACATCCACGAGTTATGTGATTGTGTCAGTAAAACTTATTAAAAAAAAAAAAAAACTGAAGTCAAATCCATGGTCACTGTGAATGGGCTGAAAGCAACTCAGTCAATAGACTGCACCCATTCTCAAGATTGTCTAATTTCCATGCCATCAGAATATTTTTGGTTACAAAATATATTTGTGGTTACAACCACATAAAGATGTCCGACTTCTTTTTTTTTTTTGTTTCATTATTTCATAAAACATTTGTATAGGTTTTCATAAGCCTCTGAGCTTTTTGGAATTTTTTTTTATTTGAAGTGAAGGTTTTAGGATTGATAGATTGGACGCTGTAAAGCCCTGTTTTTGATTTTGGGCTATATAAATAAAACTGGCATGGTTGGACTTGAGGATATTGGCAGAGTATCCATTTCTCTGTAACAGGTTTATGTATAGCTGTTATACTTCAGTAAAGATGACTCTTTCCTTTTTCAAATGGTGAATATTTCACTTTCTAAAACACTTGCTGAAAAATTGTTAAATGTTGATGATTCAATAAAAAAAAGATTATTGCTAAATATTGAGCAATTCTCTCAAGGTCACATGTATGTAACAACACAGCAGATCCTGAATTTATTACCACAAAGTCCTACAAGGTATTTAATAATAATTCAGTTTAACAGACTACTATCTTTAGTTTCCGCTGTGCTTTTTTACATGTGAATTTCTTGTCCCCTCGACATCCCCTAGCTTCTCCAAATGACATCATCTTTAAGCAGGACAGAAGGTGCATGTGTAATCTGCAGTAAGTAATCTACACTTCTACACTCTGTGAAAGGCAGACAAAAACTTAAAATTTAAAGCACTATTATAGAAAACACATAATGTCATCATTTGAATTGTAAGTGCTGATTGTGTGAGTCTAATGCTAATTAAAATGCCATATTTGTTTTCTGCTAATTAAATAATCTTCTTTCCTCAGTTTCCTCACCCTCTTCCGTGACTCTCTTTACCAGCATGTTGAGCTGGTCTACAAACACCTTCTTCTCACAGTTCATCATCCTGGTGAAACACTTCTTCAGTGCCTGGCTCGTACGAACTGCATCTCCCATGCTGCACCGCAGCTCCTCCGCTGCCTCATTGCCAACCAGAGCGTGGAATTCTGGGACAGCTGATGTATGCAGATGCACACACACACACACACACACACACACACACACACACACACACACACACACATATGAATATGAATATGGCATAAATATATCTTTTGCAAGACATTAATTAATTAATTACTTTACCTCAAACCCCACCCATTTTATATATAAATTGTATATTTATTGGTTTGACACCAAAACAGTCATTGTTCTTCCCCTTATTCCTCCAGTTGTTGCCCAAAAATCAGTCCAAAATCCTCTAATGACACTGTGGGACTTTGGGACTCACATTTAAGGAATCCCAGGATCTCCTCCACTGGTCTGAAGCCACAGAGGCCCTGGAAGCGGGTGAGAGCAATGGCCATCTCCGGCTTGTGGTTGTTGTCTGGATAATGCTCCGGAAACTGAGCATGGAGACGAGCGGCCAGTTCCTGAGCAAACCATAATGACAGAAAGGCCGATGGTTATACTGTCCAAACAAACTGTGCTGAACACTGTGGCACAGTCTGCTTAGAATAATATCTTGCTGAATGTTCACCCTTAAACAATTCAAAACTTTGTTGAATTCAATATTTCTAACCATATTTGTAGATTTCTGTACAGCACCCACAGCAGCTGGATGGAAATACTAGAATTTGCCTTTTCACCAGTTACCCATTTAAAGTAGCCTTGGTGCCAAATAGACATTTCAGGAGACACCAACATGGAGTTTGAACTTTGAAATGAACCTAACAGCCACTGGCTGAGTTTAGATTATTTTAATGGGAATGAACTTCTCATTTTCAGCAACTACACTGATGAATAATACAACCATAAATGACATTATAATAATATAACATAATTTTTAAAATATGATTTATATGACAAATTAAAGGGGATGTTTTAACACTCACAAACATGTAGCCATATTTTCTTAATAAAGGCAACATGTCTTTACAGAGTAGTCCAACAACATATTATATATAACATTGCATTTATATAAAGTTGTCAGACTCGGGATAGAGAGTATCAAATTGAATGCAACAGAACTTCTCGCAGGTTTTATTCCATGTATTCTTCTGAAAACCTGGTGCCTTCATTACCCACAACACTGTAACTCAACCACTAACAGGATAACAGTGTGTGTTATGCAAGTAGCAACTAATACACCCTTAGCTCAGGAGCCACAAAAGCTTTATACAACTATTTTCACATAACCACTGGCGCTCTCAAAGAGTAAATAGACTTTGCCATGTAAGGCAAGGCAAGGCAATTTTATTTGTAAAGCCCATTTTTACAAACAGTTTGTCTCAAAGGGCTTTACATAGCATCATAACAACATCCTCTGCCCTTAGACCATCACATTGATGTAGAATTGGTACATTTCCTTCCCCTTTAAGGTTTAAGGATAACTTTTGACAAATATAAATTACCTTAGTAAAGACTGTCCACACTTTGTTATTTGTAATAACAAACATCAATATTTATGGTATTTGTCTGAACCTAAATTCATGAGATACTGCTGACAGTGTGTCACTAGGTGGTTTCTGTTTACATTGGTTCTATTTCAGCTTTGTTCAAACATAGAAACTTTCCATTAAAAGAAATCCCAGCTAGAAAATTTCCTAATGACAAAATTTGAACACTGTGTAGGTGTGTGTTTGTGAACTCACCCTGTTGGGGTGGGCCTGTATGGACAAAGCTGTATTGACAGAGAGGACTTTGAAGAGGAAGGGCAGCTGACCCTGGAAGGTGTCTTTAACCTTGGAGCCCAGGCAGGCAGGGAAGTGGGCGATCCACTGGCCCAGCGTGGTCTGTGCAATCCTGTTGTCTTTTATCTGGGCATCTCCTTTTGGGTGGGCACCCATCCACAACTGGAACAGACAACATTGCTTTCAGATGGACAGATGTGCAAGTGTTAGAGGGTGAGGGAAGAGGTAGATTAAAGGTTACAGAGGTGGGTTTGTGACTGGAAAATGAAGTTAAAAATATAGGTAGGAAGGTGAAACACTTCAAAAACAATTTCGAGTGATGAGCACTAAATCTCAACTAACTATTCCTGGGTATGTGATGTTCTCAGTACTATCACAATATGTGTCAGTTTCCTGACATAAAACTAAGATCCATGTGGTACAAAACAGTGGAGCACAGCTAAACAAATGTGCAAACAGACAAGGGTCACAACAATTTCTCACCAAACACTTATGGGAACACTAAAATGTCAGGGACATGTTAAACAATATGTCACATAATGTACCGGAGGCATCCATACCACCCTCTGTAGATCACCAGGGAAGGAATGATAGCCAACCAAAGCATGTGACATTAATGTGGCCTGTGGTATGTGAAAATGTCACCGCTGCCATAACATGAACTAATGACCTACATGACAAACCCTGCAGGGCTGCTGTAGCTAAATAAAGAAAGATGTGTGAAAGGCAGGAGAACAAGCCTCTCTGCCAAGATACTGAGAAACAACAGTGCATTTAAAGCCTTGAAATCATACCAGCTTCACACTGCCCATCTGAGCTGTCAAATTTGGAAGGTGGTCAAGTGAGAGCAAAGAGAACTGTAATTAAAACCAATTATTTTAAAAAACCAACCTAGTGCTGCGTTTGCAATATAATCAAAGCTACAGTCCTTTATTTTAAAACAATACATCCATTAAAAATGTTCTGATACAACCTGAAAGAATATATAAGAATGTAACATTCTTAGTACTTAAATTTAAATTATATTGTTACATATTGTTATATATAATTTGAGTGAAAAAAGAATTTAAATGATGATGATGATTTTTGCTGGGTCTTGTACCAAACTTTTATGTTCCCTTTTGTCTGGAGAATATGATTTGTAGGCAGTGGCATCACAACAACACATATTTAACTATGCACAGAATTGTTGTGACACATTTTACCATTAAAAAAAAAAAAAAGACAAAGCTCCTATGACTTGGATATTGCATTTGCCCTATGACACACTGCTATATTGCAATTTTAATTATATTTCGATTACTTTTGCAGACCTAATTCTAGCATAATTTGTATTCAAAAACATGTTCATGTGATTCATGTATCAACTTGTTTGTCAGTAACTTGCTACAGGTACACTGCAATGCTGTTTCTGAGGACCAGGGCATAATTGTCTTTCTCCAGGACCAGTCTAGTGATATGAACCAGTATCTTACCTCTGCATAGGGTTTTCCATCCTCTATGACAGCAAGTGAGTCTCCACCAATCACCAGTTTGGCTACCTCGCTGTCCAGCCCATTCTTCCCCCATGCATAATTTTGCACAGCACAGGTCAGGGGAAACACTGATAAATTGGAAGCTGGAATGATTAGTTGATCGACAGACAAATAACTTGCAAATATTTTAATGGACAAATAATTATTTAGGCACAGATTTTCTGGTGAAACTATACATTTGATGCTTTTCCTTATCAAATATCTTTAATTATTATTATTATTATTTTTACATCTGACTGGAATGAACAAGATATTTGAAGGTTGTGGAAAATTATACTGGGAAATTATTTTTTCATTATTTTTCACTAATTTGAAAGACAAATTGATTAATGAAGTAAATAATCTGATTAAAATACAGATTGCTTTATAAAAAACAATTAATTGGTCCTATAACCCAGTATGTTCCAGGCGTCTCCTTTACATCCATCCTACAGGTGTACACAATTTTGTTTCTCTGTCAGAGAATATGAGTCTGACACTGTTTGTCCATCCATCAAATGACCAAACAGTTGCCAAATACTAGTAAAAGCTAGGGGGAATAAACATATTTTTTAAGCTTTTTCTCTTCTCCACATTGCATACATTTAAGACTATGGTAACTGGTTTGTTGACTGCAGCAAACATACCATTTTGTAGCTTTTGCATTTCAGTAAGGTGTGGCTTATTTTGACAGGGTTAAATAAATAATAAACAACCACAGCCTGCCTAGATATACCCTCATTAATCAACAGTGTAATGGGGTACATAGACTCCTCCGGGGATACATTACTTTATATGGTTGAACACCGGCCAGCTGACGATGCAACGTTCACGGACAGAAACACATTCAGTACGCAGGTTCACATTTGCGAGCGATTAAGCCCGTTCGCCGGTTTAAATAAGATGTACATGTAAAAACGCGTATTGCTGTAGATATTTCTTATATGGTCATATGGTATATGGTTATTTCACCCACAGCGCTGCTTTAAACGGTATCTGTTTCTATTAAACGCACAAAACGCCGGCTGAAATAACGATGTGGATGCTCGCCGACAACGAGGTTTTTGTTCAGGCTCACTACATTAAACAGCCTCCTCGCGTTTCGTCTAACGTAAATAGACCTCTGCAGCAGTAGCTATCAAAACGTACATCGACGAAACAGATGATTTGACACAGTTATGAAGGAGAATATCTCACTCACCTCTCACTTCCTCCATGACTGCAACGTCGGCTGGCAGACCGTTGGTGACGTCACGGCTCACCAGACGGACTATTTTTTTTTTTTTCAAATAGCTCGGTTCATTAATGTAAACTCACTATTACAAAACAAAATTTGCGTCTGTTTTCCTATTTGAAAATGATTTTGTTTTCTATATTTTTATTTAATCTTTATTCATTTATTTTTACTTTGATATATATAGTTGATGTGTCCTGTTTTATTTATGTTTTATTTATGTACCCATTGTTTTTTTGTTACCATACCATGATGACTTTTGCTTAACATATATTTCTCCACTGACATAATTCATAGTGTGTCATTGAATTGATCCAACCGCTGTTCTACTAACCTCTTTAGCTCTGTATTTCATTCATGAATCTTTCTGAAAACATTAAACATTTTCCTTTGTTTCACTTTTCATAGTCCAAAACAAAATGGCATTGCTCGAACACTTCAAATTTAAGCATTCATGATTCTAACGAAACTGAACGATTACTGAAGGATTACTTTGAGAGAAAACTACAGCTCGTGTGAGTGTGACTTGGTTTTGTCCATCAAGCTCACTAACAAAACCAACTCTTTTTGCAATCTAAAACTTCAATTCACTCTAAAATTAAAATCTGGCTCAAATACTCCTTTAAGTGAAAGTCATCAACCTTCACCATCGTCACTAACCAATTTACCGTTGCTTAGCAACCACTACTTTTGAAGAGCTATTCTACTTGACCGTGGATACCTTTTAATTATTAATGATGACTTACTCCACACGTGAGTGATCTAAAACATTTTTAAAAGCGCATTTCGCGCCCAGAGGACAAATATGAAAACTTTACTGTAGTGAAATCCACAGGTGGCGCACCTTTACTTTGTGACTGTTAATTGTCAACTGACGACACGTCATTACCCAGTGAGTTCAGTGCGCATGCGCTAACAACTTCACTCGAGGAAGTGGGTAGGAGAGGCAACACAAGCGACAGAGAAGAGTTTGCTGACTACTTCCCACTCAGAGAGGATAAAACAGCCCCGCAATCTTTTCAAAATGTCGGGATTTGATAACAACCCATTCGCAGCGCCTGACAGCGACAACCCTTTCAATGTAAGTGTGTTTGGTGTAAGATTTTGTTGAGTAGCTGGTAAGGAACAGTCGAGCCTGGGTGCTGACATATTCGTTAGGAGGAAACTTGTTGGGAGGATGTGGGGGCGGGATCTACTTCTGTTCTCCCAAAACCCATTTGGCAAAGACGGCTGATTGACAGGGCTTCAAGCAATCAGCGAGCTTTATTAGAGAAGAGGGCGGGGTAGTCTTTGGGCTTAGTTGCAGGAAGTTAAACTGTAGCAAGTTAGGAATGTATGTCAAACCTTTTAAATCACATTACAACGGTTATTACTCAATTTGAAAAAAAATGTGTTGGCTATGTTTGTTTTTTAGTAGGTTAACTATGATTTTATGTGATTTTGGAGACCTGTAATCCTGCCTTCAGTGGTGAAAGGTACTCAAATCCTCTAAATAAGTAAATGTGCCAGTACCACAGTTTCAAAATACGTACGTAAAAGTACATGTAGTCGCTGATTCTAGTCACTCTGATTCTATCTGATATTAATTAGGTTGTTAATACTAATGCATCAATGTGTAAGCAACGTTTTAAAGTTATAGCTGCTCAAAGTAGAGCTTTAATCAATATGATTTAGTAGTTTAGTGTAGTGGGTCCTCATTAAGTGGTTAGGCCCCCCCAATGGGTGGCATTGTAAATTTGAGTTTGGGTACTGAGATGAATAATGGGAAAGGAAAGATGGAAAAATGAAACTTTAGACTTACAATTTACCACCATTGAATTTCTAACCTACAGGATGTAGCCTAGGGAGTCAGTTCAGTCTATAAAAAGCTCAGTAACTTCATTGCCTTTGTGTCCTAAAAATACTTATTCTGGGTAACTTCTGAGCACACAGCTTGCCAGCAGTGTCCAATGAATGTTGTTCAGTGTTCAGAAGTGGGCCACCAAACACGTGTTGGTTCAATGTGAAAGTGACTCACCTGCGAAGTCCTTATGAAGTATGAGAATAGTCAATTAACTTCTCCATAGCTCAGATAAATTGCTTAGACTGTGTTAACATGGATCTTTTAAGGGGCCCTCACTGATTTAATACTGCACTTCTCTCCGTAAAGTTAGTAAGTAAAGTTAGTAGTAAAGTTAGGCTCATGAGAAACACATTAAAGAAGGAACAGCTGTCTGATCCTATAATGCAACTCAAGTGCATTTTTTCACAAACTCAGCCCGTCTGATAAATGCTCAGTTATTTCAAACTCCAAATTTGTAATCTCAGCTGCAAACTTGTATTTATATCACTAATATTATTATTTACCTTTTATAGACTACACCTACAGAGGAACATAATACAAGTTTGTATTGTTTTTAATATATACTATGTATTTGTTGAAGCTGGAAACTTGGAGGAATGGAAATAGGTTAACAGGCCCAGCTCCCTCCTCTCGATTACTGTGCTTCGGTAGGTGTGTTGTTTTGGTCACAATGAGCTTCCTCAAAAATGTGGTCATGAAAGAAACAACATGACACATGACATGTAACATGAAAGGTGAATTGAATTTTAACACAATGCACAATTTGTAATATGTCAACTTGCCCTGCAGAGCCCAGATTACAATGCTTCTTAACACTGTACAAGATAATATCTAATCTAGTTGATTTTAAACACATTTTAAAATCTGATTTGCATAATTTGTCAGGTACAAAATAAAGAGAAATTTTATTGGGGCTTGTTTGTTGAGGCTTGTTGCAAAAACACTAAAAGTAAAACAAGAAATTCATGACTTGACTTCACATACAGTATAACATATGTCATGGTTGACAACCTATATTGATCTGCGAATCAATCTTAACAATCTGTGAAAGCTTTTATAATTTTACTGACATTACATAATGCTGTCACTGTTACAGTGGTGCAGAGTCACTATACCAGGTGCACAATAGCGGTGACGTCAGTGAAGACCACTGTTTGCTCGCTGGGTGTGGAAGTGACTGAATAAATAACCTAGAGGCAGTAGGAACATGTTGCCTGTGCTGTTAGTGCAGATCACTTCACTGTGAACTGGTTAAACATAAATTATGTTATGAGATTATGTTAGCTAGTAATAGTTGAAATATGTCCAACTTTTAAATTATAATTCAGGATACTAACAACACACACACACACACACACAAATAAGTGAACATGTGCACCCTTCGTGACCTTGAAGTTAAATGTGGTTGTTTTTTCCCCAATCATCTACAGTGTCCTTTTATGACTGTGTTTCTAAAAGTTGTAAGTGTAGAGCTGCGATATGACTGTGGCACGAAAGGTGGCTTAAATCTGTTTAGGAGCAATAGCTGTAGTTATGAAACATGTACAACAGCCACACCTAGGTATTCAAAGGTTATCGCAGCAAATCCTGTCTCCTGATACACAGACATGTAGGTCAGGACATGACACTGATTTGATTCCAGATTTAATTTTAGCCTGTAAGGATTGAATTAGTTAAATTTGAAGACCTGACTATTGTATAGAGGTGCTTGCTTGTGCATCACCATGCCTCTTTGCTGCCATTTTAAGATCAATCCTTATTTCAGAGAGGCTCAGTAGTTGTCATCACTTTCATTCTGCTGTTCTTCATTCACTGCTATCTGTGCTGTGTCATCAAAAGGTGCAAGCATTTCTTCAGACGTGACTCAGCAGGATGTTTTTCCTGCATTTACATATGGTACAAAAAGGCAAACACATTTTTCATGATTGGTTTTGAATGTCTCCATCAGCTGCAATGATCGAAGAGTTCCCTGTTGATTGATAGTCCACAAAAAAGTCTAAAAGGATTTGATCAGTTGCATTTTTTCCTTAATTTTTATTGAATGAGATTTTTTTTAATCCCTAGTATTATGGAGTGAAAAGTTATATCCCTCTGTTTCCTGCTGGGAATGTTAACAGGTGTGTCAGGAGCAGATAAGTAACAGTGAGTGAGGTCACACTTTCAATCACATGACCTGCAGGGGATGTGTTGGGCTGTCATGTGAGGTTCTTGTTCTTAAATTGTTCCTTCACTAGAAACAGTTCTGACAGTTGTTAGCGTGGTTTAGCTTTGTAACAAGTTGTAATGTTATCTAGAATTTTCAATATCTATATGTATCTATCTATATGTATTTGAAATTTTTTCCTGTTTGACAAACAACAAATAGACTTAAGATTTAATAAAAAGACCAAGGGTTGAATAAAATAAAACAAAACTTCCAGCTCATGACATTAAATGTGGGTTAGAGGGTCAGAACCAGAGTCCATGGAACCAAGATCAAGTGAGGTTGATGAAGGTTCAAGGTGAAGGCCAAAAAGCCTGAATCGCGGGAGATCAGAGCACAGACCAGTGCAATACAGCCCAATATGTTTAGTTCCCAGGCTGGCCCCTCTCCTATATTGAAATCTTAGGAAAGTCAGGGTGGGCACTGAAAAGGACTGGACTGGAGTCCGCCAAATTTCTTCAAGGTATAGACAGGAAACCAAGTCTTTCAACCATTTTTTTCAAATCAAGGGTAAACTGAGTCCCATTCTCTCAGGATATGACCGTATAAAACCCGAGGGCTTGTTGTAGCACAGGGGGAAGAGTCAAAGAGACTCTCTGGGATTACCCTTCATGGAATTTCTGTAATATCATTTGTTTATTTATGTTCTGGATAGTAAAGGAATCTGAAATATTCTCAGAGAGGCTAATATATTTACTCCCTGATCTTCAGGGAACATCAGAGGCTACTGATGTTTTTAACATGATTGTATGGTTTTGCAGGGCTGGACTCCAGATCTACATATAGCATTGCATTGGTAACAGGAACAATCCAAACAAGATTATTATTTAAATTATTAACAATTTTCTCAATTAATCCACAGTTTAATTTATAAAATAAATAGTGAAACATGTCAAGCATTTTAATTTACCACAGCTCTGGGTGAGGTCTTCAGATGAGGTATATGTGTGATGTCTGATTAACAGTCCAGTTACACAAATGTTCAGTTTTTAGTAACGTAAATCTGAGTAAGCAGCACATTAGAGAGATAGATAGATCTAGAGAATTGGCACTTTTACACTCAATACAAAATGTTTAATTATTTATGAAAGTTACTTTTCTGTAGATTGATTTATTGACTGATCACTGCAGCTCTAACTTTTTAGCATCGTATTTGATCCATTCATTGTCTCCAAAGCTGGATTTCAGCTGGTTTCTTTCACAAAAATCTGAATGACGGAAGGGAAATTCATTTTTTTCCCAAATGGAAAATGTTGTCCAGTAATGTGACCCGTTTTTTTAGGTCAGTGGAGCACTTTGATTTAGTCATGAAATATCTTGGAAAAATCATTTAATTCAGCTGTGAAAAATCTGCTTCACTTTTCTCACTCAGCAGTCGGTGGCCTCACACACCAGTTAGAAACAGTTCAACTCATTGTGAGGTCTTTGATCATGATACTCACCAGAATCAATTAATGTTTGACTCCAGTAAAGAAATTAGTTCTTCCAAGCGAATGATTCATCAGGAAGTCTGGAGGTTATTGCAACAATCGTTGGATGTTATTGTAACTGATTTGTGACTTGGTCAGGACATGGAACCAGACTTTTTCTAAACTTTTACCTGCAGTGCTTCAAATGAAAGCTCTTCTGAAGTTAAGATAAACAGTATAAGAATATCACTGACTCAAGATTAGAGGACTTTTGAAGTCCGACTCATTTTTAATGCAGGCAGCCTCAAAGCCAAGTGTTGAGTGAGCGTACCACATGGGCCCCTGTGCAAAAGCCCTGAGCAGCAAGTCCCCTAGGTTGGATTCCTGGCTTGCAGAATCCTTTGCTGCATGTCACATCCCCACATGTCCTGTTTCTCTCAGTGTCCCTGTTACTGGTCACGTCCACTATGCTTTCACACCCTGAAAGATGTTTCAGAATGACAGACATGTTGGCTTAAATGACTTTTTCTCTGTGGATAAACTATATAATGTCATACTGACTCATGCCAATTAGATGAGTCAGTATAACATAACTGAAGCAGTTAATACACACATATAGAATGTAATTGTATGTGCTGTGTTGTATGTAATTGTATGTTGCTTCAGTCTTTGATGTATTCAGAGTTTGTGTGTCTGGTGATGATGTGTGTTGTTGTTTTCCAGGATCCTTCTGTCACACAAATGACCAACTCCAGTATAGAAGCAGCTGACCAGTACAGCCCTTTCCCTGCCCAATCCACAGTAAGACATCTGAAACCAGTGTCATTGTTTTTTTTTTGTTTTTTTTGTTTGTTTTTTTTAGTTTAGTATCTTCATCCTGTTTTGTCTTTTGTTTTTCTTCTCCTCGTTTGGTCATCCTCCTCCTCCCCAGTCTGTTTATATGTCGTGGTTTTGTTCTTCCTCATTTTCAGTCCATCATCTTCTTCATTTTTTCTTGTTTGTCTTGGTCTTGTTGTTTCATCTTTGTACAACTCATTTGTTTGCTTGTTATCATTTTTCAGGACGCCTCAGCCACTCATACAACCCCAGCCTCCACCTCTCCCTACCAGCCTGCTGTGTTACAGCCATCTACAGAGCCCAGTCCTCAGGTGAGTCATATCTTAGTGGAGACGACATTACTCTGTCCCTCTGCCGAACCCTCCACTTATCTGCTACAGTTGAAACATTATTTCACTGTAGATGATACTCTCCTGGATCTTTTTTCATATGTGTATGTTATTGTTCACACAGTTGGATCAGCTTTATGCTTCAGGGTTTTACAAAATAAAGCCAGTAGAAAAAAATAAAAAGGAAAAACACTGAACACAGAGGAGGAATGCAGAGAGACAGACCAAACAGAAAGTTAAAAGAAACTAAGCACATACAGAAGAAAACAAGAAGGGTGGTGTGGAGTACATTCTTAAATAACCTTTATTAAGTGATTACAAAACAAGTGAAGAAAAGTGTAACAACAGCTAAACAGGTAACAGGGTGAATTAAACAGAGAGAAAGAGGAAAAAAAAGAAAAAGTGAACAGTGAGAAAATAAATAGATATATAATTAAAAAGTATGTTTGTGTGAGTGTAAATGTGGGGTGGGGGTAGTGGGGACCAGAACCAGGGCGGAGTGAGGCTGGGGTGTAACTGAGGGCTTCTTTCTTCCCAGGAGGGGGATGAGAGTTTAGGAAGGCAACCCTCAGGTCCTTAGGAGGAGAGTCTGCCCACCCTAACAGACACCTCACTTTTATTTGTTTCTCCCTTTGTTTAAGAGACCTGGAGAGATTAGTTTGACCTGAGGCACAACTGCAATATGAAGGTCATGTCTACATAGAAAATGTTTACTTAAGATCACAGAGCTCGACAACATCTAATGTATGTGTATATATACTCAGAGAGGTCATTATACAAATTTGACTTTTCATTCACTTTAAGAAACAAACAGTTTGTTTATTTGAGTCTGGCCTCTGAATGTGATCTGTAGTTACTGGCTGTGCCTCCCATTCAGCCATGTCTCCTCAGACGAACAAGTGTTACCTGAGGATGTTCTGTGGCAACACGAACAATCTACTCAGTTTACACAACATTATAATGAGCCTCCTTGTTCCACTGGTAATCTCATAAATATTCATAGCACCACAGATCACCTGTGTCCTTCCTTTTGGTGCCAAGTCAGACTCCAGATATGCTGATCATAAATATGTATTTTCAGAGTAACAGGGTAACAGTATCATGGCCTTTGAAAAACACAGCTACGCCTCCCTAAACATTTTGAAAATGCTTGTCTACATGTTGGCTCTGTAATAGTAAACACTGGCTCATCCCTGTTCAGATGTTAAATATGTAAAATATTGGCTCTATAATGCAGGTTAATATATTTGCTGTTTGTCGTTTATTTCTGGCTTCGCAGTGTGTGTAAGGTGCTGCCAGTCTCTGCACCATTTGTATGTAATTCGAACTGCTGATACATCTCTGCACTAATGTCACAGAGATAAACCCCTGTGCTTCTCATGTGTTTGTTGATTGAAGTGTTTCTGACTCTTTATTCAGGCGACTGCTGCTGCAGCTCAGGCCAACCTGCTGAGGCAGCAGGAGGAGCTGGAGAGAAAAGCTGCTGAGCTGGACCGCAGAGAGCAGGAGCTCCAGAGCCGAGGCCCGAGAGGTCATTAAAAACAAAACCTCCTCCTCTCCTCTCCTCTCCTCTCCTCTCCTCTCCTCCCCCTAGCTTTGCTGTCTGTTGGGTTAATGTTGATGTTTGACCTGCTTTAAAACTACATCCTCCATGTGCAGTATGTTTATCCCACGAACAAAAGAACAATCACCACAAAATGAATTTTTCTTTTTTTTAGTTTTCAAGTAAAAACATCAATATATTCAGGTTGGAGATAGCTTGTCCCATTTTTGCTCATTTAAATATAAAAAAAAAATGGGTTTGAGTTACTCATGATTATTATTATTTTGACAGTAAAAGAAGCAAATATTAGTCAACACTACACGCTGTGCTGTGAGTAGTGTTGTATAGTGTGTATGTAACACATTAGAGCTACAATGGCTGCTTCAAAGTATTTGTATTTAACCTGCAGCATTGGGAGTGTATTTGAATTACTCCTGTGCTGCTTTGTGTAAAGTTGTCATATTTGAATATAATAGTCATAATGATAAAAATCAGGAGGCATCATCTAACCTGCTGGATTAGAAATGCCACTATATGCGTCCAACACACACTTGTTTCTGTAACCGTGGAGTGTGACCTGCACATGTATTTCTCCCTGCGGTGGTGGATGAAGATAAGCACTACCTTACTAACACGGATGATATTTACTCTGTCTTGACAGATAAAGCAAACAACTGGCCTCCACTTCCCAGAAACTTCCCCATCAAGCCATGTTTCTACCAGGACTTCTCTGAGGAAATCCCCCCAGAGTATCAGAGAGTGTGCAAGATGATGTATTACCTCTGGATGTGTGAGTACAGATGTACATTAGTGCAGAAATGTAAAAAGATATTTGTATGTGATGCAGTTTCTGTATGGAGTCAGAATTATTGTGTATATTTCAAATTAAATATATTTTCACCTGAGCTGTCGGTTTAAAAATCTCATTTTAGTGTCAGACTGATGGAATGGATGGGGCTTTCAAAAAATTTGTTACAGTGACAATGTGATGAAAGAATTTATCATAATCTGTGATCACGTTCACTTCTCTCATTGGAGTGAACAGAGCCAGGGGGGGGGAGAAACCCACGTGACATGGTTACAGGAAATAATTGAACCGAAATAAGTGAACCTTCCTCAGCTGTCTCTGTCACTGTGTACAGGATCTTTAATCACTGATGTGATCATGCACAGTTGTAGCAGTAAAAATGCCACCTTGTGGCAGCTGAACACTCTGCATGCTGGTTACACTGTTGCCTGCTGATGGTGTGGAGGATGTGAAATCTAAGAAAATGTCTGTTTCCCTTTGTTCACTGAGATTTATTTAGTCATTGACTTTGACTGACTTATAACGTGTCCTCTTTGTCTTCTTAGATAAAATCTTTCACATTCATAGATAACGTTCATTATGTTTGTTAGGAGCTTTGTTATGTTGTATCAGTTGCAGCAGAGCTGCTATATAAATGAAGATGATTGATATTCCTGGTTTTATTAGTGTGACTGACTCGTGTCTCGCTCCGCTCTTTCCTCAGTCAGCTGTGTGACTCTGTTCCTCAACCTGCTGGCTTCTCTGGCTTACTTCACCACCAATGCAAGCCATGGTGTGGATTTTGGCCTCGCTATCCTCTGGCTCGTCCTCTTCACCCCCTGCTCCTTCCTCTGCTGGTACTGGCCCGTTTACAAAGCCTTCAAGTGAGTCAATCCACCGCCCCCGTCAGATACACTACACAGTAATGCTCACAATGCGTGTACACGAATATGAGGAGAAATCTTATTTAATATGATTACAACCAATATGTTTCCATGCCAACTGCTCATCTTGTATAAACACATACAGAGTTATTTGAGGACATTTAAACTCAACTCTTTTCAGTTGAGGCTTTATTGTTTTATCCATAGACTGTATAAAAGTGGACATAGGTTCCAGGGCTGTGAAGTGAAGCCAGTGCTTAAGAGCTTTAAACCTTCATTCTATCTAATGACCATTAGGGGGCAACTCCACTGGTTGTAAAAAGAAGTCAGTTTGTATTGAAGTCTATGGCCATACTGCTTATTTGATTTATTTCCTCAGTAAACGCGACAGTCCCATTTAGAGGAAAATAGACCATAAATCAGGGTATGTATTAGGATGTGGCTAAATCGTGATTGACAAATTCTTAACTTAGATTCAACTTTCTCAGACAACCTGGATGACTGAAAACCTTCATAGACAAATGAGTTTATGGTCTCAGTCTCTAGTTTCAAGGCTTCAATACAACATGATGTTCATTTTTTAAAATGATAATCCCATTTAGAGGAAAATAGACCTCAAAGCAGGGGATGTGTTAGGGCGTGGATACTGTGTGACTGACAGACTGTACCACACACAGTGACCTGCCTGACAGTCAGGATAGAGCACAAAGCAGGTCAGATCCAAATATGGTTTCTTCTGGTTTTAAAAAAACAAGATGGCTGACGGCCAAATTACAAGCTTCAGAATGGCAGTTGACAGACCAATGGATGACATCATGGGTTGGCACTTGCTTTTGTCTCGGTGTGTTTACGAATGTACTTAGGTACATTAGTGTTTATTGTTATATGTAATGACCACATGGCCATGTTTTCTCTTTTGTTCACTGTCTGTTTGTCTGTTACAATTATTCAACATCATAATATACAGCTACAAATACATTTTTATTGTACTATATTACAAGTAACTACGTAATGCTAGGTAAAAGTAATACTACAGTCTTACCATAAATCCTACTTCATTGGTGTGTTCATTGTGGAGGATGTAGTTGCTGCTAGAGTTGCACAATGAATAGCAACATAATCTAGATCACAATATGGCTAAGTGCAATATCCAGATCACATGAGCTGGAAAAAAAATTGCAGGAGCTGGTAAAGTAAAAATGTGTTGCAACATTGTTGTGCATATAGCATGGCTTTAACATTTCTTTCAGTGAATGAAATGCAAAAATGATCATTGCAACTGAAATGATATTGAATATCACAATATCTGCCAAAATAATTGCAATATGATTTTTTTGTCATATCGTGCAGCCCTAGTTGCTGCTGCATTGCATTATACTGAGAGGGGTTTCTATTATTTTCTCTACTCTCATTAATAAAATCAGCACGTTAAACACACTGAACTAAGACTGAACTTCACAGCCTCCATGAAGAAGGATGTATTGCAGGGCTGTTACATTAGACTGTATTAGTTTTCCAAATATCCTGTCAGCTGAGTGGATATCAGCACAGTAATACATGTACCATCAACAACACATTATTTTGACTTTGTCCATTGTGTTGTTTTGGACACTTTGCTTTGTATCGCTGTTGTTAAAACACTGAATCTTTTTAATCAAGTAAATGTAATATTTTAATAACATGCATGTTTTCTCTTTTAGGACTGACAGCTCCTTCAGCTTCTTCTTCTTCTTCTTTGTGTTTTTGTGCCAAGTGGTGATCTTCATTATCCAGTCTGTGGGTATCCCCGGCTGGGGGAACAGGTGAGTCACACACTCCATGTTTAACATTTGTTTGAGTTTAGAAATTAAGTATTTAATAGTGTTCCCACTGTAACTTTATTCACATCCAATCTGGTGCATTTTTAAATTGAGTAATGGCTAATTTGAACATCATTAATATAGTTGACTGAATTTATTGGTGATTTCAACATTTCTCCTGACTGATTTAAAAGAGCTTTACTTGTCTTTTCCTTGTCTTTATTATCTGGGTTTCTGCCAGTCAGTTGGCCTATAAGCTGCTGTCTTCTCCTCTTTTTTTGTCATTCTCTGCATTCCTCCATCTCCTCTGACAGAGACTTTCCATCCCTCAGCCTCTAGCCGACTGCCTCTCTGTCTGCTGATAACTCTGTAAGTTTGTGCTGCTCACTGTCTCTTCTGCCTCCTGCCAACACTTCCTGTTTCTCTCTTTGTCCATTTAAACTTGTATTTTGGTTTTGGCAAAACGAGTTAGGTGGTAAATAGATGAGAATGGGTTTACGAGTCAGATCATCATTTCACAGGTCAGTTTTAACAGCAGATTGTGAGTTTGTCCCTAATTTTAGGCTGCTGGCCTTTGGAAGAACCAACTTATGAGTTCAAGCTGTTCATGTTTTAAGCTATTTCTCAAATACAGGGCTTTTTAAAAAGACGATTACCTACACTCCTACACAAGTACAAAAAAATTTATATTTCATCGTTATGAATTGGCAAGTGAAGCCTGTTTTAACTCTTAGGAGTCTTGGGATGTTTTGTTGTTTCTGAATACCATTGATTTTGCCTTACTATACCATGTAAAAAATGTTTACCTGCCCCATCCCATTTGCTTGTGAGCACTTTCGATGGGAATTGAATGAAAATTGAAACTCTGTGACATGTTTCCCTGCCTGACCCAGAACAGCAAGAAGAGCATTTGATTAGGTCTCACTTCAGACCTCTTTATTGCATTGTACATGTAATTGTAAATAGATAAAACAGCAATTTTTGCCCATCTATCTACACCAAGTGTCAGCTCACTGTGACGTCACCCATTGGTTGAAATGCTGTTTAGAAGCCTCCAGTTTGTTATTAGGAGAATGTTTGGTGAGGTAATAAATCAAGTGAGAAGTGGGGCAATTTTCCCATAGACTTCAATACAATCTGACTTCGGAGTGGCTCCCTGATGATAATTAGAGAGAATGAAGGTTTAAGGCTCTTCAGCATTGGCTTCACTTTTCAGCCCCAGAGTCTACGTCCACTTTTAGTCCAGCATGGACTTGGATGTGTGCTTCTAGTGATTGTCGTGTTAAAAGTGGACCCCACCCCAGTTTCAGGTCACGTGCACTCTGGAGCAGGATTTCTTCACAGACCTCTCTGTTTATCTGCATTCATCCTTCCATCTGCTCTGACCAGTCTCCCTGACAGTTTGGGATTCTTCATAAATTTGCACATAGTGTTTTACTTATTATTATTATTATTATTATGCATCGAGTATAGACTGGTGGACAAAATGTCGAAAAATCATTTTTTTTCATTATTTAGATTTAAATCTTCATGACAATAAAGTGCGTAAATAGTGAATATTTTCTGAAGCCACTGTAACTACAGTCCTAATCTTTGCATTGAGTTACAAGACTTTAAATGGGCTGGCTCCTTTCCACATGTCCTGTCTCATTAGTCCATGTATCCTTCACCCTCATCATCATCATGTGGCCTTTCTCAGTGCTGCTTTATTTAAATGTTGCTAGATTTAACAAACAGCCTCTGCTCATTGAGCTTCTTTTCTTTGGAGCAAACGAGCTCCACAGGCTCTGTAGAGGTTTTCAACTGAGCCTTAAACCCAGATTTTTACTTTTCTTTACCTCTGTAGGGTTACTACATCAACTCTGTGGCTATGAGTATACAATTTCTTCTTTAAGCTGGGAATTCAGCCTGTATATGTATATATGTGTGTCTATATGTGTGTGTCTCATCGTTTGTCTGGTGTGTGTCTGATGTGATATTTTAACCTATAACGTATGCAGAGACCATTGTACCCTTTAAATAAACTGAAGTTGAAGACAAAAAAAGCCCTTTGATTTTAAACTGCCACTTTCCAGAATGACCCTCGTCCAAGTGGCTCTTCATTCCCCCCTTTTCCATTTCATAACAATACTTTTCATGTCATCAAGCCAATTTGCATAATGACAAAAAGACGAGTCGAGTGGATCCTGTCTTGTTTTGTTTTTTTTTTTTAAATCATTTGCGTGAGCTGTTCCTGTGCTGATGAGATGCAAATGAAGTTGCAGCACAATTCTCAGCCACTTATTCTAATAACAACAAAGCGGCTTTTTGGATATTAATGTGAACATATACCCTCACTTTGAAATATGCTTTATTTGATCTTTTAGAGCACACATTCATGCTGTAATAATCACCTTTATTATGTTTATTATATGTTTATTTATCTAAAATTTGTGATAAAATTTATGGTGTATTTATAATATACTTCATATAGTAAGACCATCTCCTTACATGTTATTTTTAACATAATATCTACTATCGGATGCTACTGTAATAACCACACTCAGAGTGTTAAAACAGATCTGGTTCCATCACAAGTGACACAAAAATGTTTTTTGTCCCAATTTTATTTAAACAAAACTGAAGCTGATGTACTCCTGAATAAATTAAAATAGGATAACCTTTTCAAATTAATTGCTGTAACATGTCTGCCACTAGGTCCTACTTCTCCCTTGATTTATTAGCTCAGTAAATGTTTTCCTAAAGAGTTTATGGTCTCAATCTCTAGTTTCAAGTCTTCAATTTTTGTTCATTTTTTAAATGATGGTCCTATTTAGAGGGAAACAGACCATAAAGCAGGGGGTGAATTGGGGGCATCACCCATCACTCCTCCTCAGCTCCACCTTATTCCTCCAAATAGTTTCTTCTGGTTTCAAAAAATAAAGATGGTGACGGCCAAGTTACAAACTCAAGGCTTCAAGGCAGCTCACAAACCAAAGGGTGACGTCACAGAGGGTTGTCACTTGGTCTGCCTTGTGCATCACTGTCACTAACTTTCTTTGACTATGATTCCCACAGGGTCATTTTTTTCCCCTATTGGAATTGATGGGTTGTAATACTGAAGAATATCCATGCTTATGTGACACATGTAACAGATTAGTATTAGTATTTGGTCATTAGTATTAGTATTAGTGATTAGTATTCATGCTTGGTGTATTTTGACATGACTGCCTCCATTGATGCAAAACTGGCAATGTGTTCACTTTCTATCTGTATTTTTTTGTTTTGATTGACATTTACACACCTTTATTCTGCTTCTTCTTGCCTCCTATCACCTTTTCATGTTGCTTCTTCAACACATTCTTCTTCTCTTTTTAAATATAACCAAACCTCACGGAGGACACATGTAAACTGTGTGGACCTGTAAATAAAATGCTTCAGACTGTTGATGATGAGCCTCAGTTAAACCTCATGTGTGTTGACTCCAGTGGTTGGATCGCTGCCTTCACCGCCATCAGCGTAAACAAGGCAGTGGGAGCCATCATGATCATCGTGGCCATCTTCTTCACTATATGTGCTGTGCTGTCCGTCATCCTGCTCAAGATGGTAAGAGCTCTGTCACTTTTCTTTTCATTTCCAACTTGAAGGTTGAACAAAAGTGTCCAACCAGCAGTTGCGTCTGTCTTTGTATTATTCTCACACCAGCTGCTCTTCAGCAGACAGGAACGCTATTCAGGGAGTTGTAACATAGAATAAAATACAACTGAAGAGAATAGAACAGAACGAGACTGAATTGAATTAAAGAGTCCTGGTTACAGATGCTGAACAACTGCAGAGCTGAAACGCTTTTGCTGTTGTTGTCAGATAACGCTTTACTTTACTGGTCCCATATTTACCTGCTAATTTCCTGGAAAGTTTCCTCAAAATTTCCTAGAAATTAGCAGGTATTTAGCAGTGATTTGCTGTTGTAGATATTTAGTATTTGTCATGTTTAAGTTGACAAATGATGCCACTCATTGACCTGCACTGGCGACCCAATGTCTGTCATCACCATCCCTGCAAACAAGACCATCTCAGTCCAGTCTGTTCTGGTCTGTGGTTCCCTGATGGTGGAACAAGCTCCTAAATCCTGTCAAAGCAGGGACATCCCTCTCTGTCTTCAAGCTCTTAAAAAACTCATCTTGTCTGAGAGCGCCTCCTCTCCTAAAAAGCCCAATAGACTTTAATAGGTGTAGAATTTAATACTTACACCAAGGTACTACACTGCACTGAAGCTGTACTGCTGTCCGTCAGTTGTAAGTCACTTTGGATAAAATCTTCTGCCAAGTGAGTAAATGTAAAGTCGATAAGGAAAAGTTGGGAGATGAGTGAAAAATAGTTCACAGCATCCGTCTATAGAAAGACAAACATTATAGCAGGACAATGTCATTTTTAGCTAATGTAACTCAAATAGGACACAGTGTATTTGGTTCTAACTATTTCCAGATGTAGATTAATACACATTTGGGCTACGGAGGAGTATGATGGTGTGTATGGGATTGAGTCACGGCCTGTCGCAGGTCTGGCAGTGAAGGGCCATGACACCCACCACAACAGCATTTGTACAAATACAAATGTACATCAGGAGTGAATTAAAGTTATTTTAGCTGTCACTATCCCTCACCAGCCATTTGCTTTCTGTCTCCTCCTCTTCAGGTCCACAGCATGTACCGCCGAACTGGGGCCAGTTTCCAGAAGGCCCAGCAGGAGTTCTCACAGGGCATCTTTACCAGTAAAACCTTCCAAACAGCCACCGCTGGTGCAGCTTCCTCTGCTGCCCAGGGAGCCTTCCAGGCAAACAACTAAGAGTAGACTGAGCTAAGATGAGCTCCTTGTAACAGGTCAAGGTCTATATATTATCAGGTCTAGATGATCAACTGAATGAGCCCTGACTCATTGAGGACATTGAGCTTCACTGAGAACTTGGTTGGCACCAAAGTAGCAGTGCTTATTGGCACTCTGGGAACAGCTCCTGCCCTTTTGGAGCCAGTGGCTGTAATCTAACCTCATAATGTATAGACCTTGAGCTAGGTGAGGCTACATTATTAGCCTCCCTCCTTTCACCCTCGCCATCAGTGCACATTTAATTCCCCAGATTAACTTTGCTTTTCACACTCAGCACATCTCCTGCTGCAGAGTGACCTGATGCAGCTCAGTTTGGGTGTAAAAAGCAGTGGAGGGGGAAAGTCACACATCAAGTGCATCTCGAGATGGGAAGGATGAATGAAGATGACTGAGTGCTGTTTCAGTGCGTCCTGGCTTTGTATATTTTGTGTGCACTTTTTGGCAATGCTCGTGTGTGTGTGTGTGTGTGTGTGTGTGTGTGTGTGTGTGTGTGTGTGTGTGTGTGTGTGTGGCTGGTTTTGTTGTTTTTTTTTTCTCCACACTGATGGTGGATCTTGATGGTGTAATATAGATAAGATCAAGTGTTTCTGTTTCTCTCATTGATTTGGCTTTTTTGACGGTTTTTTATTTTTTTTGATGTTTGATGATTTTTTTTTTGTTGTTGTTTTTCTGTCCTAAAAAACATGTGTCTTTGTTGTTGAACCCAGTTTGGAAAACTGTTGTTTTGTGTGCTGACGAGTTCATTCTGAGGAGAAAGAAACCAGATCCTTTGTGTAGTTAACTGAAACATTTGTGGCCTTTGATTTGTGGATATCACTCTGTAATTATTCATTTCAGTCAGGGTCATCAATCATTAATGAGGAAATATACTAAGAATAAACCAGCAGCCCGTCAGGTTTTAAATCTGCCTTCGGTTCATTTGGAAGCATCAATTTGCTTTGATATTTTGTAAAAACAACTCTGGTATCAGGACTTTGAGCCTTGGCATCACATAATGGTTTCTACTGAAAGATCAAATCAGAGTTCACTTTATCTTGTGCTTACAAATAGCAGATCTAATTCCTTCTTTAATTTAGGACACAGACAAAATGTCATTCATTTCACTTTAGGGCAAATTTTCTTACTGAGGCAATAGACTGATATTTTTTTTCTAAATCACATTAATAGTTGTTGAAGCAGTTTCAGCCACATCTTTGAACACAGCCTTGCTCTCTGGTTGTTTCTAAGGAAACCAAAGTAATACAGAGCATAAAATGGATTTCTTTTTTTTCTTTTTTTTTGCCAGTAAATGAATGAATTTTAAATGAATTTGCACCAGGTAGACTGACAGCAGTTCATATGATTTGGGCTGAATTGATCCAAACTGTTACCTTCCTCTGTTCATGTCGCTAACTGTAAATGCAGGAGGAAAGATGGTTATTTTGTCATGATTGTTAAAATGTAAGAGTCTGCGGAAATGGGTCGAATCATTTGAAGTTATCAGAAAATATAACTTTTCAAGGTTTCCAAGTTTGTGGCACTTTGCTGAGCTTTGACGGTTACAGGTATGAGGAGATGCAGGACTTGAAACCCATATTTTCCCTGATGTGTATCCCATTTTTAGTTTTTACCAGACCAGTGTGAATTTACAATAAAGGTTACCTTCCCAAGAGCAGATCCATCACATCACACAGATAAAGTATTGCGCTTTCACTTCAGAAGAATCTCAAAGGTCTTCTGTATACCTCTGTAAGATACCACCAAGCTCTAAATTATTTGTGTACTGATGTATATTTTCTAATTTTTTTTTTTTTTTAAACATGCATACGTGTGTTTTATTTGTACTGTTTTAAAACATAGGCATGGATATGATACATATCTGCTTTCCTAAAGAGCAAGTGCAAATGCAGATAATTTGTGATCTTCTTGCAGCAGATAAGGGTCTAATTTAAAGTTCAGTCCTACATCCATTATATAAAATGACATCTGTATTAATTCACACGTGTGTGCGTTGTATTGGGAGAAAGGATTTCAGTGCCTATTGTATTTCAATATTGAATTTAGTATCTAATAAAATGCTTTGCTTTCATTTAAAGCTGCAACTGTTTTTTCTTTACTGTGTTGCAAACCTCATTTAATGGGAAATCTCAGGTTATGGTTCTAATTCTTTTACTTTGCTTTTATTTGAACTTTGTCTTATCAAGTTGACAAATTTTAGGTTGTTTTTTTTTTTTTTTTGCGCCAGCAGTTTAAACAAGATTAGTTACCCATCATTACTCTAATTCTATTCATTGTTTGTACTTTAAATATACTGTTTGTAAAGGTAGAGGCATTTTTTACTTTGGAAAATTTCATGAAACTGAGCTGCTCCATTCGCCTGTATGGTGACTATAAAAGTGGACGTAGACTCCCTGGCTGAAAAATGAAGCCAATACTGAAGAGCATTAAACCTTCATTCTATCTAATGACCATCAGGGGGCGACTTCACTGGTTGTTAAAGAAGTCAGATTGTATTGAAGTCTATGGGAAATGTCCCCACTTCTGACTAGATTTATTAGCTCGATAAATGTTTTCCTAATGAATTTATCTGAGAAAGCTGAATCTAGGGCAACTGGAAGATTCATCCAAGTGGCCTCTTTAGTTCAACTTTCTAACTCTCTTAGATTCAACTTTCTTAGACAACTATGACCTGGATGACTGAGAACCTTCATAGACAAATTTGTTTATTACCTCAGTAAACATTTTACTAATGTTTAGTTAGGAAATAGTCTCAGTCTCTGGTTTCAAGTCTTCAATACAACATGATCTTCATTTTCTATACCATAAAGACCATAAATCAGGGGATGGATTAGGGTGTGGCTACTGTGTGATTGACAGACTGTAGCACACACTGTGACCTGCATCAGGACAGAGTACAAAGCAGCTCAGATCCACCCCTCACTCCTCCTCAGCTCCACCTTCTCCTTCAAATATGGTTTCTTCTTGTTCCAAAAAACCAAGATGGCCTCAGACAAATCACAAACTGGAGGCTTCAAAATGGCAGCTCACAAACATCGCAGAGGGTTGGCACTTGGCCACAGCCCACTTGCACCTTCCCTTTTAGCTGACTGCAGATTCTCCACAAGGGGGTGCTGTTTGGTCCTCATCAGACCTAAAGTGGGTGTGCAAGATGTGATCTTCAGGAGGAGGGGGTGAAATTTCATAAATTAGGAAGAGAAAGTCTCTAAACTGGCTACAACAGGCATTCGCAGATTGTAATATCTGCAGGTGGGGATGGGGGCACTGACTAGACTGGAGCTGCAGGCAGCTGTGGGATGATTTCAGGCAGTTTCACATCAATAGCTCTTGTTACTCTGCTGATGTGTTTATGTGCTGCTGACCTGAAATATCTGCCCTCAGCCAAACATAAAAAAATCTACAAGACAACAGCTAAACATCATACAGACAGCTCAAGATGATTCCTCATCTTTCTGACTTTTCAGTCAGTTTCCTCCTGCTCTATTTTAAGAAGCACAAAGGAGACCGGACAGAAAACGAAAAAGAGAGACAGACCTCTGTGACCACTCTGTGCCTTCAGTGACCCAGACAGTCTGTGGGGAATCGGCACAGAAACTGCTGCTTCAACCATCTGTCTGTCTGTCAGCCCCTCTCTGTCAGTCTGTGCTTCTTCCTCCAGGCTCTGTCTGGAGCTCAGAATAGGGTCGGACACAAGGATACCAGAGCAGTTCACTCTTCTTTCCAACACTAAAGCTGGAGAAAGTCACATACTGAGAGAGACTGTGGCCACCGATGAGCCACATTGTTGTTTGTTGGTCATTTATTTTTGATTACAAATGTGCTGAAAATTGGTATTTGCCATAGACCTTATATAAAAGTGGGTGTGGACTCTTGGTTTTAAAAGTGAAGCCAATGCTGACGAACCTCAAACCTTCCTTCTATCTGATGACCTTTAGGAGGGAACTCCTAAAGGTCTCCTAGATTGTATTGAAGTCTATGTGAAAATGTCCCTACTTCTCCCTTGATTTATTAGCTCAGTAAACATTTTCCTAATGAGTTTATGGTCTCAGTCTCTAGATTCAAGTCTTCAATATAACATAATCTTCATTTTTTAAATGATGGTCCATTTAGAGGAAAATAGACCAGAAAGCAGGGGATGTATTATGGGGTGGCTACTGTGTGATTGACAGACTGTACCAGAAATGGCAACCTGGGGAACCCTGGAGGGCTCAGAAAATGGGTTGACACTTGGTATTTATAAGTTTGATTATGGAGCACATAATGGAGTCAGTGGTGGAAATTAAAATCAATATCAAGAGCTTTGTCAAGAAAAATGTTTTGGCCCTTCATCAAAGTCAAACTTTCTCTCAAACATATAATAAAATTTGACTTTTTCCAAAGGGAATTTTTTTTTAAATGGACCTTTCTGACGCCTGTTGTTCTACAGAACAGTGACTGAAATATGTGCAACTGTTATCACAGTGAGCTTTTTCTTCATTTTAAAGTAGAAAAAAAAAACAAAAAACAAACTGAGGCTGCACAAGGAGGCAGGCCTGACACTTCTCTCAGCCACAACCTGCAGATGTGCTGTAGCTTACGTCATCCACTAACTTGCAGTGAGTCAGGAGTCTGGTTTATAACCACTAGAGGGAAGCATGGCTGTGGTGTAGCTGCTCTGTGGAGCCAAGTGCTGACTCACTGTCAGAGGGACCTGCAGCAAAAAACAGCATATGATTTAACTTTGCACTGTTATAGACTGTTTATTTATTTCTTCTTTATTGTCTGACTGTGGCTCCTACAAACACAGCTGCCTGGGGCACTAATTACATAAACTGCTCAGGTCATTTGTTTTATTACAAGATAAACTGTCTCTAAATCAAGTTTCGTGAGATGAGGGGCCTTAAATGGCTTTGTTTAGGTATTTGAAATTTGCACCAAAATAAAGGTTCATGGTCACATGCACAGCCCAGCAGAAGTTGGTGTGTGGACCTCCTTATTATCCTCTCAGTGTGGTACTGACAGTTTATGCTGAGACGCCCTCTGCTACACACTGAAATGTGCCAAACTCAAGGTTAACCAGGAGAAAAGCTGAATGAGGAACATTTCTCTGAGAAGAAAGAGGCTATTTTGAGGCTGCTCTACTGTTCTCTGTCTTTGTCTTTATCAGTGTGTCCTGATGTGTGTATGTATGTGAGCATATAAAGAAGTTTGAGCTCTGGAGAAATTGGCCTTTAATTTCCTACAGATTATTTTAATAAATTCTCCAAATTCACTGCAGAAGACTGACTACAATCGTACATCATCTGAATCCTAAATGGAGACTGTCAGGAAGCTGCCGGGCCTGACTCACATTCAGAGTGAAATAATTGTGCATTACAATGACTACGACCTTTTCCATAATATGTCTTGTTCCACAGTGTCTTTGTTGTTAAGATCAATCTTAATTATCCAGGTTCTGTGAGTTTACAAAGCATGAGCACAGTGAAATACTGTAATACTTTTAGGTTGGATTGTATTTTTTACTATACGAGGGAAGAGATATGATATGGGAAGGTGGCACGGTGGTGCAGTGGTCAGCACTACTGCCTCACAGCAAGAAGGTTCTGGGTCCTGGGGCATTTCTACGTGGAGTTTGCATGTTCTCCCCGTGCCCACAATGGTGCAAAGACAGGCACGTTATGGTGATTGTTGACTCTAAATTGCCTGTAGCCGTCAGGGTGAATGGCTGTTTGTCTCTACACGTTGGGCCTGAGATAGACTGGCAACCAGTCCAGAGTGTCGGCTGGGATGGACTTCAGCAGTATAGATAATGGATGGATATGATGAAAGAAAGATAATTGAGAAAAATCTGGTGGTTCATCCTCTGGTTCTATATCCAGTTTCTATCGCATAGAACATGAACATTATACACATGTGGTTCTCCACAGTACAGCAGGATGCAGTGTTAGTATTTGTGTGCGTGACAGGGTGTGAGCTACTTTCTGGATGCCAGGCAGTATGTCAATGCATTTTAATTCATCTTACTAATGTATCAAAACCTGGAAAAAAATAATACTCCTCTGTTGGTGCACTGAAACATTCATGAAGCATATAATATTGATGTGTTTTCAGCCGTTTAAGGGGGTGTTGATTCTCCTTTAGATAATTTTGCAGGATGCAGTTTGTGGGGCTGAATGTTTCTTTTATTTGAGAGGTGGTTGCATTACAGGTTTGATGTCGCCTGGTTTGATTAAAGCGCTCATTGTCCCCTGTCAACCTGCATGTTGTGTGTTTGCTAACTGGCTGTTGAGATAAACTCCCCAGGTGTCCCAGAATATCACCTTAGAAGAGGGTGAACAGACCAAAAAGACACTTCAACAGTCAGAGAAATGTTTTCCTGGTGTCAGGACTGACCGCCTTCAGGACAGGAGCAGGTCAGAGGTAGCTACATGGCTAAATACAGAAATGGATAAAACACACCTGGACAAGCCACAAAAAGGTAAGGTTTGTGCTTTTTAAAAAGTATGTCAGACTTATACCTGTGAATAGACTTCAAGTATGATGAATTAATGATAAACGTGGTAAATGCATCTCTAAATTCCCCAGCTCTGTAAAATGTGCAGGTTACAGTGATTTGCCGCAGCTAGCTTAGCTTTAGCTAGTAGCTCGGACACACAGAGCTCCGCAGGAAAACCTTGTGGGGAAAAGGCAAACTGATACATTTTTTTGTCCTGTTGTGCAGCAGCTGTTTGCTTCTTCGGTTGTATATTCTCAGTTTGATAGTTGTGTGCCGACTGTCGGCGACACCGACGTTTAAATCCCAAATTTCCACAGTGCCACCTGCTCACGCTAGCTAGCTACGGCAATGGCAGAGCGGTGTTTCCCGGCACAGCCTGTGTAAATAATGGATTTAAAGATTGGGTTCATTCCGAGCAACATCTGTGAGATGGCAAAAATACATTTGGAGATGCAACTGAATAACTGCCTATTATTTAACTTCTATAGTGTTTATTGGGTTACTCCATGTTGGAGAGATTTAATTACCTAAAGTAATGACACAATGTCCATTTCATATTAATGTATATTACATTAATGAAACATGGCTATTGATGCATTAATTTGTACGTAACTTTAATAATGCAGATTGTAAAGGTGGACTTCATTTTAACGGCCTTATATGTGATTAGGAAGTTTAATATGTAATGTATACATTTAATAGATGTTAAATGTGGTATTTATCGTTATCTTTTTATTTTTAAATGTTGGTCTTCAAAAATTATGTACAAAAACCTTTACCTATTACCTTCACCAAATGGCTCTTATTTTGAAGGCTCCACCGGAAATAAAAGTTTTGTACTATCTGACACGCGCTCCCTGTCTTCACCTCCCTCCTCTTCCTCACCCCGCTCCCCCTCCCACCTCACCTCACCACACTCTTCCCCTCGCTCACAGCGGTGGTTGTCATGGCGATGGAGTCAGCCTCGGCGTCGGCTCCGGGGGTTGTTGCCATGGAGATCCCGGTGCGAGGTGCGCTCCCGGTGGTGGAGGAGGACGAAGGTTTTAGCGCGCCGCCGCCGCCGACGCTGCTGCCGGGGTCCGAGGAGCGACTACGGTACCGCCGAGGTGGAGGGAGACGGCGGAGAGGGGTGCCGTTCAACCGGGGCAGCTACTACATGCTGATAGTGATCGGAGAGATAGGCACCGAGCACCAGCTGGACGCCGCCAGAGCGCAGATAGAGCGGGGTGAGTGATGGACGAGGCGCCGGTGTGAACGTGTCTGTTGTCTGTTTGGCTGCTGTGATTCAGCGGAAAAACACGGTAAAAGCCTCAAAGTGCAAACGGTAGAGAAACGTTTTTGACGCAACGAGCAGGATGGTGTCCATAGGTGGAGGCAGCTGCTGCAGCATTGCACCATGGGACACGCATTTTCTCTCCCCCACAGAGTTCCCTATGTCTCTGAAATTGCAGAGTGGAGTTGTAAATGCAGCAGAGCAACATTTTGGCAAACAGCCCCCTCTGTCTCCACAAAATACTGAACTCTAGTTAAAAGCATCAGATCAATGTGTGAACCTCTATCAGCTAAGAGACATTAAGCTGCAGTAATAAGACAATATTTGTAACCTGCACAATGTTTCAGTCTGTGTTGTCTTGACTGTGTGTGTGTGTGTGTGTGTGTGTGTGTATTTATACTTGCGTGTGTCCCTACGTGGGTGTTTTCCTGGATGGAGTGTTGTGTACTCTCAAACCAATAAACAAACAATATATGAAGGCTGTGCTCAGCAAAAACGATGCAGCTACTCTGCAGATATTATAAAGAAAAAGATGCAGTTTCCTGTCGGACTCTCAGGCGTCATCTGAATGCTGTCTGTGTTGAAACCCGCTCATCCTCCTGAGGAGCTGCAGCAGGCTGCAGTCCTTCCTGTCTGAAGTTTGGGTTTATTAGCAGATTGTGAAGCGGTGGCGAATAAAGTAGCAGCGTGCAGATTCAGGCGTAAATCGCTAGTCAGCAATTTTCTGCTGTGCGGCTGCTACTCCAAGTCGTTCTCAGTTCAGACGACCAGCCGCGCTTTCAAAGGCCAGCCCGGTGCCATATCAACCCCGTCCATCCCCTCTGACCTCATCTCAGCTCCATTCGAGCGTTGACAGCTGTTCTGCCCTGTGTCGAGCTTGGAATCACACCCGCTCGGCTCATTACAGCATCGATTACTTCACGCAGGTCGGTGCTTTAAGTGTGACTCAGTGGGAATGACCTGCCATTGACTCTCACCACACGTTGGCTGCAGGGTCCCTCTGAGGACCTGCAACAAGTCTCCCTCACTGTGGTGTCGTAGTCGGGACCAATAGAGAACCAAAGCTTAAGAGCTCTTTATTTAGACCAATTTGATTTCCTGAAAAACGTGCTATTGCCTGAACTAATGATGGTATTCATATCACAACAAATATGATAAAGTAAGATAACGATCTGAAACACCTTGGTTCCTTTAACTGAGGGCTTCAATTCATGGCTTGGCCTTAAGGAAAATAGTGAAAAATGCCAGTCACTGTCTCCTGAAGACCAAGGTGACGCCTTTAAATCACTTGTTTTCTTAACACTCCAGAACCTACAGATATTAATGTCACATACAACAAAGAAATGCAGCAAAAGCACATTTGAGAAGCAAGAATTTAGTATTGTTTGAAAAATGCCAAAATCACTTCAAAATCAGAGGTTAGTCCATTCACCCAAACAGTAAACAACATTTAAACCTGATTAGCAAAAGTCCTTAATATGTGTTTTTGCTCTTCACCCTCAAACTTTGAGGAAACCACAGGCCTAGCTGTGCAGTATCATCCATCCATTATCTACACATCTTATCTATGCGGGGTTGAGCGGTGGTCGGAGCAAATCCCAGCTGGCATGCGGGGCCGGTCCATCTCAGAGCCGACATACAGGGACAGTCAACCATTCATGCTTACTTTCACACCTATGGGCATTAGCCTAACCTGCATGTCTTTGGGCTGCGGGAGGAAGCAAAGTACCAAACTTCCAAAGTAATTTTTTTTTATCACCTAATCAAAGCAAAGGTTTGGCATTTTAGTCAATTTCTCAGGAATAATGTTTGTGTCCTGACACAGACATATTAATGATGTTGAGATCAATGAGTTCATACAGTTTTGTACAGATGAAGACACTAATCTGGACCTGGCAGACACCTGTAGGGCTGTTTGTCCTTTGTGGAGGTATGTACTCTACTGAGTGTCATTCTAGTTGAAAACTGAAAACATTTGCACTGAATTTGAGGCTAGTTCCTGTACCACTCATTTGTCCAGGCACCAAATCCCCAGTACACCTTATTGTTCCTTGAAAAGGAAATGACTGTTCCCGAGAAAAGAGGCTCGTCAAACATCACACTCGTCCTGATCTTGTGATGCAGCATTGTTCCTAGAGGTTCCAGGAAAGACTTCAAGCAGATCTATAGCCTGCAGGCAGTGAAACAGAAAAGCAGTGCAACTGTGCCTGTGACGCTCTCACCTCAGATGGCGTGAAGACACTGTGTTCTGGCAGCCACTCTTTCATGGATATAACTTTCAGTCAGTGTCTTACATTTTTTCTCCATAGGTGTTCTGCAGCATTAAGCAGCCATTATCTGTTGGGGGGGGAAAGTGAAATATGTGCAGAAATAAGTGCAGTAAATGACTCATTCAATAACAGATGAGCTATTGAGTGAGAGCATATTTGCACTAATCCCATTATTAACATTTCATGTTTTTCCAGTCAGGGGTTAGTGAGTCTCGAACACTCACCCCCTCGCAGGCTTGAAATGTGGCTGTAAAAATGTTGTTGTTTTGTCCTTGACAGAGGCGTCAGCTTGATTGATGTTGGCAACGATGGAGTGCAAGTTTTCACAGTGGTAATGAAAATGTAAATGTGAAACAGAATCAAAATATTAACAGAAACGTCTCAAACTGCTCCTGCAGAATAACCATCTGCTCTAATTTTCATCCATATGCTAAGTAGATTCCAAACAATCTTATCTGTGTCATATTTTGGCAAAATCATGGCTGCCAGTGGATAGTGAAATTCATTGCAACTGACATTTTTTTTTTCCCCCTCATTTGCACCATTTTTTATATTTTGGCTTGTGCTAAGATAAAGTAAGATAAGATTTGTCCCTCATTGGTCTAGATTCTATATCCATGATGACAAAGTGAAAGCAGAAATTTTGACACATTTCATAATCACACTGACATAAGTATTCAGACACTTTGCTATGACGTCCATGCCTCTCGTTGATCCTCTTGGAAATATTTCCAAACCTGTGGCCATTTCAATTGATTTGACGTGATTTGGAAAGGGAGCTGCCTGTAGAGCTCTGAGATCTGGGCAGTGCTACAAAAGCATTTCTGCTGCCTGCATCAGAAGGTTGGAACAACCAGGAGTCTTCACAGAGCCACACTGAGTAATGAGGGGCCTTGATAAGACAAGTGATCAAGAAGCTGATGGTCAGTGTGGCTGCGCTCCAGACATCCTGTGTGGAGAAACTTTCGGCAGTGAAAACCTGAAGGGGTCTGAACACTTTCTGAAAGAGGCTGTTTATGATAATGTTGGTTAGTGAAACTTATACCCCTTTCTGTAGGGTAAATGCAGGTAAATCTGGTAAATTCTGATGGACCCCTTTTCCATCAGCATTTAAAGGAGTTTGGCTTTCTCTTCAGACTTCAGGACACACAAAAGGAACAATGTCATTATATGCATTTACAGACATACACATAGAGACAGTGGAGAGAGAGTGAGCTGCTAACCACCGTGCAAACTGATCCCCAACACTTCGATCAGTGATTAAGTGGCTTTAGAACTTATTTCGTGGCTCCAGCTCACTCTTCACAAAGTGCAGTGGGACCACGGTGTCTCTGCCTGTGCTCTGAAAGATGTTACAGTGGGAAGAGGTGAAAATTAGCGTGTTCTGCCATTTATGACCATTAGATTATAGAAACTACAGATTATCACACTTTGACACTGTAAAAATTATGAAAACAAATATTCAAAACAGTTGTCAAATCAACACAGTTGCCTGTTACAATTCTGTAAATTGACAAATGGATTAATCAACTAACTGTTGCAGCTCTAGTCGAGTGAATAATGTCCCTGTTTGATAAAGATAAGATCTGATAAAGATTAGATCTCACTGAACTGTAAATGCCACCCAAACTGTTCTACATTTGACTTTCTGGAGCAACAAGCTGTAATGGGGTCATTACTGCCCCTGACGTCAGAGGGCAGAAAACAGCTGCAGTCAAAGGGACCGAGAGGAGCCCATTTCCCACTCGAACACAAGCACACACAAAGGTGAGATACTGTGTGTGCTTTTTGTTAAAGTCTTCAAGCTGCGCATTTGTTTTTTTATGAGTGAGGAGGTTTCAAAGATCAGACCCAAGTTGTTGATTTGACTGAAGTCCATCTAGTGAAATGTCGGCTCACACAACGAAGGGCAGCACAGTCTTTTACCTACTGTTTTCAATGGCAAGTTTTGGACAGTGTGTCCCAAGCTGTGGCATTGTGAAGTCTGCATAATGATGAGTAAGTCTGTGAGACTGTGACTTTGAGCAGGTACTGACAACTAAGAGTTAAATGACAAGATGTTTATCTCCACATTAACTTGTTTACAATCAAGTTCGTTTCACTAAAGTTATTTTCGTAATTCGTATGAAGGTCAAAGCTCCTCAGTCATACAAACATGGCCACTGATTTCTCCTCTTGTCTATAAATAATCTTGTCTGGCTCTAGTTTTGATGTTTAAAACATTAACTCCAAGAAGAGCAGATTTAGTTGACAATGAAAATCAACAGTTGCTTGGTACAAACACATTAATTCCCCCAAATAATTTCTGTTCTGTAGAGAATAACAATATGTCACTGTGAGGACTGGTAACAACATGAGACTGGCAGGTTGTAATTTTTATGCCTCTGCTAGTAGAGACATTTGCCAGCGAATGCTCACAAAATGTTACGGTGACACAGCATTTCTGACTCTGCAGTCTGCAGTCAGGGAACAGTTTCTCCTTAGTTAAGGGCAAAACAAGGTCTTCAAAGTCTCCTTTGTGAAAGAGGAGATTTCAGCACATGGGTATGGATTAGAAAAATTAGAATAATCTAATTTCTTGCTCTCGCTGAAGGAATCCACAAGTGAATAAGATGAGAGAGGTGTGTGCATGGGTTTGTATCCTGCTGGATGAGATTCTGACACAAGTTCCCTCTGAAGTCTGAGTCACTGCGGCTCAGTAGGATCTGATAAAGCTGCTGTGTGTGTGTGTGTGTGTGTGTGTGTGTGTGTGTGTGTGTGTGTGTCAGGAGAGTGTGTGTGTGGGAGTGAGATGCAGATCAGTTCATTACTGAGTCATTTCTACTGATCCACTGGACTCCAGTTAAGTTAGTTGTTTCTGTTTGGACTTCTCTTCATTACTAAAGGTATGAAACATTTGATCATGATGGTGATGATGTTTATGACTGAGTCACCATTCAATATAATGTAATGTAGTAATTTGAGTTACTTCTCAAAACCAATAAATATCAATATCAGTTCAACTGTGTATCCTCATTCTAAACATTTCTGTGTGATTAAGTTTATCCATAATTTCTGAATAAAAACAAAGTAAGGTGACTTAAGAATTTACAGCAAACAACTATAAAACTACAATATAATGAATACAATATATAATATAATTTATGTAGTAAACCATTTTATTACTTTTTATTTCTCCAAGTCATTGACATTATGTTTTCTGTCCAACTGTCCCATTCTTGTGAATATGATCCTACATCAAGAGAAAACCACAGAAAGAAGCTCCTCCCCCTTCACACCTATGTGATTTTTATACCTTTGTGGCGATGACAGCCATATTGTTTTCAGCTTATGTACATCTGTCCTATTCATGCGGGCACGATATCTCAGTAAATTTGGCACAAACATTTGGACTCAAGGATGAACTGACTTTGATTTTGGCGGTCAAAGGTCACAGTGACATTTTTGGCATTGAGAATGTGCTAGAAGAATTGTTGTCTGTCCAGGCACAAACTGCAGCTGAGAACTGTGATATCTGAGGTTAGGAATGCTGATGTAAAAAATGCACCTGTGCTATTAGTCTCAGGACATTTTGAACCTGAAAAGTTGCTCATTGACCTTCCCTGCAGCCCAAACACAGAGCTGAGAGGAAAAGGTGGGAGGAAGTCAAATTGCTGCAATAACATCTAAAAAAAGAGGCTACTGAGCAAGGCGGGTCTCTTACATGATGACTTGCATGCTAAATGTGCCCCTGGTTCATCAGGAAATTCCACAAAATTTTTACCCAGGTTCACTAATGTAGTGTCTGTCCCTTTGTGCTTCACACTGTTGTCCTCAAACCTTCTCTCTCTCTCTTCCTTCCTGGCAGGAATTCGATCCTGGGACGTCGACCTCCAGCGCTGCGACCTTGACCAGCAGCTGCAGCTGTTTATCACCCGTCACTCCGCCCACTTCTCCTCTGAGGTCAGAGGTCAGTGTGATATAAAGGACCAATGGTGGCACAGGACAATAAGTGTTGGCCAAAGCAATCACTAACTAACCTGTCGTATTAGCTGAAATAAAAATAAGAAAATAACACATTAGTCTCAACTGAGAGCTTATAGATATGCTCGTTTCTTTTTGTCAAGTATGTTTTGTTCATTAGGCGTTATATAACGGACAGGAAAACACAGTCGACATTTTCATTAGAGAAAACAGCAAACAGTGTCCAACATAAATAGACACAAAAGAAAAACCTTACTCCTGCTCACTACGTTGTACATGAAAAAGAAGGTTGCAATGGTAAATAAAAAAGGTGAGTAGTAATAAAAGAATGTCCACTATATTTAGGGTGGGGGGCTGTTCAATTGTGACTCTGCTCCTCAGAACAAACCTCACTTTTTCAAGGTGGAGGGTGTCAGTCATTTCTTTGAGCCACAGCTTAAAAGCAGGGGCCTCCTTCTTCTTCTTCCAGAGGTTTTTGGCAGTAATCAGACCATTGGAAAGAAGTTGCCTTTGAGCTCTTCTTAAAGCAGATGTGGAATCTGAAGCTCTCAGCATAATTAGGACAGGACCAGTATGTGGATCATAAGAACATCATTTTTTTTTTACCAGAATCTCTTTGTCCTAGGACAAAGAATGAAGCTGTGGAGAAGATTTGCCTCTGTTTTATTGCACCTGAATGAGAAGGTGCCTCCAGTTGACAGAACAAGCTCTTTAAGTCTCTCCTCCCAGGGCTCATCGAAGATCTGTGTCAGTTCATTTTCCCATGCAGTTTAAATTGCTATCATCAAAGGGGCATTAACAGATTGTTAATTTGTAGATGTCATAAAACTAGATGTGCTACTATAAAGTGTTGGCTTTGTTTGCCCTGAAATGTCAGTTACTGTTACCTGCTCTTTGGTGCAATTGATCTCCGGTCTGGTGACCACAAGCTCTCTGAGCAGGATTCTGGATTCTGACTCTCAGATCTGTCCAATAATTAGTTGATGCTGTCAGCGTGCTAACAAACTCCTAACTCAGACATGCAGCCCATTTACCTGTGGTACTTTGAACCTGGGGATATGGTAGACTCTCACATTGTTTGACGAGGGAGGGTTGTCAGCTGATGCAGTTCACCTGGGCCCTCTGGACTATCAAAGCTGGCCCATGTGCTCCCCTGCTCTCACCTTCCACCTGCTGGCATCCATTTTGGCACAGCTTTACTTTGGCACATGCAACACCTCCACAGCACACATGCCATATCCACACACTGCTTACATGTATAAACCTGCTCATTTCCACATCCAATGTGTCTTACTTTTTATTCATAATAAATGATTGTCTTTAGAAGAACTTTGTGACAAATATTAATGCTGGCTTATCCACATAATACTAGTATAGTGACTTTATACACGATATTGCTCATATTGTCCTAACTGTGAATATGAGTTATGTTCACGTGCACATATTCACATATTCACCTCATTCATTTGTGTATTTTCCACACGGAATAAATTGATAACAATTTCTCTTTATCTCTCTTTATCTGCATTGGCTGAGTTAAAAGTGTGCTAACTGCAGGTTAGGCTATATAAGAATAGTCTTTGAAAGCTGATTTGAGATTGTAGTTCTAATAGAACAAACTGAGTTGATTATTTAAGTAGTTGAGGGAAACCTTAATAATTATTAGGCAAAATAATCAATATATATACCAATATTGTCACATGATCTATATTTAGATATGAAAAAACCCTCAAAGAAAAACCTTCCCAGATTAAAATAAGAAAAATCTTCAACTAGATAGATCAGAATTATCTACAGTACAAAGCACATGTGGCTAGTTAATAACTGGGGTTTTAAAATGCAATAAAGGACACGCAGAAGTTTAAACACCATGACTCATTTCAATCCATCCATTATCTATACAGGGTTGTTGGGGGGGGGTGCAGGCAGGCTGCAGCATAGGCAGGTCACCAGTCTTATCAGAAGAATTAAGACAAACAACCATTCACACCTACGGGAAATTTAGAGTCAACAATCAACCTAAGCCTGTAAGTCTTTGCACTGTGGGTAGAAGCTGGAGAACCCATGCAGGCACGGGGAGAACATGCCAACTCCACGCAGGGTTCAAACCCACAACCTACTTATTTTGAGGCAACAGTGCTAACCACTGCACTACCAATGCCGCCCCATGACTCATCTTTTTTCTAGTAAAGCATCACAACAGCCCATTTGTTACTGGCATGTGATTGACAGGAAATAGTTGAATCCAGAGCAGATTTAATCCGTGTGCTGTACATCAAAGCTGAACTGTGTGTGTAATCACCATGGTGACTGTTTAGGGCGCTGTGGACCTGCAGTGTTAGGCTGTGTGTGTGTGTGTGTGTGTGTGTGTGTGTGTGTGTGTGTGTGTGTGTGTGTGTGTNTGTGTGTGTGTGTGTGTGTGTGTGTGTGTGTGTGTGTGTGTGTGTGTTTGTATGCACCTGTGTGTCAGCCTGCCTGTGTCTATGTCATGTGATAGTTTAGGGCTCAGAGCCCAGGCTGAAAGTACAATAGATGCTGAATAGGGACTTATTCCCGTCATCTGCCAGGTAAGGGCCTGTTGGGATCAAACACACACACATACTGTATTTATACACACACACATAGAAAACAGACAACCAGAGGATAGAGTATTCCTGCATTGGTGGTAAGTGCTTAGCAGCAGCAGCAGCAGTCAGCAGAAAGTGACACAGCATTTTTCAACACAGTTGTTAAACGAAGCAAATACCTCCAGAGGAAACAGGAATTCTTGTGAAACAATACATGTCATTAGGATATTTCACTGATGTGTCACCCAGTCTGTCCTTCTCGGTCACTTTTGCAGAGAAACACACCTTCACCCATGTGAACCAAAGTGAGTCACCTTCATTTGTGCTTACAACTACTGTTCATTGATACAGCTGCTTCCCCCAAGTCTCCTCCATCTATAACACACGAGGACATTAAGATTTTAACTTTGAACACAGGACGATGGGAACATAAATATTGTTGTATTTTTAGATTTTCTTCAATAGGTTTTGATAGTTAGACTGACATCGAATGGATCATGGGTTACTGTATTCATATTGCTCTGAGAGAAGCTGGATTGATTTCTAAATGGTGTATTGGATTTCTAAAGGCACTGCCTGTCATGTAAAAGCAGCATTAGCGGTATAGTGGCCAGACAGGACGTCCTGTAGGTGTCATCGGCTCAGTGACCTTAAAGCCTCCTCCTTGCTGCAGCTCTTTCTGTCGAGGCTAGAAATCATTGTTTCATTATATTTCACAAAATTCAATTGTCTTTTCAATGCCCTCTCTAGTACAGACTAGTTGAGTTATATCACATCTTTATTGCCAGATGTTTACAGCTGTCATTGTCTTGTTGATCCTATTAGTCTTTTACTCTGGATACAGTCAATAGATGAAGAATTTTTTATAGTTAACACATAATGCACTGGAAAAATTGTTGAAATGATGATGTGGCGTCTTTTTAACACCACAATGCTTCATTATAGGAAGTTGTGACAAATTATCAAAAAAATTAATTTGCCATTTTGATAATATCATGATTAATTAATCATGATATTATCAAAATCAATTTAGCCCTACAACACAATGTTATATCTGACCGGGCCCACAGAGTGAGTGGTAAACAGCTAATTAGGTTTTGGTTGAGTCTAGATCCCATTTACAGCTGAGATATTTATCTGCAATAGGAAAACACATGTTAATGGAATTAAACGACAAAGCCACATGAAGATTTTGTGAGATTATGTAACATTTGCTGAACAGTGGCCACAAGCAGAAAATACAAGATAATGTAAAATCACAATGCATCAGTACTGGGGCTGAACGATATTCCAACATAATGTGATTATTTTGACAGATATTGCAGTTACAATTAAAGTCACATTTTCAGTTGAATGGAATGATCAGAAACTAAATATTAAAGAAATATTTGTTGTTTACATCTGTAGAATATTTGCTGTAAATTTGTTGCTGCTACAGTTCTGTAGCAGTGTGTAGCTGTGTTGTGATACATTTATCTTTGTGATACATTTATCTTCATCAATATAACTGCATTTCCTGCAGTTTGGATATTGGACTTGGTCGTATTGGGATATTGATAATATTTCAATGATATATTCAGGCCTAATTATTATCACAACAACACAACAACAACTGCTACTGGTCATACCAGACCAAGAACAACTAAGGCTGGAGCAGCAAAATCTCTGAGAGCGTCTAGTTATTACTGTTATGATATTAGTCGCGTAAGGATACGTTTTTACAATGAAGATAGGATATGTATCATTTTCCATGGTTCTGATACAATTCACGAACGAGACGATTCATTGACTTGAAATCGATACAGTAGCTTTTTTTGCCAAAACATTCAACCAGTGTGACTGTAATATAAATACCTGGATACTGGACAGTGCAGGTGAGGATTGTTGTGAGGGAATCAGGGATGAATTAATTATGGATATAAACAAGTAAACACAACAATTACTGGCAAATACGTTCACCTTTTATTAAAAGTGCAACCAACATTTCTTTATGTTGAATGAACAGTAGGTTCACCTGCTACTTCTATTGTCAAACCGGACCTCAAATGCAACTTGAAAATCTCTTGCTCTGCTTCGTTTTGTCTCTTTAGCACTGCTGGTGCTGCCGACGACGTCACACACAGGCAGAGGGAATTGGAGTTGAACATTTCTTTACAATTAAAAGTGCTAAAAATACATCCATAAAAATCTTTGTTTTCAAAAGTTACATAATGTGGCTTTAATACCCCATGTGATGATATATAATATAATATATAAGGACAAACATTAATTGTTGTTCAAACAGATGTTCAGTATAACTTAACTAAAACATGTGGTTCTCAACAGTGACACAGTGTAGCACCATATATTAGTATTCAGCATTCATATGTACAGTACATTGTGATCCCCAAACTAATAATAAAGATGAATGAAAAAGCATTCTCCCTTTAACATTGAGGCAGCTGAGGCCAGAGGGCCAAGGATGAAGGAGTATTGATTATACGCCCCTTTTTTCGGTACACCACACAAGCCAGATCGATAGCACTTCAATGGAGAGCAGTCCGATGGCTGTGGTGCAGAAATAGATAAGGGGATCACATTGCTTTAGGTTGACGGAAAAACTTCCATTGTGGGAAAATGGCAGCAGTCGTCCTCACTGTGCACTCGGGTGAGTGTGGAGATGAGGACTGATTGGTTTACTGATAAAATCTGGGAAGGTCTGGGCCATAGAGGGTATCGATTATACTCTATACTTTCTCTGTCAACTAGATGAGGTGCTCTTGGGGAAACCAGTTCCAGTTTCAGGCTCCTGTTGTAAGACTATGAGTCAGGGTGCTGAAAGAAACAGCAAATAAATATTGTCAGTACTGGAACATCTAAGATTCATTTTTGCAGACGTACAGTCACTTCATTCATATTTGAAAGGTCACTCAAAAGTTGAGTTAGATCCATTTTAGAGAAAAAAATAAGCATTTACTCTACTTTAACCAACAATGGATATTTTGTCCTTTTCATCATGCCAACCAAGGTCTTCAGCTCCCTACTACCAGTTTTTTTTTTTTATAACAATGACTTTCTTCTTCTGTGCTGTCAGCCCTTTTGATATATTCCATTTTCATCTGGATTCCTCATATTGCAGTAAAAACTCTGCGTTGTGAAAGCAGTGTGAAGGGACATTTATCTGACGACTCTTTCCCAGTTTGTCCCTGAATTCTCCTGATGCACACCACTACCCTCCTCTCGTGTGTTTGGGGGGGGGCAGTTGATGGAGGTCTTTGTCTGGTCCAGGGTTAGTAGCGAACAAAACCACCTCTGAGCTGCATCATAAGAGAAACGGTGTTTAAAGCTCAGTTTATTGTTCAAAATGACATTTGCTGTCGTCTTGTTAATGCCACATATCTGCACTTTAAATCTAAAGAGACAATTTTTCATTTAAAGTTATTGTTTTGGATATTTTTGCCTCTATTGTTGGTGTCCCATGAAACAAGCAATTTAATCTCAGCTCATCATGGTGTTATGAAATTCATAAATTTATATATATATATTTTTTTTTTTTAAAGTTGAATAGTTGGAATAATTTAATCATATTCTCAAATTTCACAGTACATTGGTTTTGGTAAACATGTTCAGCCTTCTGTACTTTTTTGGAATGACAAATGTTTTCTTTTCATGTTGTGTTGGCAAAGCTCAAGGTCATGTCACAAAAATGCTGATACAATGTGAATCATCGGTGGGATTTACTGGGTTTGACTGATGCTAAAGACTACTGCTTGCTCCGGCGTATTAATGTTTCACCTGCAGCTCTGTATGAACTCACTGTTTTTCTCTCCTTGCATGTAATTTTAAACCTTTAGAAACTAAATCTAATGAGAAACAAATGCACAACTCTAGCTTTTTTATTTCTGTGCTTCAGTACTTTAACTTCTTTGAGCATGCGTTGATTGTTTGTGTATATTTTCTGCAGATTTAACTATACCTAAATAAAATAAAATAAAAAAATTAAGTAACCTAACCTTTAAATGTAGTGTAATGTAGATTTAAATAGATAAAAACATTGGCTTAATGTAGCACAACTGAAAATATATGCAGATGACACATTTAGAGACTTATAAAGTTTATTGATCAAAGATCTGAAAATCTCCTCCAGAGTTTCGGTGATCATTTTTCATTTAATGGGTACATTTAGTAGGAGAGCGATGACACAGCTGTTCAGTACAACCACTTTACAGTAAGAAACACGATCACTCTCTTCCCTTTTTAAAAGGCTGATGTTCACCTGCTGACATTGAAAAGGCAAAACAACATCTCAGAGACCTAATGGGACTGATTTCATGATGAGTCTTGGTCTAAATTGTGGTCAGTCATTCTGTCAGCACTCCCTCGCTGTTTATTTCAGAAACACACATAAAGCTGATAAAACAGCTTTGAATCATCAAACTAAAGCTGCTTCATACCTCTAGATGTTATCCACCCTCACTGAGAAAAATGTAAGTGGACAAAATAATAGAAACACTGCTCAGTAGACATTTAAAAAAAAAGCATTTAAAATTGTTTCATCAAAAGTGAAAAACAATTTCCATGAAGTATAGACTTTTTTGTAGAAGGGTTGTATTAGATTACATTAGGTTTAGTTTGATGTACCTAATGAATTGAGTATAAGTGCTGCATATTCCCTATATTCAAACAGTCAACTGATATGCACACACAGACACACACACACACACACACACACACACACACACACACACAGCCTACACAAATACCCAGGTGAAGACCGGGTGAGAGAGGCCATGGATTAGTGTCAGCGATTTACTCTGATTAACCCTCCCACACTGAACTCAAAGGAGTGTGTTCATTTACTGTCTGTGTGAACTTATTTATCTAAAAATTGCCTGTGTGCACGCTGTCTTCACTCTGTTTCTTTGTTCTAAAAATGGCTCTAAATCATGGATCAGTGAAAATCCTAGTGCCAACCCTCCACGACATCACTCACTGGTTTATGAGCTGTCGTTGAAAGCCTCCAGTTTGTAATTTGGCCATTGCCATGTTGTTGTTTTGTTTAATGAGAAGAAACCATATTTGGAGCTGAGGAGGAGTGAGGGGGGGTCTGAACTGCTCTGTCCTCTATCCTGATTGTTGCTAATGCCCAAATTCATACCCTGCTTTATGGTCTATTTTGCTGTGAGTGGGACCATCACCAAAAATGAACATCACGTTGTACGTTGTACCATAAAGTCAGTGGGAAAAGGTTTACTGAGGTAATATATAAAGATTTTCAATAGAAAAGTGAGAAGTAGGGCCATTTTCCCATACACTTCAATACAATCTGACTCTCTGGCTTAATTTTTCTACCCCACAGTCAGCATCCATTTTAAACAGTATGTTTGTATGTATGTTTGTATATATGTATATGTATATACATACACCATAAACCATTAACTGTATATAAAGAGGTTGTACTACTGCTGCCTGCCAGTGCTGGTATTTCTGAAGATGTTTATGTAATGTTTTGAACAAAGCACTGAGAATGCTAATTGGGACTATAGCAGCAGTAGCTTTATGGGAAATGGGCTTTATTGTCCCTGAGGTCCAGAGATGCTTTGAAGATGTGAAACATCACATCTTCCTCTTCTTTCTTACTCACTCTTCCTCTCTTGTTGAGGTAGATGTGGGTGGAGAATAAAGGGAAAAGTAAAAGAATCAGTGGGAATAAACTAGATGTAATCATTACATGTGGATCTTCCCTCCTACACACACGCACACACACACACGCACACACACACACACACACACACACACAGGTTGAGCTCAGTAAGATGGCTTAGTCAGACAGGGAGCTCCTGAAATCCTGTAGACACCAATCCTTAATAAGAAGCTTCCAGAACGATCGGCACTATGGACGCTGTTTTATAATTCAGCCACACTGCTAAGATTTAGACTTCTGTAACTTCTGTGTGACTCTGTGACCTCAGCAAAGCAAAAATGCACAGGCACACTCCTGCATAATTAAAGGGGATTTATTACTTAGAAAATTAAATCCAGGCTGCAGCTCTACCTTTTGTAATCAGAGGAATCCTGGACTGACTGTTGTTTATGTCGACGCCCTCATGTTGCACACCAGCAACTGTAAAAACACCAAAACATAATCATTCAAGAAAAGTAATTTTTTAGGCCTTTATCAGTTTCCCTTAGCCTGACCTGTGTGCTAAGCATTTATGGCAACGCAGACACAAGGGAGCGTTATCTCCATGGCATTTTCTGACGTGAATGTGGCAGAGGTGAGAGTCGGCCCGGAGGCAGCACACAGTGATTAAAGATTCACATTTGACGCTGGAGCCAATTTGCTCTGGAGCCTGGGGGATCGTGCCTTTTCATGGCTGTTGCCGTAGAGACCTCACCATCCCTGCCTGAGCGGGATGACACTTAGAAGACCCCGAAGGTGTCGAGGATGAAAGGTTAAAGAGGTTGTGTGCCCTTTATCGATATATCATGACTGAGGTCAACGAAGGCAGGGGGATTGTGGGTGGACGCGATGCCTAAAATCATGAGGAGGAGGAGTTTGTGTTTTTGTTTTTTTTTCCCGAATGAGATGTGCTTTATGAAACTGGATGTTACTGTAGAGTGGACATTGACTCTCGGGCTGAAAAGTGAATGCTGACATGTCTTAAACCTGCAGTCTATCTAATGACCATGAAGGGTGACTTGCAAAAAAAAAGTCAGATTGTATTGAAGTCTGTGAAAATGGCCCTACTTCTCTCTTGATTTACTAGCTCAGTCTCAAGTCCTCTTCAACATTTGAAGATAATGTAATGAATAAAGAGCAGGTCAATATGGTTTCTTCTGGTTAAAAAAACAAAACAAAATGCTGACGTCCAAATTACAAACTGGAGGCTTCAAAACGTCACAAACCCTTCACAGACCAATGGATGATGTCACTGTGGATACTTGGCTGTTACTTAGTCACTATGTGACATGTTTATCCAGTTTTCTAACTGATTTATTGTGGAGTTCCTGTAAAGAATATGTTGTTTCTAAGGCCCAGTTGTAGGATTAGAAAATATCGAGAGCTCTCCATGAGTCAGGGTTTATTAGTCTGCACATCGAGCAGATGCATTGAATTGGGACGGATCATCTTCAATTTATTAATTGGTCAAATACTTGATTTAATGGTTAATGATCTTATCTATATTTTGTTTTTGTAAACACAGAACACACTCAAACACTCCGATCTGTAAATAGGAAAAACGTCTTATTCACCTGGATGTAATTTCAGCTTCTCATTATGCTCCTCTCACAACTGCCATGTTTTACCCAAAAGCTCATGCGTTAATGTCTTTGTTCATCTCCTGGGATCAGAAAACATATGGTTTCCACACAGAGAATGTAAACACTGGCGCCTTGCCCATAGCTCAGTTATGAAATCCTGCTGCACTGCAGAGCGTCTCTCCTGCCGGGCGGCTGTTGGCGCTTTCAGCCGGACACCAGAGCTGAGAGTATGAGAGCGGCCGCCAGTTGCACTGCTCAGGGTGGTGCTGCCCTCTGTTTCCATCAACCCTCTCTACTTTCACAACAACAAGATTGTTACCCCTGTATTACTCTTTAAAGGTAAAAGTCAAAATGTGAGTCGGCTCTGCGTCTTCTTGGCTGCATCGACTTTTAGGAGACAGCCCCAAAAATATGCTTCCTACTTCCTACTGGAGGTATCAAAAACTCACTGTGACAGACAGAAGTGCTGATACAATGACTTTCATCAAAATGAGTCTACAGCTGTAGGAGTGTACAGCTGTGTTAGGCCAGGGGACACTGGATATGTGGCATCTGTGTAGTGGCAGTGCCACTGTTTCCACATGTAGCTGCTAAAATGTCAACAGGTCTTTTCTATCTACTTCTGCTGCGAGACATGCATCACATGTGAAAAACAGCCAAGATGCTGAACCTCTAGATCATGTGACAGAGCAGGCAATGTACTCACTCTGACTCTATTTTGGGTCAATGGTGACAGTTAACATGCTGATGTTCAGCAGGTTTAACATCTACCACACTGAAAATTTTAGTTTAGCATGCTAGCACGCTAACGTGCTAATTTGCATTAAACGCAAACTACAGCTGAAGCTGCTGGGAGTGTTATTACTTTTGAAGTGAAGTGTTTGTATTGGATGAAATAAAAGGTTACCAGTTATAACAATATACTAATAAAAAAAAAAAACTCAGGCAAATATTGTTATATGAGCCATGCTTATAGGGGAAAAGGCATTTAAGGAATTTTTGCATTTGACTTTCATGAAAAAAAAGAAACATGGTACGTTATTACACGTTTACCTTCATCAGCAAATCGCAGCTCCTTTGATTTGGATATTGCACCTGGCCATACTGCAAGTTTGATAATATTTCGATTCATCGTTCATCCTACTGGAGACTTGTTTATGGCCAATCATAACATCCAGTAGTTGTGAAGATATTTTATGAAAGCTTCTCAGCTGCTGGAGTTGGCACTGGAGAAGTCGTCATAAGGATCCATCCCTAGAGCACCATGTAATAAAATCATGACAATCCATCCCACTGCTGTTGTGATATCTTGATCTGGACCAAAGCAGTGGACGCACCAAACAACCAGAAGATCGACTTTACTGGCCCAAAGACCACGATGCTGGTATGGCTAAGACATATAGTTTCAAACAGCAAAAAATTGCAACATGTGAGAGTCAGGGTTGGTCAAGAAAGGCCTTCTGGACTTGTTTAAAACTGCTGGATCGTATAACACAACAAAGATTTCATCACATTTTATAAAAGCTTTGCACAGAAATAGTTTGCTCCTGTTTTCTCCACAAGATGGAACCTGTGCTCTGTTGCTGTGTACACAGATTCATACCACAGCCCTTTTAGCTTAAGGTGCCTTCACAGAGGGTCCATATCAAATATTCATGCAGCTGCACTAACTAAATACATGGCTTAGGGTCAAAAATGTGTAAATCTGTCTATTAGCATTTTAAAACCATGTGGGCACTTGGGGCTACATATGTGGCTCTTGGGGATCCTTTTCGTTTTAACCTTTTGAAATAGCCACAGCACCCCTGCAGGTGTGTCACTGGATCCAGTGCTGCATGCTAACACCCTCGCATAGAGTGTTACACGACGAGAAACTGTCATTATCTCAGATATAAGAAAATGGAAGGCTGAAAGTGTCAAATGCTTTCATAAATCTGCACATTGGTACAAAAACAAACACCTTTGACCAACCATGGACAATTTTCTCTGTGAAATTAAAGATGTGATGTGGCGCCCGGTCTAGCCTCCGCTCCACCCGCTGCTGTAACCCAGTGAAATCTTTCATGTCACATTTTTTTCATCAGTCTTTTTGAAAGAATGTGTGTTTGCGGGGTTTAATATTCTTATTCAATAAAAGTCAGAAAGATTTTTTAATTTCACTAAACTACTGCAGCAACTACAGCAGTGTGTGTACTTGGTGCCATATCTTTATCATCTAAGGAAATCTTTACATTTTTGTTAGTTGTAATCTGCTTCTGTCTGAAACGTCTTCTGTGTCTCTGTCCCTCCGCTACATTCATACCATACATAATAGTGTCCATTAAAGGAAGCAAACTGTATTTTGAGAGAGGTTCTGCTCCGAGGCTTTATTTCTACTCCTAAATATCAACAGAGGTGTGAAGTTGGAGGACCCACTGCTTGCTTTGTTTTTCTCCACTCAATTTTTTCTCTAAACCATATCGTCATCTCTCCTTGACATAGAAACACGGGACTTATGTCGTGGCCTGCACTTTCAACTTTGTTTATGAGAAACCACATTTAGTCTGTAATTCTGGTCAAAATACAACAGGACCCATGAGGTTCGGAGGCCGTTGCTGTGGCAATAATTACAACAGTAGCTAATCCAGAATTCTTAGCTATTACAGCTGTTAACAGATGTGGTGTCATAGCTGCTGAATTTTATCAAAATTGACGGAAAAGTGAAAGGTGAATTGATGCAGATTGTGTTTTCAGTTTTCTTAACACTTTTTTTTTTTTTCAATTTTTAACTCCATTTTAAGGTCTGTAGTTGGATTTTTCTCTTCTGTTGAAAATTTTGTCACAAACTTTATATATCGAAATTTTGTTAATCGAAAGGAGGCATGTTGTAATGCATTTGATGAAAAGTAAAAGGGACTTTTGCTTCCAGAGAAAACCACAGAAATAAGCTCCTCTCCCTTGGCAGCTCTGTGTGGTGACGGCCATATTGTTTTTGGGTTTCAATCCGGGTATGTATGTCTGTCCCATTCTTTTGGACGTGATATCTCAGTACTGCCTTGATAGAATGCCTGGCACAAACATTCACTTGGACTCAAGGATGAACTGACTAGATTTTGGTGGTCAAAGCTTGTGGTGACCTCATGATGTGTGGTTTTGCCTTGTGAATGCAATATTTCAGAGAAAGCTGCTTCCAATTTGGCACAAATCATAGATGAACTGATTATAGTTTGGTGGTCAAAGGTCAAGCGCTGAAGTATTAACACTGAGTTTCTAATCATTACTGTAAAGTCAAATGTAAAAGTTCACCAAATGGCCAATCTTCCAAAAATAAGTCTTAAAAAGTTGGAATAATGGAATGAAAAATTATCAACATTGTGCACGTGTATGGGCTTGAGATTACTGCATATTAGGAGGTAGAACCTGATTGTTCTTCTCACTGTGTCATATCCCTGCCCTAAATCTTCCTCTGCTACTTGCTGTAAAATATGCTTATCTGAAAGTACCTTCTACCTCCTGTAAGCTCTCATTGCTGTTATTTCTTGCGCTTCTTTCTCACGACATTATTCTGGGCTTTAAGTAATATTTTTACTTGTCAAGGCTGAGCAGCATTGATGGCTTTAATTGCTTTAAAAAGTCCCGTCTCTCTCTCCTCAGCTCCTGATGTTTTTCTCTCCAACATGAACTTGCTGCGGTCACAGCAGTATTTACACTTTGGCTCTAAACTTCAAAACACATATTAGTTTCTTGTAGGGTCGGAGACATTGGATCCCATTTCATTCATACTGAAAGGTGCTTAGTAAGTTTGAATGTGGAAGTGAGAGGGAAAGTCTCATATGAAGGCTCTAACAGGGAATTATCCAGATAGATTAAGGAGCTCTAATCACACCAAACATTCACTCTGTCGACTGAGGCCTTAATAACAGCTTTCACCACCACCTCACTAAGGCTGCCGGTGTCTACTGAAGAGGTGCAGTGAATTCAGGTCATGGCCGTGAGCTACATGCTCTCAATCCCATCTTTTCCTGCACTTCCCTCTCTATTACTGAGAAACCACTCAAGCATTTTCATTATATTCTTTGTGGATCTGCTGAACATGTCTGTTGTTTATTTCTGTTTTTTAAAAAGGAGAATGGGCTCTTGATCCATCATCTGTCTGTCTTCAAACAGATAGTAGAGTAGTTGAGTGGGTGGTGGGTGGGTGGGGGTGTATTATAGTATTACCATGTTAAGATACCGTGCACTACATAAATTACTTAAAATTAGCCTCAACTTTAGCAGCCGCAACATTTAAATATAATTTACACATTAATACGATAATCCAGAAAAATAATATACAGTAAATATCAATAGTAAAAGTTTCAGTTGTAAAAAATTCAGAATAATGTAAAGTATATTTGTTCTAAGACTTGTATACCTACACTTAAGTAAAAGTTTGAAAGTGTGGCTTTTACTCTCTACACCATAATTCTGACTAGTTTTGTCTATATTTAAATTCAATTATATGTTTATTGTTGAGGTCATAGTTAAGAGTGGTTTTGTTCTTGATTACATTAAATTTAGAAGTGTTTCTGAGTGTTTGTTATTTATATAGTTGAGAAGAAACACCTCTCAATATAATTCAGCTCAGCACAAAACATCTTTGACTGTGACCTCAATCCTAAAAAATCAGATTTAATTAGCGCCTCTATGATGGTGTCAAAAAAGAGACACTGAACATTATAAGCATAAAGATGCTGGTGTAGGCGTACCTAATAAAGTGGTCATTGAGTGTAACGTATATATGCTATTATTTTAGGAAAGGCACATACACAGATCGGCCATAACATTGTGACCCCTGACAGGTGACATGAATAACATTATCTGGTTACCATGGCTCCTGTCAGTCACATTTAGTCCTGAAGTTGATGTGTTGAAGCAGGAAAAATGGTCAAGTGTGAGGATGTGAGCGACTTTGACAAAGACCAGTTGTATGGGACTGTGTGGCCTCAGACCGGTCAGGGTGTCCATGCTGACCCCTGTCCTCCACCAAAAGATCCTACAATGAGCATCAGAACTGGACCATGGACCAATGGAAGAAGGTGGTCTGGTCTGAGGGAACAGGTTTGGTTTTTTACATCATGTTGATGGTCGGGTGTGTGTGTGTGTGTGTCTCTTACCTGGAGAAGACATGGCACCAGGATGCATTATGGGAAGAGGACCAGCTGGTGGGAAAATCAGGGACAATTGGGGGTCAGTACCTTGCCCAATGACAATTCGACATGGAAACAGAAAAATCCGGGATTGAACTGTCAACCCTGCAATTAGTGGAAGATCTGCCCTGTTGTCTGGTGTCCACAGTTCTAGAGAATATAGTAATGGAGTCAGACCAAGTCCTCCCCTTCATGGAAACAGTCTTCCCTAATGGCAGTGGCCTCTTTCAGCACGATGATGCTCCCTGTCACTGCAACAATGATTCAGGAGGTTTGAGGAACAACAACCAGTTTAAGGTGTTGACTTGGCTCCAAATTCCCCAGATCTCAGTCCAATCCAGCATCTGTGAGATAAGATGGACCAACAAGTCTGATACATGGAGGCTCCACCTCACAACTTCAGGACTTAAAGGATCTGCTGCTAACGTCTTGGTCCAGATACCACAGCTCAGCTTCAGAGGTCTAGAGGAGTCCAGGCCTCCAGGGTCAGGGCTGTTTTTGTGGCAAAAGGTGGACCTACACAATATTAGGCAGGTGGTCATAATGTTATGAGTGATCGGTGTATTTATATGTATTATATTTACTGAAATTCTAGTATTCTAGTAAAATATAGTATATATAACATTTCTTACTGAAGATCTAATGTTGAATTTCACTGAGATTTGTTCTGTCAGAAAAAGTGATCCTGGATTATCACATGATTGGCTGTGTTCAGTCAGACAAACGTGAGTTACAGAGACAGAAAAGTAGCATGTTGAAAGAAAAAGCTTTGCAGGAACAGTGAAGACAAAAACAAAGGAACCCTCTCTGGTGATGATGAGTAAAAAGAAAAGTCCTGGCAAAAATTTGAAGATCACCGAAGTAACTGTCCATGTTCTTCTCATGTCTCTTTATTAACAGACACATGAGAGAGTGAACGAGTCAGTTTTGGAAAAATAGTGCAGCTGTTACACTCGTCTCTCATCACACATGTACAAAAATACAATCACACTTTACCTGATTGTCTCCACTAACCTGTGATCTCTGTCATGTTGTATAAATTCCTGAAGCCACGCGGTTAAAGAGCAGAACAAATACTCATCTAATAACTTGGTCATTTCTCACGTTTATGGCACCATTGTTCTCTCGTTTTCCCGCCGGCAATCACCTCCTGCCTCTCAACTATTTCCTCCTGTGTCGATCTGTGTCCGTCTGCTATATTGGATGGTGAGAAGAAGACATTTTCATCACTGTTAAGCTCTGCTAGATTGCCTCGATGGAATCGATTGAGCGCAGTGGCAGCAGAAGTTATGGTTGGGAGGCTTGAAGCCTTTTCCCCAGCGCCAGGACTGTGTTGACGGCTCATTTCCGCTGCTTTCTACCCGATGTTCCACAGCTCCTGGACTGAGCCTGGTTTATCTCCTTTTCCGCTCATATGGGGCTACGCAGCAATTAGTTTTGTAAAAATCGAAAATGCACTTCTGACTCCTGCATTTTCCAGATTGAGTCAGGATGTGTTTTTTAATTTAGTCCCAGATGGTTTCTTATACAAAGTGCTCAGGTGCTGTGGACAATCTAGGCAAACAAAGGTTTATATTATTCAACATACAGCTCAGATACTACAAAATACTACAATACGTTTCTGGAAAATAATTTTTGAAGAAAGGAAATGCATATGCATAAACCACTGGTCTAGAACTGTTCTTTACACACTTCACTTGTTAACCTTCAATGACCTAAATACCCTCAGATCTGACGTGTGTAACGTAAAATTTTAGCTGCAGCATTTTTATTCCTCTGTCTGACATGTATGTGTAAGGTACAGTTTGTGTTCTTTATCAACGTGAATCAGGACACAGTCTGAAGCGCACTCTGACTCTGTTTTTCTGACTACTGACGAAGGCGGTGGTGCACAACCATTTATTACTTGAGTCAGTGCTTCATAGAGCAGATGCTGTCCTTGTGTCAGGGGATCTACTGTACCCAGTGTTTTCTTGCACACTGTTAAAATAGCTCATTGTTGGACTCACAATGAACAAGTTAAAAAAGGATCAAAATCAATGCAGCAGAGATATTGACTTTTCTGTTTCATTCATTTTCGCTTTTGTCAAAACCTGATGGCTGCATTTCCCACAATGCAACTCGACGACAAACAGTTAACCTGCTTTGTGTTGGTAATGGCTGCCAGCAGCTCTGGGGCCACAAGAGGCCTATACGACTTTCTTCACATGTGCAGTTGTTTCTTCAGGACCAGCAAACAAACCCCTATGGGAGCCGTCGTTGTCGTCATCCTTGTCGTCCCAGCTGTGTATGAGTGACTGTTACAGACTCAAAGTAACCCACCATTGTAATTTTGCTTCGTAACAGTGTCCTGATACACAGTGTGACACAGCACTTCTGTTCTTTCACCTTGTCACAGCAGGAATGGGATAAGTGTGTGTGTGTGTGTGTGTGTTACCCCTGTTGTGGTGCTGGGAAAAGGTGAGGTCACAGAGATTCACTTCTAGGACACTTCAACCTTTCTAAAAAGACTGCTAAAACACACACACTCACACACACACACACACACACACACACACACACACACACATCCTTGTTTCTCATACAAATACAGTAATGCTTATTTGCTCATACACTCTATGTTCACACTCACACACTCAGCGCACAACCTGCTTCACAAATATCCGCAGCATCAGCTTTCGTTATAAAGGCATCTGAGCAGCTGTCGGTTTCCATTTCGCTGCTCTGAGTTGAACCAGCGTGGAAAGGCCCTTTCCGCTTAGTCGACTCCTTCCTTTCTGCCTCTCTGCACATCGTCTTGTGCTTTCTAGTAAAACACTCCCCGGTGCCCGGAGGCAGCGAGTAGGGTGAAGAGTTTAAACTCCCTCAAGTTCACGAGCGACACTTCCTTCCATCAGTTAGTGGAACATAAAAATTTCATGTTTGTTTCTAGTATTTGTGTCGACAAGTAGTACTGTCCTCCGCAGACGGGTTCATTCAGTAAAAATTCCCACGTTGAAAAAGCTAATGCTATCGCTAATGCTGAAGACGAAGCAAAATGCTAACTTGTTTCACATGACTGTGAACTTGTGTAGTATGAGACATTGTGGACATGGACTGCACTGGTAAATTGGTTTTCTTGTCCAGTCGACAACTCAATGCGCTGCACACTCCAAGTCACATTCACACACTGATGTTAAATCAGGGGCAACTGGGGGTCAGTATCTTGCCCAATGACAACTTGACAGGAAGAGCTGGGAATTAAACCAGTGACCCTGCAATTAGTGGACGAACTACCCTGTTGTCTGGTGTCCACAGTTGTAGAAAGTATAGAACATGTTATGGAGTGTGACAATAAAGGCCTGTGGCCGGACCATTGACTGCATATAAAAGTGGACGTCGGTTCCAGGGCTGTAAAGTGAAGCCAGTGCTGAAGAGCCTTAAACCTGCACCCTATCTAATGACCATCAGGGGGCGACTGGTTGTAAAAAGAAGTCAGATTGTATTGAAGTCTATGGGGAAATAGTCCTACTTCTCACTTGATTTATTACCTCAGTAAATGTTTTTCTAATTAGTTTATGGTCACAGTCTCTAGTTTAAAATTTTCTTCAATACAAAATAACCTGTGTATGTTCATCATCATACTGAGAGAAGTCATTAAGTTGTGTTTCAGTTGCTCAAATTGCCTCATTTTCAGATTCTGAAAGAGTCGGATACATTTTGCTATGGCATCGTGTTTGTTCCCACCTGCAAAGCTTTGGTGACCAAGGCTCATGGGTATTGTAATATTTAGATCCACCTCTGATTTCTAAAAAAAAAAAAGGTGAACTATGAATTACTAATAGTCTAATAGTTGACTTGTAATATTTTATTACATTGTCCTGGATAGTCGTGTGTTTCTGTACATCAAAGGATCTCATCAAAGAAAAAGTCTGAAATTAGATTTTACAGTAGGGAAACAGCAGCTTCTCAGAATTACAACTACAAAAGGAAATAAAGAAAAGAAAGAAAGGCCTTGCACTGACTGCTAATAAAATATGAATGCAAGAACCTCTGATTAATTTTGTTCATCAGGATTAATAGATTCACTTAAGTTCTCCGCCTGTTACCTCGTAGAAAGTCCACAGGCGCTAATGTCTGGCTGGCAGCACTGGACCCGTCATCCAGTCTGGTCCCAGTGGATCCAGATTCAGGCTCTGTGGCCCCAAATACTCATTTTGCTGTGACATGAATAAGTTTAGGTGATGATTCAGGGTCCTTACATTTTAATCTCTGGACAGCTCCACTGTCTGTTCAGTGGACCTGAGTGAATACACAACTGTGTGGAAGCTAATGCTAATCCATCAGGCCTTGAAGTGCAGCGTCATCATGGACTATACGCCCCTGTAATCTCTCTCAGCCATGAGCCTGAACCTTCCCATGTGGACAAATTTGAGGATGAGTGTTTGTTGTGGTGTAATATTTCTGTGTTATCTTAGAGTTTTATTTCCTTCTCACAGAAAAATGACCAAGCAGCAGCAATAAATGGATGTATTTTTTTGCCAGAGTTCGTTTTCTATGACCGACCCAGGGCAGCTGATGAGAGAAGTCAAGTGTTTAAAAGATCTTTTTCAGGTAAAACACATTTAATATTTGCTGTAATTTAAAAGTGAGATATCAGAAGGTGGAGGTCTGTGGTGTGGATGCTGCAGGCTAGCTTCTGATCCCTGTCGTTTGGTTTGTTGTATCATCCCAGCTACTGCAGTGTTAGGCTTTCAATGAATCCCTGCACTCCCACAATAATACTCTGTGCAACAACTCTAATTGCAGAGGTGAGGCAGTGATTCAACAGGCTGAGGCACAGCTTGATGAATCATCCAGGTTTTTTTTTTGTTTTTTTTTAACTCTCTCTGAGACATTTTGTTTAGTTGTTGTGTTATCACAGCAACACGGGGGAACAAATCTGAAGAGAATCTACAAACTGGACTGATTTGTTAATATGGAACATGGCCAACATTCATGAAATGATTTCACTTTGTTGTTTGAACACTACACAGTTGTCATTAATGCAAACAGTAGAGCAGACCTCACCTGACTGACAAAAGACTGAAGATGGAGAGACTGAGGGACTGAGACAGAGGGAGACAGAGAGGGAGAAAAAGGCAAACAGGGAGAGACTGAGGGACTGAGAGAGGGAGACAGAGAGACTGAGACAGAGAGGGAGAAAAAGGCAAACAGGGAAGAGACTGAGGGAGAGAGAGACAAAGAGGAACGGAGACAGAGAGAGACTGAGACAGATGAGGCAGATGGAGAGGGAGTGAAACTGAGACTGAGAATGAGAGAGGGAAAACAACACAGACTGAGAGAGAGAGAGACAGGGAGAGGGACCGAGACAGAGAGGGAGGGAGGCGTCTTTCCAAAGTGGCTCATTGCGTCATACATTATTGAGGCAGCTGCTGAATTATGCAAAGCTTTGATATTGATCCCAGGGCCTGCCATCACTGCAGTCTGAGAGATAGCGTGAGAGTTAGTGAGAGTGAGGGAGAGGGGGAAGACGTGAGAAAAAGGAAGATGGTGGGGAAAAATAAGTCAAAGAGGGAGGTACTAGGAAAGGGACATGTGGTGAGATGGATGGAAAAATACACAGAGAAAGAAAGAGAGAATAAAAATAGCACCTGCAGTTAAGTGGTTACTTCTGAAGTACAAAGAGTGAGACGCTATTTCAGAGCAAACAGAGAGGTAGGCTTAGGAAAATATCATCCTCTGGGACCAGAGCTCAGTGTGAGCTCCACACATCATGAGAGACATGAGAGAGCCAAATAGTAGGTCTGCCTGACAGAGCTGAGTATCAGACCTTGGCCGACACCAGCGTCCACGTAGAGGCGGTCGTAGACGCTCAGTTTCCTTTTCTCCACAGGAACATCTGCCTGTTTTTCCTGCTTTACTGCAGCCAGTGAGAAGTAATACTGATGTTAGAAACCGATGCAGTGTTGAACACCATCTGTCCTGATGTGTTTTGCCTCTGTATCGTGATTGATCAAAGGAACATTTCCAGGTGCGGCAGCCATACAGAGACAGTGCTGCCTCAGTCTGAAGAAGCTCTGTAAGAGTGGAAGTCTCCCTTTAAATACCAGAAAATCAACCGACTTATTCCACTAAGACCAGAAACCTTCAGAGTTAACTTAACCATTTTAATCAGGTTTACAGAGAATGATAAACAGTATGGCAAATGCTGTTTATGTGAGGATAGTCATTCAAAGAAATAAGCAATAAATCATGGTTTATTATGTTGCTAAAACAGTGACATAATAAACCAGATATTGTCAAAGACAATCAAACAAGAAACTGAGTTAATCAGGATTTATTTAAGACAATGTATGTTTAAGCTAAATTGTTATCTCTTAAATACATTTTAAGTAATTTATTTTTGTTAAGATAGTGTGTTATCATTTCAGGAGTCAGATAATTAGTCTGCTGGCTAGGCTAGCTGGCTAATTCTCCAAACCTCATCAGGTAAATCAGTTGGACCAATGTCAACAGTCAATATGTTCTATATTATCATTTTCCCTGTGTTTCATTTGAAATGCTAATATCCATAAGAAGATATATTTATAAACCAGCTCAAGCTCTAGTAACAACAGGTCTGTTAGCCAATCAGAAGAGAGGATCTGATCCTCTCTTTTTATTGGCTGACTCATTATCAGAGGTGGGCTTGGGGGCGTGGCTAAGGGCAATGACCGCTTTCTTATAACATCGCAAAGTTAGAGTGTCTGAATACAGGCAGTGAGCATTTCTCTGTGGACTCAGCACTTCAGTACTTTCACATTATTAATATAGAACCTAGACCTGCTTTATAATAAAAAAAAGGATACGGGCATCTCATTTTACACAATATGGGACCTTTAATTCTTTGGTTACATGTATGCGGTTTGGTATCATAGTGCAGTTGACTCTGACTCAGCTTTGTAATGTCACCAGCTTTTAGTCCCACCCACAAAAGCTCTGATTGGTTTTGCTGCTTCTCCCACCAGATCTGTTTACATGACTCCGCAAAATTTGAGACGTGGGTAGAGCTGCCCATCGACAGATATGACTAAGATGTTTTGTTGCTAAGACGAACAAGGGAAAATCTTTCCCTTCGGTTGAGGCTTTGCAGCTTTATCTGCTCAGAGACGGGTCAGCTGGTCTCCCCACTCCTCTGATTGGTAGTTTAAATGAGAAGGTGGGACTCACTGAGTGGAGGGGTGTGGTCTTCATACATACTGAATGAGCTCTGGTGACCTGATCAGCTGAAAAAAAAAACCACACACACTAGATTGTTTGTAAACATCGTGATCATTTACCTTTATGATTAATTTTTAAGCTGTTAGTTTGTACAGAATGGTGGAGAGAGATATTAAAGACAGGAGAGAGTGAGAGAGATAGTGGGCTGCTCCTGGTTGTCACATATTGTGACACTAAGTCAACAACTAAACAAACTCATCAGTGTTGTGTGTGGACATCATGCACTTAGTGTCAGCGTTGTCCCTAGTTGTGTTTGTGTCAGACTGAATCACTATTGTTTGTTCTATTCCTCTCTGTAATAACTGTGATGATGCTGTACACACAGTTAAAATGTACACTATTGACACACAACTGTTGCCGTCATGTAATTGGTGAATGTCTCGTTTCTAAACTATGGCCTTTGACCCCCCCACCCGGAAGGCCTTTCACCAGATTTTGGGTCCTGGCTGCAGAGATCCAGCCACAGCAGCATCACTGGGGGCCAACACTGATGCTGTGTGATAAGGCCCAGCTCAGACTGCTCCTCTTCATCCCACAGATGTTGCTGTGCAGGTCAGTCAGGATCTTTCACACCAAAATGTGAAACCATTTCTTTATGGACCTGGATTTATGAGGCCCCATGAGGGCCCTTGAGTTTAAATGTAGTTTTAGGGAGTTGATGATTTCACTCTTTTGGGTTGTATTTCTGAGTAAAGCTGTGTTCATTGTGGTTGTGTGAGGCCCCCTTTGTTTGCTCTGGGCCCACTGGGTTGCTCCAGATGTGCTCATGCCCTGGTTGCCATGGTATTTGGTTGCAGTCGTCTGGGTCCCCTAATGATTGCTAATGATTGTGGTGAGTCTCTGATCTTTCCTGTTGTGCCACCACCAGGAGGAGGATTTGTGTGTTGATTTATTTAATTTAACCAACACAAAGTTTAGATTTGTTGATACTCACTCCTGCTATGTTGCTTAATGCATCTGCACAGGTGATGTTAACACACTGTCCCCATTCAGCCTTGTTGTATTGTCATTTTAATGACGTGTCTGCTGTTTCCCATGTGGAGTTGATAGTGAAGCAGGCTAATCCTCTTTGCACTCCTCATAATATCCCTATGATTTCACAGTCAGTTAATAGGAATTTAAATGTGACAGACTGCTGTTTTTCTGTCTCTTGTTTAGTCTGATTAAAGCTGCACATGAGAATTTCCTCGTGTCATTGTAAAACTGGCGATGGGCTGACAACAGATGTTTTTATGAAGCGCTTTGAGATGTGGTGCATAACACCACACACACACACACACACACACAGCATAGATCTGCTCTCTCCCTCTCTCTCTCTCCCTCTCTCTCTCTCTCTCTCTCCCCCCTCCCTGCTTACAAAAGCAGTCCACCCACCCACACCACCGTGGCAGTGAATGAGTTACTGCTGGTGCAGTGTGTGAGCCTGGTGCGCCCCTCCCTGGTCGGACCGCACGCCGCTGGTCGGCTGTCTGCAGACGGATGTTGCCGCATCCCGGCGCGCTGCGCTCCGCCAGCAGGTTGCGTTCCTCCTCCCAATGTGCCCAATCTGCTCCTCTGTCCTCCGGTCTCCGCCTGGCGCACACGCACCGCCGCCTCTCCTCTCCGGTTCCTAGACACTCAGCTCTCCGGTGAAGTGTCTCGCCACCCTCAACGGTACGTAAACTGTTTCTGAAACACCCCAGCTGACGTGCTATTTGTGTTTCTCTGCTTGTTTGCTTTTTCCCGCGTTGCTTGCGGTTTCTTCATGAGTGGGATGCTCCGGAGCGACAGCTGCGTATTTTTTTTTTTTTCTCCGTTTGTATCTCCAGCTCTGATTTTTCTCTTTCCGCACAGACGTGACGTTTACCCTCAAACCACCGCGATTTACATTTTTTTTTTTTTTTGCCTGTTTCTTTTTTTGTTGTTGTTGTTGTTGCGTAATTTCATCCAAGCATCCAGCAACGAAACCTTTACTTTTATGCGCAGCGTTTTTGATGGCGCGTAATGGGAAGGGGGGTGTCTGGAGGAAATTGGGGCATGAGACAACATAAACTCGTTAAATAATCAGTCCTTTTAAATCTACCTTGACATAAGAAGAGGCATGTCAGGTTCAGTCAGGGGATTTCAGCAAGTCCAGCCTTTATCCAAGTAACGGGATTAATGAAGGTGATGGAACAGTAGGTGCCCGTTTAACCTATTTTCTCTGTGAAAATATAGCCTCCTGTGCAGGAGCCTGCAGATCAATAACAGATGTGCATGAGCTTTTATATCAATAACTGCAGCGTGTACCTTTACCAATGAAATGATGAGAAGAAAACTTGACAAAAGAGTTGAAAGGATGATGTCATGGTCAGAGAGGTTGTCCTGCAAGGGCACAGGCTTTTTCTGCCCAGTCACTGTGAGTCCATCTGGATAAATATGAGAAAGCCTTTAAATGCAGGTGATGTAGACGGACCCAGTGCACTCGACAGACAAGGGGGGGGGGGGGGGGTGGAGGAAAAAAGCCCAATACTGCGCTAGTTGTGTCATTGCCATGGTTTCCAGTTGGCATGCTGGTAACGTGATGGGATGAAGTCAGTCTCAGGCTGTGTTTTGGTCCAGAACAGGACAAATGACCGAGCAGGTTCAGACTTGAGTGCACAAACAGAGGGCAGAGACAGTGTTTGTGTGTGTGTGGGTTAGTTGGGGTGTGTGTGTGTGTGTGGGGTGGGTGGGTGAGGGGCTGTGTGTGTTTCGTGGCAAAACAACCAGCCCTCATTTGTACTCTAAAATAGATAACTGTGTTTCTGATGATTCATTCATGCCAAGAGAATGTTGCCATTGCAGTGAAACCAGCCCTTTGTGTGTGTGTGTGTGTGTGTGTGTGTGTGTGTGTGTGTGTGTGTGTGTGTGTGTGTGTGTGTGTGTGTGGTGTCTGTAAGATAACGATTGATGCCAAGAAAAGCTGTTATTTTTCAGTGTTAGTCAGTTTTCATCCAGGGTTATTGAGTTATCTTCATGTAATAGGCTGCTCCAGTTTCCTCTATGAGCTTCTTGGGACTGGATGTTTCCAGTGACTCAGCAAAGGTGGTTCGACCCAGGCACTGTGTGTGTATGTGTGTGTGTGTGTGTGTATGTGTGTGTGTGTGTGTGTGTGTGTGTGTGTGTGTGTGTGTGTGTGTGTGTGTGTGTGCGTGTGTGTTAGTGAGAGAGAGAGAGAGAGAGATCTAATTGAGTGTCTGTCTCCATGCAGGATTATTTTGGCTCTGTGATATAAACTGTGATTATCTGCATGCATGGCCATGTCTCCATAATTACTTTGCAGCAAACTAATCCCAACTTTAATTTTTGTGCTAAAACTGAGCTGTCAACTTCTCTAATCATGTGTCATAAAAGACGTCCTCTGATCTCTCTCCTCACGTCAGTCCACGACTTTATTTGAAATAAATATGAGGGACTTCACAGCAGAACATGCAATGATCACTTCTTAAAACTTGGTGTTAGTCACGGAGTTGTACTGTTAAAATAGACTCTCTGATGACATGAAAGATGCTTGTGGAGCCAGGCTGCTTTAACATTCTGCTTGAGTTAAACTGGGCTCACTTGGCCCAGTTGAAAGGCCTCTACCACTGTAAGAAGCTGAGCGTGTGTGTGTGTTGTGTTTGCCATGGATTTGACGTGAGCAAAGTTTCATCCATTTTACCATTTCTAGTAAAACAAGAGTACATGTTTGTTTGCTTGAATTTGTGCCAAACCTAATACTTCTCATATTTGTGGCGCTCTTGGCATGATGGGAATCTTTAGCACAATTTTATTTCCCTGGCGACAGTAAAAAAGCCTAACTATCAGGCCTGCCAGTGAATCAGCCGTCTCCCGTTCAGCTAATAGTGCTGAGTCACTGTTTGAGCAGTCAATAGTCTGTGTAGATGTACATTGACTTTAAACTAAAATATTCAGATCTGTACTTCAAAAACAGTCATTGCTGAAGTAACACTCAAAAAGACGTAGTTATCCTTGTAGTGTCTTGGCCTCAACAGTTTCAGTTTTCTCAACAGTGCTGAGTCACTATTTGACATTTGAATCCCACGATTCAGGCCTCACATCCTACACTGACGCCACATAAATGCAAAAGATGAACTATAGAAAGTGCTGTTGATTATAAAGAAACACACTTCATCATTAAGCAGAAAGTTTATATCCATTAATAAAATACTTCTGAGATCTCTGTGATTGAATAAAAATCAAAATGGAGTTTTGAATCAGATCCGCCTCTGATAAGCCTTCAGGCAGCACTGATGCTGGTGAAGCGTGAGACTCACTAAAGCTTCAGACGCTGACTGGTCCAGTTCATCGAGCAGCCGCGGCACAAAGGTTAGAACACAAAACTTAAACCACAAAATATAAATCTCAGTGGACAAAGGAGAGGAATGAGTAGCTGTTGTGTTTCATCAACATCTACAGATGAAGTTCCACTGAGCAGAGCGTCGACTGCTATGTCTGAGAGGAGTCACTGCTCATTCATTTCTGATTGTTACACTGCTGTAAAAAGGCTGCACATGAAACCTCCCTCTGGGCATAAAATAAAACATGCTAATATCATTTTCATGTTTTTAAAGATGGGTGTCAGCTAACAGAGGAGTCACAGCAACAAAATGACAACACGAGAAATTGAACACTTTAACACCCTTCTTAGAAACACTCATAAATAAATGGTTGTCATAAATATAGTTCTAAAATGAACACTGCATAATATAATACAATATAACTTTTAATGGATTGCTCAGGGGTTATTGTATTTTTTTTCTAGTAAGAGGTGAAAGGTCAGAAAAGCTCTGACCCTGGAGGTCTTTGATGACACTTAGTTAAAACATGTTCTGCTTGGTGCAGCAACTATCAATGAATCTGCTGATTTTTTTTTTTTTTTCAATTGTTTGTCCACCAGTATTCAGTTTATTATCACTTCAGACAAAGAAAAGAGGCAAAACCTCCAACTTTAGAAACTGGAACGAGGAAATGTTTGTTTGAAAACTGACCGTTTATTAGTCAATAGTTGCAGATTATTCATTATTGAATCATTTCAGCAGTAATTTAGATTACACCTGGAAACAACACAGGTTAATGATTTAGAAAATCTGCCAGGTCATCTGATCAGGTGATTATCCATTAATTCAAGCACACTGCTGATTAGCACAGTTATTCTATGTATAATTTGCTTCAACAGACTCAGCTGTTTTTCAAATTACTAACTCAAACCTATTTGAAAAGGTGCTTATTTGCTAAGCTGCAAGGATTTGGGATTTTGATGGAGACCCTGAACCTTTCCACTGACCAGCTGAGCACAGCGGAGTGGAGGCGGGCGTCTGGGGACATGGATCACATGATCAGGCAGACAACTCATTTAGATGAAGTTCATTGATTGCAATCACACTCACGGACACACAAACTCGCAGCTTTACACAACACACACACACACACTTCCATCCCGTTTGTAACGTCTCTAAATGGCTTAACCGCTGACCATTGTAAAGCACCCAAAGCCTTCATGACTCTCCTGGGGCTTGGCAGAGCTCAAGATGCAGACCACTGTGATTGCTGACATACTTCATTACACCGTCTTATTAAAGTATTAACCGTCTTATGTCACTGGGTAAAGGCTCGGACAGGGACATTAGATGGCTTTCCAATTAGTGACCGACTTGATTATGTAAATGCAGCAGGAGAGCAGAGCTTGAAATCGGCTTGAACCAGGTTCTTTTACATAGCAGCTTGACTTTGAGCGACCCTTGGGGAATTGACAGAAAGACGAAAAAAATACTCACATTATCATATAACAAAGTTCATTGATCTGCCAGTTGGACTGCTAACACGACTGACACCACTGCTCATTGTAAATTTATTATAACACTTCTTTTTTCACCCCCACACCTGCCTCACAAAGCAAATTGTCCAGTTGCTGCTATCTGCTCAACGCAGGCCCAGCAGAGTAGACGGGTTGTTAGAGCCTTGGAGCAGTAAAATCGTGGCTTTGATGCAACAGCATCAACACAAACATGTTCTTTTGGGGACAGAGACTGAGCTCCTACCTGCTCAGTTCAGATAAGAGCATCAGCTAAAGGCTGAAATGCAGTTGAGGAGCGCTGAGAGTGTGCTGCATTGTTAGATGGACTAGAAGAACGTCATGAAGTCCTTTCCAGGAAATAGGCATCATTAGACTTGGTCTTAGTCTTTCAGTCCGGTGAAGTCTCTGTCCAAACCTTTAGGTTCATATCAGTATGACTGGCAAACTATTTAATACAGTTGCACTGTTAAAACATCCTATATTCTAACAGGATGCGATATATATATTTCCCTTATGCTTTTTCATGTGTCTTTTTCAGTGCTGTTATTAATGGAGAATCATCCACTGTGCAGCATGAAGAGATTAGACTATATTAGAGATTTAATTTAAAACTTGCTCAGGATATTAATTCTCTTTTTTTTTATGCTTCATGTTGCCAAGTTGGAAGTAGTCCGTAGATTAATTTAACATTAAGCTAATTAACTTTCACACTTTGGTGAAAGACTGAAAAATCTTAGCAACTGTTGCGGGGATGGTAGTTAAATTGTATACAGACATTGACATTGATGGCCTCCACATTATTAATCCTGAAGACTGTGGAGTCATCGTCTTCTCCTGAGCCGACGTCAGGTCCACAGAAGTGAAGTAAGTTGAGTAAAATGTCATTCAATCTGCATTTGTCATTTGTCGGGGTGAATTATAACAACTCTGGTGATCTGTCTGTATTTATCAAGCATCATCAAGTTTTACCAGTACTTTGATTTATGACCAAATGCCTGCAACTAATGTGATTCAGCCCCAGCAGCTGTGCTTTGTGTCCAGCGATTATTGGCAAATGTTAGCATGCTAACAAGTGCTGAACATGGTAAATGCTGACATGCTTACAATGAGAGTAATTTAGGAGCCAAGGTAGTGCTCTGCTGACGTGTGCACATGACTTGCATGTATATTTTACTTTGTGAAAATTTAAGTTTAGGGAGAATAAAGCATCTAATGAAACAAATCCTTTTTTGGAATATAAAGTTACTCTGGAGAACTAGTCGGGCTGACAAACCCTGCAATTAACAACCAGTAGCGGCTACATATAGGACGAAGTCACTACAAATAACATGTTGATGTTAGCATTTCGCTTTAAACACAGCTTCACAGGGGCGACAACATGGCTGTACACTCAGTATTTTGCTTTGATTTGATTGGCTCTGACTCAGACCCTGGTAAGCTTAGACAAAGTTAACGAAACAGGCAAAAAGATCAGATCAAAGGCTGTCACGTAACCAAAATATTCAAACGTCACTGACGTACTGTCGCCATCTGTCAAGGAAGTTCCAAAGTTTCAGTAGAAATGAACTTTTGTGATTTTTGATAACATGCTACGGTTTTATTCTGCACCTTATCTCTGATATGAAATAAGAGTGAGGAGGAGTATGGTTGGATGGCATTGGGACATTTACAGTTGTATCTGTCTTATAATTATCTTTTATGAGCAGTATGTTTTAAATGTATGTCAGAGTTCAGTGCCTCTGTTTCCTGACCCCTGTTATGTGATCAGTCACTCTCTTGACCTTCCTCTCACACAGCAGCTGATCTGCCTAAAATTATACAGGTTTCATTGGAGAGTTTTAGGGTCCCATTTATAACTGCTGTGTCGGAGATAACACCGAGTAGTGCACCACATATTTGTGGGGGGGTGTGAAAATTGACATTAGCATGTGGAACATCATTACGTTGCGTTTCCGTTAGTCAAAAACATTGGTACTTTTATTGAACTATCAAAAAGCCTCATTGGTCACACCCTGATGAGGTGCGTCTTTGTCTGGGCAATGGCGTTGTGATAACTGCTGTGTAATTTGTCACAATACAGTTAATCCTGTCTCCTGCTCATATGTACGTATGATAAAGAAGTAGTGCTGGTAACATAAATGAGACCAAGGCACAAATCGCCATCACTGCTGCATCGTTGTATGTTGTTTCTGCTTCTAAAAGCCCAGAGTTATCAAGACAAAGGAGCGCAACAGAGAACGGGTACTGAGCCGAGAGTCTTGGGACTCGTCGCTAACAATGAAGAGAAAAGAGGGGAGGTTCTGGCTCGGAGAATGCAGCAGTGAGCAGTCTTTGCAGTGTTTCGCACCTCCCTGTTTGCTCTGCTGCTTTAGCCAGCTCTCCCCGCTGCTACTGTGTGTGTGTGTGAGAGAGGGAGAGAAAATGTATAGATACGCAGAAAATAGCCATGCTGTGTTTGTGTTATATTAGTGTAAAAAGAGACTCTAAATACAGACCAATGCGACGAACCGATGCGCCCCTCCCTCCTCTCTCCAAATACCCACTGCTGAGATTAAAGCCCTTGCTTTTCTGAGGAAAATATAGGCTGGAGGTGCAGAAGCCGTTCAGCTACAGTCTCCGTCTCTGTTCAGTTTATATCTCTGCTTCGTTCTGCTCAACGAACCATCAGTCTTTCTTTACAGGAGTGCTCCCTTTGTCGTTTTTTTAACCGCGTAAAAATCCATTGTTTTTATTTTTTATTTTCTACTGGTGCAGCCATGCAGCCCACAGACCACGACCAGTTAAACCAAATCTGTCACAAACAGGGTTAAAAACAAAATGTTTTTCTGTCAATTTCTCTCTCTTCATACAGCATGGGGGTTATAGAGCAGAAGTGGAGAGAGGTAGATATAGGGGCTGAAACAGTAAACATCATCATTATGCAGCTTTTTGAGGTAATGGAGGAGAAGAAAGAAAAGTGTGAATGACAAAGCAAGAAAGAGAAAGGAAGATGGAAATAAGATGGTGTGACAGGGTGAGAGACAAGGTGAGAAAATGAATTAAAAAGTAGCAGGCTGAATAAGAGAGAATTTCAGAATGACAATGAGAGAGTCAGGCAGACAAACAGGACAGCACAAAGAGAGAGAGTAGTCACTCTGCAGAAAGGCAATTCATGCTGATGGCAGCCATATTGGGCCGGAGTGCGGAGGTGATGCCTCAGTGTCTACAGTCATTCCCCTGTGATGGTGCAGAGCAGCAGTAAACATTGATCCCTCCATCAGGGGCTGTTCCCAGGGGCCCCAACCTCCATCCCTGTGTCCACTCTGATCTGCTGACACAGACGCGACCAAGTAGCCACTGAGACTGACACACCCGGGCTCCGAGGGGATCGACCTCAGCGAGCCGAGCAGCCTACGGGAATGTAACCCGTTATTGTTTTCACCTTCAGCTTTGCTACACCTTAGAAGAAAATTCAGACCAACACAAACACTTCTCCTATTGTTAACCAGCCATTGGCGAAATATGCTGCATTGCTGTAGTCTGGTAAGGCCAGAACCTCTCAGTTCATTTTCATTTTCCAAGTGCTGTTATCAACCGATCAGAGCAACAAAACCTGTGACATAGCACAGAGTGGCACAAAATCATAAGAGCAATTGTTCTTTTAGAGAAAATATACCATCCTGTTTATTTGGTACTGTCACGGATCAACTGACCTCTCCACATCAGCTGCAGCCATCTTTGTTGCTAATGGAAACGCCTCAGTGGAGCTCCTGTGTCAGTCATTGTATCAACCTGCCCCATTTTTAGAGAAATGGTTGTGATCGGCCCAACCAAGGGGGTGGGGGAGGCAAGACCAATCTGCAAGAGTGAATAAACAGCATGTTGGTTTGGTAGTACTACTGGGCTTTGATTTTTGTAGTTTTAGCCATTAGTTGTATTAATAACACTGTTTGCACCAAGTCAGCTGCAAAGGAGGTGACATCATAAAAAGTTGTTTAACAATGCAAGATACACCAGCAGTCAGATGATCATGCAGATTTTAGAAAAGACAAGCAGAATTATATTTGGTGCCGTTCAAAATCAATGGGAGTCGACATTTTGTTCTGGTGACAGACAATCAGCCACACAGTCAGGAACCATCAGAGGAAAGACAGATGAGGCTGTCAATGTACAACTTGTTCTCAGCTCTGGGCTTGTATTTGTCCAACAGTGTGTTTCTACCTCAATAACAATATCTCCAATGGTGAGTGTTAGAATAAAAACATTTTGTATCTTTAGTTAGAAAAGAGGCTCACCACATAAAGCAGAATGAACTGTTGTATAACTGCTGTTGCTTTTTCTCCTGTAGGTACAACACGGAGCTCAATTTTGTCAAGGGCATTGTGGAGGCTGAGGGGTGAAGTAGATTACAACACCTCGTCACAAATTAACCGAAGTCAACAGTGAATTTGAGACAAATTGCTTGCTTGTTTCTTCAGATCTGGACTGAACTTGTGTTGATTCAGGATCCCAGAGAACAGCTGGTTCCCTTTAATGGAGCTGCTGAACACAGGCAGTGAGTAATCATTAGATAAAACATGGACAAAAAACACTGTCTGTGCGTAAAAAATGATGAAGCTTAACCTGAGGACCTACATCTTGCTGAACATAGCAGGTTTAAATGTGCATAGCAACCAAGAGATGCAAATGAAGAGGGAGACAATAACTAATGAGGCGCTGGTGTCCATGGTAACCTGTCCTTCACCTAACCCTGGTGTAATATGAAATAAGTTGTCTGGGGTTTGTGCTGTGATTTTCACAGGACACATGTCGAGTGAAAAGTGTTTATAGTCAGAAAAAACATCTTTTTTGAGGATTTTACTAAAGTATTCTGTAGCTTAGTCCATCAAATGCTTTTATTAATGGGTGTTTTGTCAGAGAGGGGGTTACATTTTTCAAATATTGGATACCTAATTTTGCAATTTAAATCTTCAAATCCTCCTGCAGTCCCCAAGACCCACAAAACAGAGCAGCAGATTGAAAAACATCCAGCATGCCAAGCTGGAATAGTCCTGAAAAAAGCCTGTGAGAATGTAGATCCAAATCTGCGAGTAGCTGAGCCCAGAAGGAAACTGGAACACACAGCTCTTTTTCCCCTTCTATTATCGCTTTGAATTGACTGCAGCCAATAAATAATAGTGAAAGCAGAAGTTGTGTGCTCCAGTTTCTTTTTTGAGCTTTTGACTAGTCACAGATTTGAATCAGCTTGTCTTCCTCTGAGAGCCTCAACTGCATAGACACAGGACAGTAAAATCAGTGTGTGCTCATTCAGATAGACGCGTCTGTGTTTGTTAGACTGGATGATCATCCAAGTCATCCTCCATCCAAAGCCACGTATCTATGAGGCTGTTGTTTCTGATAAGCTGTTATTACAAGTGACCTAGTGTTATTAAGTAACTCAAACCCGCACGCCGGCAGTTTTAAAACCACCTTAAGCTGAGAGTAAATCCCTGAGGGCCCGATGCCTCTCATCCAGGAGCCGCTGCACAGAAAGCTCCAAACAAATAGCAGTCCATCTGCACCCAATTTAACAGCCTGTTACTTCTGAATGGCATTTTCTCTCACCTCTCCCTACCCATTTTCTTTTTCTTGGGCTCGTGATGCCTCTTAAGTCTCTGAGGTCTCTGCTGTGAGGCTCCTTTTCCTCATCCTCCATCACTTTGGGTTGTTCCTTCTTGAGGTATTGAATATCTTGTTATTGTGTAAGGCAAGGTCACATCGGCAATTATCTTTCATAACTGTCTTCTACCTCGCCTGTTTGTGTCGGACCCAGAGACCCTGCCTTGTGTCCGTCACCATGATGAATGAGATGTTCCTGCCCGTCAAGGTGCTGCTGACAGCAGGCTTGTAATCACCTGACACCGCAAGACCTCAGCGACCAAACGGACGTGGGCATGTTGTATATATGGAGAATATATTTATGTCAGAGTGAAAAATAGGCTGTAAGAATATGAATGTGACGATTTTGGATTCTAGTTCACATCCTGCAGGTGTAGTGGGGAAAACATTGCAGTGTGTTGTAAAGTGGACCAGAACCACAACTTGCAGGACTGTCCTTCAGCACTTCATTATAACTCTCCTTCCCAGTCAGGGTCTGTCTTACATAACTGGCCTCAGTGTCCTCTGAGGGAAGAGTCTAAGACAAAACGTTTTAACACTGATGTTAGAGAATTAAATACATTCGTTCTAAAAAATATTGTAGCAGAATAATAGTCATAAAAGAAACAAAGCACTCACAGTGTAACTCTTGTATAAATGCTCTCTGTGTGACACCACAAAATACACCAGCCAACAGGGTCACAACAACACACAAACACTACCAGTTACAACGCAGCCCTGTCAAACACACTCAACAAACTTCTCTCACCAGAATGACGCATGACAATAACCTGTAATGTAACCAATGTAATTTAATGTGTATGTGTTCACGCTTTTGTAGCTCGATGCCAAACAATGAGTGAGACCAGTGAGCGTGACCCACAACAGGAAAGCTGAGAGATGAAGCTCACTACAAAGCAGTGTTAATACTCTGCAGCTTCATCACTATGAGACATGTCAACCGCCACATAGTTTCCACAGTCTCATGTCAGACATTGATATTGCTCAAATAGCTGCATGGTGGTACAGTGGTTAGCACTGTCAACTCACAGGTTTGAATCCCATGCTGGTTAGGTTGAGTGGTGACTTTAAATTGCTTGTAGGCGTGAATGTGAGTGTGAATGGTTGTCTTCATATGTCAGCCCTGGGATAAATGGCGACCTGTCAAGGGTGAACCCCGCCCTCACCCAATGTCAGCTGGGATTGACTCCAGTCCCCCCCCCTTGACCCTGATAAGCAGTATAGCTAGTGGATGGATGGATATTGTTCAAATATCAATATTAGCTGCCTCAGAGTAACTTGACATCACATTTACAACAGAGATGAGCAAAGCCAGCAGAAGTGCAAATCACATGCACAAAATAAAACAGGCATGAAACTTCAAGTTCAAACATCGAACATTTGTCTGTATATAAAAAGTGTGACACTAAAGCTTATTACTAAATACTCTCCCTTTAATAGTAAAGTGTGCAAATTCTTCACTGCAGGTTATTTACTCCCATAAAAATATATTCACTACCTTTCAAAGTAAAAGTCTAAATTAAGTTGAAATCCAGTATCTTTATTGTGAAGCATCTATAAGCTGTAGTAACAGAATGTGACGTGGACATTATGCTTCATTTCAAACACATCACAGCCAAAGACACACAATACAAGGGCACTTAACAACTTTGACAACAGATAAAAGGGAAAATTAAAAAAAACAAAAAAGGGCAGGGGTACACAGGATACAAATCAAGCACAGTAATGCCCCCTTAGAATATCAGCAGCCTAAGGGTGATGCATTTCCTCATTTAAGATATGTATCTTAATTCTGTCCTTTCCATATAGGAGATCACTGGTGTTCAAATCTGTTCAAATTCCTCCAGTCTATCACTAAGGATGTATCGGACTCTTTCCAGGTGGAGGATATCAGTCACTATTGTTATCCAGGATCTAAAGGTTGGCTTCTCCTTCTTTTTCCAGGACAGGAGAATAAGTTTCTTTTCACAAAGTAGACCAAAGGAGAGGAGATAATGTTGTGAGTTCTGTAAATTTGTACAGCCTTCTGATCTGCCCGTATAATGAAGAGTGTATCCAGTTGTATTTGAATTTTAAAAATCTCTAAAAAGAAAGAAAATATTGTACCCAGAATTCAAAGTCTAAAATGTGTAATCCCCAGATTGTAGCACAACTTACACACTGCTACACAAGCTTATTGAGGACAAATAATGCAGACACGTCTGAATGTGACTTCTTGTTCTAGATACGGCCTGAACACAAAAGGCCCATTACTGTGGGTATTTATACTGTGAGACAGCGTGGGGAGATGTTTGTGGTGGCCTTAAAAAGATGGTCTGACACATTTTAGTGTGACGTTTTGGCACCATGGACTGTGGTGTGTGTGTGTGTGTGTGTGTGTGTTGTGTTTGAACTAACTCAGACTCCTCTTTGGGTCTTGGGTGGGAGGAGTATTGGGGGGGGTGATGTCATAGTTGGCACGATGTGGACCAAACTCTAAGAGACAATGACACTTTGCCAATATCCTTCTGCTGCCCTTTTCCCTGCATTTTCATGCCTCTCCTCACTCTCAGGGTGGTCAGTCATCCTCCCTTACTCTCTGCTTGCACTCTCTTCCAGTCCCGTTACGTTGATCATGAAGGTCGTTCAGCAGACTGGTTTAGTTAGAGACTTTATTTAGTTACTTAAGTAATAATCTAAAGCTGTTTGTCTGTGTGAACTATATCACACCACCATTGATTTTTCATTTGCCTAACCAGTGTTGTTCTGTCTGGGCTTCAGCTACATAAAAACTCTCAAATAAGCTACTTAAATGACTAAATATGTTGTTTTAAGAATTTTAGTTGGTCATTGTAATTGTTATTCTCTGTGGGATGAAGGCCATTTGAAACGGTTTCTCTTTAATAATATGACAAAAAATTTTATTATAACTGCAATTTTGGGATGAAAATACTAAAGCTTTACTGATACTGGATACTTCGGCCTATACTTATTATTTTAGTATTTTAGTTTAAATAATCTGATAATGACTTTCTGATACATTTGTCTATTGAAAGTTGCTTTGTGGACGCTGTCTCGAAGCATCTTTAGTGTCATTTCTTTATTACTGATATATCAGTGTTAATAAAACAAGACTGGCTGATGCATTGACTCTAGAAAATTGTTGCACTTTTAGATACTGAATCTACAACTTCAGTACCAAAGTACTGGTATCACAGACTAGTGTTCACTCGAATGAATGTTTGTGAAATTGTGTGTGTGTGTGTGTGTAAGTTGTGAGCCATCACCATGGCAGTCTGCAGCAACAAAGACTGAATAATAGACTTGCAAAGGGGCTCAGAGGCCCTTCAAGGAAGGCACGAGGAGGAGGAGACTGGGATCACTGGTATTATGGAGGTTGAACTGGCTCTGGATAAGTCTGACCTTAAATAACTAAATAACTCACACACAAGAGCTTTGACTCTTTCCTCTGAGTTCTTCCATCTTATGTGTCAAACATGATAACATCAAGCAAATGTCTCAGTCCTCTGAAAACACAGAAGTTAGTGAAAAACTTGGCTGATGTTCTTCTCTCTCATCTCCTTCATTCATGCGATGATGACTCATTGACTCGTGCTGATAATGAGTCTGAGCTATTTCAGAAGCCAATTTGAAGAAGCGAGGACGGTGATTTGAACCAAATTGTTTCTGCTTTGTTGTGAATCGAATAATAATTTATCTTGATCATCTCACAGCCCTTAATGTTAATGAGGGACCAGGCAAAGTGACAACATGGATTCGTACATCTCTATTGTAACACACACCAGTGGTGGAGGAAGTGTTCAGGTCCTTTACTTGAGTCTAGGGTTCAGACAACAGATCATATCTAATCTTTTTGTCAATAAAATGCCACTGTTTTCTAAAGCCCACAAAACACTATTTTACATCAAGAAAAAAAGCAACTAAAATAAATGTTTTGTGAAGGACAATAGTTCGAAACTGAAAGTTATTTTACTATCACATAAAGCAAAGAAAAACTTCCAGTGAAATTATTACTAATGCTTTAATGTAAAAGCAGGATTTTATTGTTGTACTTTGGTTGGTTGGTGGAGGTGCAATTAATTTTTCTTTGTTTACTATAACTCATAAATATTTTCAATATGGATTATCCTGCTGATTACTTTTGATTGTTTGGTTTGTAAAAATTCAGGAAATAGTGAAAAATCTGATAAATCAAATAAGTTTCATCCGTACTTATATATACAGTTTGGAAGTTTATATCATAACAAAGCATCATAAATGATACACTTCATATGTTTTGTCCATAAAATATTATTTTTGTAAAGTAACTAAAGATGTATGAGTAATAAAAAAGCAGAATATTCCCCTCTGAACTGGAGTAAAGTAGAAATACTTCTAGTTTGTATTTAAGTAGAAATGCACTTCCTGTAGTTTTGTATTTTATTTTCAAAATAAATTCAGTTATAGGATGAAGGATGAAGTCTGAGACTTTAATCAGTGACTAAAACAAGAGGTTGATCAACCTTAGGGAAACCACTTAATGAAAACATTTAAACTTTTATAGGTTCACATTTATCAGGTTTTTGTTGGACGTTAATGAGTTTTCAGATGTGTCCCACTTTCAAAGGGCTGGTTTAAGGTGCAATTTACTGCAGATTCATGGCTCAATATGGGACTAGAGAAAGCCAATTATACTAAAGCTATCATCCGGCTGGCCCAGCACCTCGATACAATACAATTTATCGGCAATTGTTGGTCATGGTATATATTCAGAGGAAAGATTAGCTGGGAGGCAACACACCACTGTTTACAAACTCAAGCTGTGACAGGAGGGACTTTAGTTTATTAATTTTTAAGATAAAATGCACTTTAACTGATTCCTGTGAGGAAATCTGGAGGATGAGCAGGGATCTGGATCCACTGTAGTCTCTCCTTAAACCAACACTGTATTCCTGTATTCAGCTGTATATCAAGGATTTAACCAGAAGCTGCTCATAGCTTCTTCTCAAATCATGACAGAGAATGAGTTCATATCATGTTCATGATTCCTGTCCTGTATGATGTGTTTAGTTTTTGTCAGCTGTGAGACATTATACAGACAAGTGGTGTCTTTCTAAATCACATCCGATCAGCTGAGGTGCAGAAACATCTCAAAGATTATCAGGAGCAATGGAAGGAGCCTGAGCTAAACTTCAAGCATCATAGCAACATGTCTGAATACTTATGTCAATGTGATTTCAGAGTTTCCTTTTTAATACATTTTCAAAAATTTCTAAAATTCTGTTTTTGCTTTGTTGTGATGGAGTAATGAGTCTAGGTTTGATGAGGGAAAAAAAATGAATTTAAATGGTTTTTGTACAGGGGTGCTGGGACAGCTTGGTGATAGCTTTAGTGTAAGGTTATTGGAACATTATTTGGAACAACCAGGACTCTGCTTGGCTCTAGTTAATGCGTGGAGAGGACCTTGGAAAGAGAGGTGACCAAGAACCTGATGGTCACCGTGGCTGAGTGTTTATCTTCCTGTAGTATTGACTGTAGATTTACGAGTAAAATAAAATGTGAATAATCAAAAACAAACAATGCACTGAATATATATATATATATGAAGAAGTAAAATGAGTAACTACTGCAGCAGAAGCTAATGAGGATCCAATCAAAGAAACTTTTCAGTTCCTTTGACAGGTTGAAATGATACATACTGTACTGTTTTGTGCTGTTCCTAGAGAGACTGTTACTGCCATAGGGGATTTAACTGGCTTAGCAGCCCAATCATTCAGTGCTGCCAAATCACAGGACCAGGATTAGCATCAGGAACTAAGACTCTGGCTTCCTGTTGCTGTTGTGAACCAATGGCAGTGACTGTGGGTGAAGGAGTAAGTGTGAATCCTGGAGTCACGGTAAAATCTCTGGATTGTCATTATTTTGACATGAAAGGTTAAGGGAGGGTTAATTACAGTGGCTGAGGTAGACAATGATTCAGCAATTGTGTGTTTAATTACACTAAACAACAGGTATCTAAATGAACAGAGACACATGTTTGCTAAGACAAACAATAAAACATCATCAGTTGACAGTAACTGTGCTCATGAGAATCCTTACATCTGCATTTGTGCACAGCTTGATGTAAAAACCTTTCAGACCAGTAGAAACATTGGAGCTAAGTTGATGTATTTTACAGGACCTGCACTGCAGACTGCAGCAGTGACTCAGCAGTCACTTGACGCTTTTAGACACAAACAAGTGGATCGACTTGTAGTTTTGATCCACGTTATTACTGCTGCGCTGAGATGAGGATGGAGACAGTCGGGTGCGTGCTGGCTTCTTTAATTTTCCAACCCACTTCACACCATTTTTTATCTAAGCTCAGACAATGGTACTGAGTCTTGGGGAGGGAATGAGCTCACATTAGGCAAATGAGATTAAGAACAGGGTAATAACTTCAATCAACCTCTGTTCATCTGACGTGTGTGTGAAGATGAAGCCTGAGGCATCAGTTCAGCTTCATTAACTTCATCACTTGACTTAACTTTACTTGATTTTACTCTCAACAGAAAACAAGGTCAGAGTTAATCTACACCTTTACTGTATCATATATGAAAAGATCAGTGGATCAATTGTTTAGTTGATCAGCAACAATTGTGATAATCAGTTAACAGTTTCAGTCATTTTTTTAAACCCACTGGTTACAGCCTCTCAGATGGGAATGTTTGCTTAAGTCTTTCATCCTCTACAATAATAAACCTCATATCTTTGGGATTCAGGCTGTTGGTCAAACAAAACAAGACACTTGAAGACATCATCTTGGATGTTACAACACTTTTTTTTGTTATTTGTTTTTTGCACTAAGGTTATAGTTAGTTGCAGCTCAAAGGTAAAAGTGTCGTGGATGGTCCTGTTTGATGATAATGTTTAAAAATGATTTCTTTGGTTTATATCGTGCCTAGTTTTGTTCTGTAGTTCAGACAGAAGGTCTGATCTAATCTGTTTGTATAGAAAATGTCAGAAAATATATTTCTGTCACAATTTTCTAAAACCTTTTTTTGTTGTGATTTAGGTGAACTGACTCTTTAAGATAAATAAGCAACTGGAATAAAAACTGTTTTGCTTGAACAATATTTGAAAACTTATCTTATTATCACATAAAGCAAAGAAACTGCCAGTGAAGATGTTCTGAACCAAATAATTTAAATTATTAATTGAAATAGTTGCTGATTCATTTTCTGGCGAATGACTAATTAATCAGTTCGCTGTTTAAACTCTAGTTGCGTGTGTTGTTGTCGTCCCTTCAGGGGGTCTTGTCTTTAGGGTGCAGCAGCAGAGATTTTCAGGTGTTAAATGGTTTCTAGTGGGTGTTGACACCCTGAAACATGAAAATAGTGTGTAGATGTTATGACAGTCACTTCAGAGATCCCACAGGGATACTACTTCTGGTTGTCTCTGTTGAGTCAACAGTGTTTGACACTCATCATCTGCTCTTGTACCTTGAGGTTTGATTCATTTTTATAGCCTGTTCCCTCAGGTCAAGAAAACATTTCCAGTCAGAACAGATACTGCTCTTTTGTTGGTTCATTAGTTTGTTTTATTCTATAAAATGTCAAGAAATAATCAAGTCAAATGCTCATCATGAGTTAAATTATAACAATAATAAATACTGCTATGAACTACTACTATTACTACAACTAACTACTAATACTACTACAACTATTTCTTCTTGACAATATATCAAAATATAACAAACATAAATTTAAATATAATCTGATAAAACATTTCAAACCTTACATTGTAAATATAAATACATTTATATATAAATATCATAATTATATACAAATTCATTTTGAAGCCATTTTAATAAACTGTGCTTCATTATTTCCAGAGGTAACACTGATGTGCCCCTGTGGTCGGGTAAGCAGGATACATCAGCTCATGTGTTTCATCATAAACCGACTGGTCTAGTAAAAATTTAGATCATCTGTCAGGCAAAAATGTCTCTCAATATTTTCTACTGTTCTTTTGTAAACTGAATATATTTGAGTTTTGGGCTGTTGGTTGGTCAAAACAAGACATTTGAAGCTGTCACTGGGGAAAACAAGACTAACAGACTGAAAAGACTAAAGGATCAAGAAAATCGGAGGGAAATAATGGGCAGCTGCAGCTTACACTGATCTTTGAAACTGTATCATTTCAATAACCATTTATCATTTCTTTGTGGTGGTCTAGACTAAAGATTTAGCATACCAACAATGAATCCTCTGACCTTGTGTGTCTTTGTTCTAATGTGAGCGCTGTCATAGCAAAACGCCATCTCCCATCTATCAGGCTCATTGGTTTTATATTTAGAACAGGATGCCGGCCGCCTGTCTGCCATTAAGTTAGAATGATGACTTTTCTGTTTGAAAGAGGATCTGTCCTTTGAACTGAATCATTTTCAGCTTTGTGTCGTACTTCATGATGCCACGAAACTAAGACCCTGATCTCCTGCCGTGACAACGTCAGTGGTGAGTTTAATTTCCTCTCAACTCAGAGCCCCAACCCAATATTTGTTCTATACTTCGAATATATTGACCTTTTTAATGGGAATCACTCCCTACATTTCAATTTTGGTCAAAAAGAACTTAACTACTTACTAAATTGCATTAGAGTCTGTTTCCCTGGAAGTAGCTCCAGCTTGAATTTTTTTTTCCTGTGGTCTTGAAATTCCTTGAACCCCCCCACCCTTAAATGTGGAACATGCTATCTGGAGCAGCGCAGTGGCTGGGCCTCAGTCGATCAGTGCTCCCTTTTGGCTGCCTTTAAACAGAGCGTTCTCGTTTTGGGAGTTCAGACGTGGATATTTATATCAAACAGGTCAACTGAGGAAGAGCCGGAACGAGCAGAAACACTGAGTTCTGTCTGACAAACGACCTTCCTTCCTCTGGGCCTCGCAGTTATGAACAGAGTTGTGCAAAGACCGAGGGGGAGCAAGGTGTTCACCTCCCGGAGATCCTTATAAGTCAAGTGACAGAAGCAGGGCAGATTCCACACAATGTCTGCTCTGCCACCCAAAGTTATTTTTGTCCAGAAAGTGGATCATTGCAGATGTTTGATCTTTGTTCACACAGATGCTCCTCATTGGTTACACATTACTCAGTGTTTCTCTGGGTTGACTTCGTGAAGGATTTTTGTGGATCAGGCCACATGCCACCATGATGGGTCAAATTTAGGTTTAAGGCTCATACAGTTTGTCCATGTTAGGGAAATGTACCTGCACTAAAGCTTGGTGTAAATTATAGATAAATCAGTAAGAAAATCAGTTTGTTTTTCACATTTCCTATCACATAGAATAGTGAGGCACCACTTCATATATCAAAATGACAATGTCAATGCAAGAGAAAATTTAACTAATTTTCTATCACACAATCAAAAAATGGTTTTGTTCCTCCACTTTTAGTGTAAAGTGATAAAATCTCAGATCTTAACAGTGCGTAAAGAAACCTTTGGTACATTGAAGATGATTGAGGACTGAGGAGCGATTGTCAGTGGTCATTGTGGCAGCCTGTCAGGTATGTACCCCACCTCTCCCCAATGACAGCTGGGACTGGCTCCAGCCTCTCTGTGACCCTCGAAGCAAATACAGTGTAGCTGTATGGCAAATATACTGAAGAACATATGATTCAGCTGATAAATGACAATAAATTACAGTACAGAGATGCCAAAGACGTTTTTCAGGTCATTTAGGAACACGCATGTCCTAATATTAATAAAATAATATTAGCCAGATTTTTTTTAACTCTCACTCAGTCTAATCAATACTACTAATATATGAATTTGTGGACTCTCATATTTAGTCTGTAATTGGGCAGAAAATGTTTCTATTTTTAGGTTTCACAGCATAAGCACAAGATCACTGCAATTCACTGACTGTTGACAAATACTAAAAAATCCACAAATTCAGCTTCTAGTTCAGTAGGAGTCATAATCCCAAATTCAGTAGCTGTGTCTTTTGTGCTGGATTTAGTGAACTGCAGGAATGTGTCACAGTTATATGCTAATGATATGCACTGTTTTACCAAGATACAGAGCCAGCTGTGATGAGAGGAGGACTTAAGATTGAATCAGCTGACAAAGAGAGCAGGGAGCCTGCAACAGCAGTAAAGCCCTTTCAGAAAATGCAGGGATTTTAAAATGGTGTAAGTAGAAATTATCAACCAATATGAACATTTTCATAAGTCTGCTCTTTTTTTTTTTACTGAGAGTCTTAAAATGCCTTTGGCTGAGTGTCAGGATGATGCTGCTTCTTCTCTGTCTGGGATGCCAGTGAAGGAAAACCACAGGGATGAATAGTTGAAGGCAACTTGGCTGAACATCGCACTCTTCAAAAGGACTGTTTAAACAAACACATCTTAGGAGCTCAGAAACAGGGACTGGCCTGCCTGAGGATGCTTTAACTTACACTGTTTTTACCTCAGTGGGCCCATTGTGACCTTGAGGGCTGACTCTGTTATTTCCAGTAACAGCCTTGTTAGTTATTACATATTTCAGACCACATGGTTTAAACACTGGTGTGATGATGGATGTATGTCATTAGTAGTGCAGTTTTCTTTGTGTTACTTATTTTAGCCAACCGAGACATTGTGTTATTTACCACAGAAATACACACTGCATACAAGTGGATAAAACTAGTATTGTAAAAGGTCTTGATGTCATGAGAGGTAGTGTCATGGAGGGGAGATACACCCCCTCTTGGTGGCTGCAGCAAAGACTACAACACATCATGGCTGCCAGCAAAAGACTGCTTCAATTTACTCAAACATAATGGACAGAATTACTTCTACTCATCAATGCATGCGAGCACGTTCAGAGCATCTTTCCTCCGCTGTCTCCTCGAACACTTTGAATAGGAACATGATGTAATTTTGGGCTAGAATCAAAGTATGCATGTCTGGTAGCGAGTGGTAGAGAGTCTTCATTCCCTGCACCCAAACCAGCGGTCAGGACTTCTGTAACTTTATGTCACAACAAAACACTCATCGCCCTCAGCCACACTCCCAAGCCCTGCCCACTGCCCACCCTTGCAGGAGAGGGGTGTGAAACTACACTAAGATGGTTTTTGGGTCTTAAAAGCACAAATATATTCTCCTATGGATATCAATACTGCAAATAAAACACTAAAAAAAAGAGCTTTAATAATTTTGGAAGAGCTCAGACTTTTGTTAGTTAAGTGTGTAATATGGTTTTGTTGTGTTTTACTGTTTACTTCTCCATGGACAGCCATGAGAGTACAGATAGGAAAAAGGCTGGGTTGCTGGTGTGTAGACATTTGTGAGGTGGAGTGTTTAGTCAAGGTGTGTCTGACGCACTGCAGAGATTCACACCGTGACTTCAGTCAATGAAAAATCCATCCGTCTTTCCCATTTGACAGTTTCTTTAGGCTTAGCTCATTCATCATTTTGAAAATAAGAAACTTGTTATATTATAATATGCAGATATAGAGTGAGTCTGAAGGAGTGGCCCAGTTGGTCAGTCCACCTCTTTGGTTCAGACTCAGTGTGTCCTACCAGTGATGCAATGCTCTGACGTTTCCTCTAGCACCATCATAAGGTTGACATTTATAGTTTTCAGTGACATAACTCAACAATTATTGTATGGATTTCCTCACAGAGGCACTTGTGTAGCTGCAGACTTGCTTGTAGTTTGATGACATAAGACTTTTGTGGAAGATGAAAATCACTTACCTTACTTTAAATTAAAAAAGAAAATGCATTTTACTTCTTCAAGCATTAGGGATTGAAAATGTTGACACAAAGACATACAGAATTGACAGTATAAGTATAACTGTACATTAAATGGCATTGCTAATTTAAAATATTCCTGTCTAAACTGTTCAGACATCGTAATACATTTCATCCCAAATATTTACCTTAGGAACATTTAGGTTTATGTCATTTGTTTTTGTGAACAGCAGGAAAATGCTGCTGAACATGTTTTACTGTATAAATTAATAGCAACACATAGTGAATCAACATATGCATTAGGATGTGTTGTACTGAGAAGTAACACAAATACAGGCCGTGATAACACAGGACACCCACATCAACTTTGTTGAACAGTATACAGAACCGCAGTCCTCGCCCCAAGGCCCAAGGCGAAGAAGAACAACTGATAAAAGAGCAAATAAAAATGTAAACATTTCATTGCTGCTGTTCCATCTCCTCAGTGGGAGGGATGACTAAACACTGAGCCTAAACATTCACTTGCCTACAAGCATCTCAAATCCTCTGCTGATTTTTCACTTCACATGTCTTGTTGTGTCTCACTTGTTGTTTCTCTGCAGCACTAAGCAAATCTTCGAAACAGTCAAAGACAAAGTCATCGAGGGGGTGTGGATCACACAAAACGTTGAAATACTAAGGTCATATGTTGTTCTGGTGCAGTGAAAACCTTGTATCATCAGTATAAGGTTTTCAGAAAGAAATGAATGATCTTGAGTTTTACTTTAATGACATGTTTGGAACCTGAAAGGTTTCATAACCTGAACAGGCTGAAACATTTAAGTCTCAAACATGTTCATCCCATCCCATATTAAGTGACTGTATGAAGATAAATGGTCATATTATGCCTTGTGGTCAATGTGTATGTTAATTCCTCTTACTATGTGCAACTAACAATTATTTTTGCTATCAATTATCTGATGCTAACTTTTTTTTTTGATCATTTAATAAGTTGTTTTTTCCAGAAAATGCCAGAAAATATTGATAATTCCCACAAACTGAGGCGACATCTGAGGCTCTGAAGATATTCAGTCCGCTCTCATGAATGTCAAAGATATCCCCCGATTCAATAATTGATGAGGAACAACGGTCTTGAGCCTGAATGATTTATAAATAAAGTATTACAGGACCTTTTAAACTCTGTACACTGGCGTCACCTCCACAGAGTCCTGTGTTGGGGCCTGAAAGTGAACCTGATCAGAGAGACCTCCAGGCTGCGGTGCAGTGACAGCTCCCTCAGCCACTCTGCCTTGTTGATGTTCTCTGACCGCAGGGGGGGTCGGGGTGGGGGCCAGCAGCGTTTGAGACTGACTCAGAGTGTCTTTGTTGTTGTAGTATCACGTTGTACCAGTCTGCAGTGTCAGCGAGCAGTCGCCCTGCAGGCAGCCATCGGCCGCATCTCATGCAACCTCCTCTCCTCTGTTTCACCTGAGAGAAGCACATCAGGTCAAAGGGACACATTGTCTCTCTAGGCTTCATCCTTCTCAAAGTGGCTTCACAGATTCACTCCAGAGCTGCATGAGTCCAGTGTCTGCTCTGACAAGGTTGCGTCAGTGTTGTGTGTTGTTGTGTGTCATCTTGGAGATGATGGAGTGCGAGCGGATGCATCCGTTGGCAGATCTGCTGAAGTGTTTGAACTTCTCCACCAGCTCTGAGGGGTGTCGTCCTACATCCATCAACAAACGCCTTCAATCAGCTCTCCTCTCCCGCTCAGCGCTGGGGGTCAGTTAGTAGGATTCATTTTCTCTCTCACATTAGTGACAGTAACTGCAGTCTGTCTGCGCTGAAAGACATATGGACGTCACCAGGTTGCTATGGTAACATCAACAGTGGTGGCCACGTTGTCTAGTTTGTTTCAGTGATGCTCTCTGAATGTTTGATTAATGTGAATATACATTCACATTCAAACATTTTAATATTTAAACCATTTTCATCCAATGTCTCTTTTTCATTTTTGATCGATTTTGTTCTTATTCGTAGCCTCATGTTTTCTTTTACTGTGGCAACAGTTACTTGTGGCTGACCAGCCATGGTTTTTCTCCACAAGTCACAAGTCTAGGCAGCGTTATTTATACGCACACACATTTCACTCAAAGTGCAATTCAGGGTGCAAAAAAAAATTAAAAAAGCACAAGATAATATAATTAATAAAAAAAAATTGAATTATTAACAGAGTTGATATAATAAAATAAATCTCTTGATAATAAATAAATACCAAAAGTTTATTAAAGTAGTAACTTTAAACTGCAAAGCAATTCAAAGTGTTTTAAAAAATAAAAAGTTATTAACACAAGATATTAAAGACACACAATACAATATAAAAAAGACATATCAATACAATTAGAAAGGAATAAAATGAATAGAAGACGTGATAGTAGTTGAAGGGCGTTCACAGTTATAGTTTTGTTAGTTGTGTGGATCTAAGAATGGAAGTGTGGGCAGGACAAGTCAGTGCACCACTTGTGATCCTCTGACTTATTCAGTGAAATATCTCAACATCTGCTGGTGAGATTGGCACAAAACTGGAAGAAAAAACATCTGGATGGATTGTGATGAAATTTGATGCCATTCATCTCCCATTTCCTCTGACTTTTTATTTCACGCCATCAGTTGAATATTTGTCAAATATTTTGTGCTAAACTACTATTGTGAGCATGGTTAAGATTATACATGAAATCACTGGAAGCATGTTAGCTTGCCAACGTGAGCATTTAGCTCAGTGTGTGTCAGTACAGCCTGACAGAGCAGATTGGACGGCTGATTTGCAATAACCTGAGAAAGGACTGTTACAATAATAACCTACAGAGGATGAATATATCAGCTCTTTGTTTTCTCTTTTGTTTATCTGACTTAATAGTGATCTGAATATGATCTGAATATATTTGGAATCACCGAATCAACCTCCTGACATTTCTTTATATGAAAATGTCACAGATGAATGTGTAGATAAGAGGATAATGTGGTTGAATATAAAATTGATTTGATTCAGCTCAGATTTTTCCACCAATGAAGAACAAGGAGGAATAAAGTACAATCATCAGCTGAAAGCAAATATGGATGTAATTATCATCTGTAATAGCACATCTGCCTATTGAGTGCTTCTCCCTCTGATTCTCAGATGGTCTAGATGTAAGCACAGCTCTGATTAACTTATTGATATAGAAGCTGAATCATTTCAGCAATTTCAGTTTTTTCTCTCATATATGAAATTACTTTTCCTATCAGTCTCATTTAAACTGTAATGCATCTTAACCTAAAAAGAAAGCATAGCACTGCAAACTCAGGGGATGCACAGAAGATCTCGGTGGATGGTGGAGTCACTGAGATCCTCCCTATTATTAGACCTCTCTAATATTAGAGCCTGCATCTGTGCTGAAACAAAGGGGAATTAAAAGCTTAACATCACCTCAGAATGGAATGATGTGTTGATGCATAATTATGTTGAATATGCATAAAGATGTATGGGTATGTGCATGACAATCAAAGGCATTTTGTGATATTTCCCAAATTTTTGTGCGTGGGTTTCTATGCATTAGTGTTTATACTCAGAATTGTTTTTCCCTTTAATATTTTTGGCCTGTAATGTAAAAAATCTGACTGCAACTCATTGCAAGTGGCATATGTTTCTGCCCATAGCCAGAAGTCATGTAATAGATAAGCATGAAATAATACAGAGTATGAGAGGGAAATGTTGCTGTCAACTTTAAGTGTGTTGTGCTTATAGCTTTCATTTTAAACCTAACCCAGCAGACATCAGTGACCTATTTCCTGTTCCAACTTTTGTTCTTGTGTTGATGCACAAGTGGGTTGTCTGTTTCTACATAGTGGTTGCCCCACATATGATGCAGAATGCAGTGTAGTAAATCTCCCTGACTCAAAGAGGTATTCCAGATCAGGTCTGGATGACGTCCAGCAGGATGTCTTCAGGCCAGACGGCTGGCAGAGTGTCGGTCAATGTGTTTATCTCATCCAACCTCACTGAGGTCAGTGAGATCAGACCTTACGCCTCAATGCCTCCGTGTGAAGGAAGTTAACATTGTTTTTTTTTTTTCTCTTACAGGACAAAGAACCCTCCACCACAGAAGTGATGTCCTAGAGACTGTGGTGCTTGTCAACCCTTCAGAGGACACCGTTGTATCAGAGGTAAGTCAACAGCACGACGCAAGGTTACCTTTTGCACATCCTCTCACATTTACCAGTCAATTCCCTATAAGGAAATCAAATGGAAAATTTTATAGTGATAAATATACTGCGAAAGAATTAAATGACCATGATACCGTCTTATCGAGGGATGTACAGGTGTAAATAAATGTATTGCTCTGGATGAGTTTATAATGAACACACTGTCTCAAATTACCTCAAAAGATCTTTAGGATTTCAGTACTGCAATTAATATATTTCCAATACCAGTATATTTGTAATAACCTTATATTTGCCCAGCCAATAAGGGTTGGGCTCTGCCTTGTTTTAACCTTTATTGTACAATTTAACCTGAATAAAATAGTAGAGTCTAAAGTTGTTCTAATTTAAATCAGGATCTGTCCGATAAAAGAAAACCGGATTGTGAATCTAGTCATTTGATGCCACCTTTTTAGTACTTGACATTTGTTAGTACTCTGATCTATCAACACTCAATCAGTACCAAACTAGTACTGAGTTTAGATACCAAGCTCTGTTCCCTGTTAGATATTCATCACCAACATCACCTTTACAGAAAAAGATTTCTGTGGCTATTTTCAGTTTGAATTTTCTGTATTTTTGTGAAGAATTTGTTGCCGACACAGTTTGAAGTGCATCTTCTTTTGTCAGTGACGCAGGCATTCATCTTTTATCTTGGCAGCGTTATCTCTCCTTCAACTGTCTTCTGTCTCCCTCTCTGTCTCTCTCTTTCTATGTCTCTCTGTCCCAGATCCAGTCTCTCGTCACAGACTCAGCAGGACACAAGCTCCTGGTCTTGAGCGGCCAGAGCTCCGATCACGGTGGCCTTCTTCTTCAAACTGGGGTTTTCACCTACCAGACCTTTTCACGTGTCTTTACTGATCCTGGGGTGAGTCAAACCTGCTGTCCTCTAACACTTCATATCAATCTGATGAAGGTTTTACATTATTCATTCAGGCTGTAAATATTTTCAAGACATTCAAGCCAACGAGACCCAGCATGAATCTGTGTGTGTGTGTGTGTGTGTGTGTGTGTGTGTGTGTGTGTGTGTGTGTGTCTGTGT
>CM076652.1:22828081-22855879 GCA_038496675.1 Rachycentron canadum
TATATATATATATATATATATACCGCATATATATGTGTGTGTATATATTTATATATGGTCAAAAACCTGCACAAGAATATTGCACAAATGACAGAGAACTCGAGTATTTATTCCCCAACTTTCTCAGTGTCATCAACAGTATTATTGAATATATTGAATATTTGTGTATTTTTTGTTTGTCTCAAATGTATCACATTTATACATATAGTTCTATGCTAAAGTTTTAGGCAGGTGTGAAAATATGCTGTTAAGTAAAAATGCTTTCAAAAATATAAATAATAATTGTTTACTTTTATCAATTTACAAAATGCAAAGTGAGCTAACAAAATAAAATCTAAATCAAATCAATATTTGGTGTTACTACCATTTGCCTTCAAGCCAGTATCAATTGTTATAGGTACACTTGCACAAAGTCAGGGATTTTGTAGGATTATAGTGTATGTAAGTGTATGATCAACCAGTTAAACCAAACAGGTGCTAATGATCATCTCACGTGTAGGTTGAAATACAGTCATTAATTGAAACAGAAAGAGCTGTGGAGGCTTAACACTGGGTGAGGAACAGCCAAACTCTGCTACCAAGGGGAGGTTGAGGAAGACAGTTTCGTGTCACAGGTCATACACCACGGCAAGACTGAGCACAACAACAAGACACACGGTAGATCTACTGCATCAGCAAGGTCTCTCCCAGACAAAGATTTCAAAGCAGACTGGGGTTTCAAGATGTGCTGTTCTAGCTCTTTTCAAGAAGCACAAAGAAACGGGCAACATTGAGGATTGTAGACACAGTGGTCGGCAAAGGAAACTTAGTGCAGCAGATGAAAAACACATCAAGCTTATTTCCCTTTAAAATCAGAAGATGTCCAGCAGTGGCATCAGCTCAGAAGTGGCAGAAACCAGTGGGACCCAGGTACACCTACCTACTGTCCGCAGAAGTCTGGTCAGAAGTGGTCTTCATAGAGTTGCAGCCAAAAAGCCAAACCTCCGACATGGAAACAAGGCCAAGAGACTCGACTCTGCACAAAAACATAGGAACCGGGGTGCAGAAAGATGGCAGCAGGTGCTCTGGACTGATGAGTCAAAATTTGAAATGTTTGGCTGTAGCACAAGGGAGAGCGGTACAGTAATGAGTGTCTGCAGGCAACAGTGAAGCATGGGGGAGGTTCCTTGCAAGTTTGGGGCTGCATTTCTGTAAATGCAGTTGGAGATTTGGTCAGGATTAATGATGTCCTCAATGCTGAGAAATACAGGCAGGTATCCATCATGCAATACCATCAGGGAGGCGTATGACTGGCCCCAAATTTGTTCTGCAGCAGGACAACGACCCCAAACATATAGCTAATGTCATGAAGAACAAAGTGCAAAGAAGAAGTAGTCCTGGAAATGATGGTTTGGCCCCACAGAGCCCCGATCTCAACATCAGAGTCTGTCTGGGATTACATAAGGAGACAGGGGGATTTGAGGAAGCCTACATCCACTGAAGATCTGTGGTTAGTTCTCCAAGATGTTTGAAACAACCTACCAGCTGAGGTCCTTCAAGAACTGTGTGCAAGTGAACCTAGAAGAATTGATGCTGTTTTGAAGGCAAAGGGTGGTCACACCAAATATTGATTTGATTTAGATTTCTAAGTTCATTCACTGCATTTTGTTAATTAATGAAAATAAACTATTAACACTTCCATTTTTGAAAGCATTCTGAGTTTACAGCATTTTTTTTTTTACATATGCCTAAAACTTTTGCACAGTACTATACATCACTGACTGATGTGTTTGGGTGTCTCACCTGCAGGTCAGTGAATTACTGGGCACAACAGCCCCCAAGCAGCAGGCTACACTTACTGTGTCCTGCCGCGGGGAGGTGGGCTGGAGCTCCCTGGGACAGCAGCAGACCCTACGGGAGTTCCTGGAATACAGACTGAACCCTGAACCTGTTCTCTCCAAGATGGAGGGCGTCACCGAGTTCACAGAGTACATCTCTGAGACGGTTGATGTCCCTTCACCGTTTGACCTTCTGGAGCCACCCACATCAGGGGGCTTCCTTAAACTGTCTAAGCCATGTTGCTACATCTTTCCTGGCGGAAGAGGAGACTCTGCTCTCTTTGCTGTGAATGGCTTCAACATCTTAGTGGATGGAGGCTCTGAAAGAAAATCCTGTTTCTGGAAACTTGTCCGTCACTTGGACCGCATTGATTCAATTCTACTGACACACATCGGCGCTGACAATCTCCCAGGTATCAATGGGCTTCTTCAGAGGAAGATAGCAGAACAGGACGAGGAGCAGTCTCAAGGCTCCACCAACTACAGTGACTGGATGAAGAACCTGATCTCTCCTGAACTAGGTGTGGTCTTCTTCAATGTCCCGGAGAAGCTCCGAATGCCAGAATCTAATCTCAAAGTGAAACGCAGCATCGAAGAGGCCTCACTAACTCTGCAGTACCTCAACAAACTAGGAATCAAACCAGAGCCTCTCTTTCGAGTGGTCAGCAACACTATTGAGCCCATTACTCTGTTCCACAAGATGGGAGTGGGCAGGTTAGACATGTATATTCTCAACCCCGTCAAAGACAGTAAAGAGATGCAATTTTTAATGCAGAAGTGGGCTGGCAACAGCAAGGCCAAAACTGGCATTGTGCTGCCCAACGGGAAAGAAGGAGAAATATCTGTGCCCTACCTGACATCAGTTACAGCCTTAGTCGTCTGGCTCCCTGCCAACCCCGCAGAAAAAATCGTCAGAGTGCTGTTTCCTGGAAATGCACCACAAAACAAGATCCTGGAGGGTCTAGAAAAACTAAAGCACCTTGACTTCTTGCGCTATCCAGTAGCCACACAAAAGGACATTGCCTCAGGAGCTCCTCCCTCTGTCATTAAACAAACCAAATTAAAACAAAGAACAGATAGTAAAGAGAGTCTAAAGTCCTCCCCAAAGACTACTGCAAAGGCAACAAAGAAAGAAATCGAAGGACAAGATGATGTGTCAGCTGCCACAGAGGCAAAGAGTGACTCTGTGAAAGAAAATATATTAGAGAAAAAAGAGGAGAAAAAGCCAACCAAGACCATAAAATCTAAAACTGATGTGCCAGAAAAGAAAAAACTCTTGAAAGAAAAATCTTTAAAAAAGCACTCAAAGGAAAGGGTGTCAAAAATGGATGAGAAAAAGGACAAGGAAAAGAAAGAGATCAAGAAAGTAAAGAAAGATGACTCCACTAAAAAAGATGAGAAGAAAGATGTTAAATCAAAAGAAGATAAAAAGAAGGACACATCCAAACCGGAGCTGAGAAAAATGACAAAGCCTGACCTAAAACCGCTTACACCAGAAGTCAGAAAGACATTGCATAAAGCTAAAGTGTCAAGTAAAGCCAAAACTGGAAAAATCAAAGCAGCAAAGGCTGAGCCTGCTGAACCTAAACCAGAGGCGCCAAAACCTGAAGTTATTCAACCTGAACCCATTGAGAATGGAGCTGTTGAGGGCACATCTGCTCCCTCCACACCTGAAGACCTCACCAAGGATTTTGAAGAACTGAAACAAACTGAGGTGGTAGCTGTATCAGCAGAAGCACCAGACAGTGCTGAAGTTTCCTCTGAGCCTGCAGCTCAAGAGAAACATGAAGAAGAGGAAACTAAAGCTGAAATTCCAGCTGTCACAAAATCTCCTGAGAAGGAGGCAATGGCACCAGAACTGAAAACTGAAGTTGAAGACAAAGACAAGGAACAGACACAACTGAGAGAATTAGAAGAGGCCCAAAAGTTTGAGGATGAGGGAGCAGCAACTCAGGATGAGGACGAGGAAGAGGAGGAAGAAGAGGCCCCAGCTGCTGAAAAGAAAATGGAGGAGGAAGAGGAGGAGGATATGGGAATAGGTGAAGAGGAAGATGAATCAAAATGGAAGGAGGCAAAAGATGATGGGCTTGACAGAAAGCATGAGATTGAAGAAATGGAGAAATCAGAAACTCTCTCGACTAAGGTTGTTACAAAAGAGGACCTCCAAATGCCTCCATCAAAGGAGGAGCAAGAGGAAGAGGAGGAGCCAGTGGAGAAAGCTGAACTGGAGGAAGTGGAAGATCTAGATGTCATAGCAGATGAAGAGATCAAAGTCAAACCTGAAGATGTTGTTGAAGAACAAATGGTCACTGACACAAAAACTACTGAAATCTTAACTACAGCTAAATACGAGGAAGAGGAGGAGGAGGAGGGCTACCTGTCACATGTTGGAGGGGCCACAGCTCCCATAACCTCAGTAGCTCAAGGGGCCGCTGCAGCTGAACCCGTCTCCTACATCCAAGATGAAACCATCCCGGGCTACTCTGAGACAGAACAGACCATCTCAGACGAGGAGATTCATGAAGAGGCCGAAGAGAGGATACCGCACCTTCAATATGACGTTGGTGCCTACGACATCTCTGTTCCCGATCAGACCGAATCATTTGTAAACATTCACGGCATGCGGGAGATGCAAGCTGCAGCAATGACCGACAAAGGGTTTATCCCAGCTGTGCAGGAGCAAGTATCTGTGTTCACCAACATCATCACTGCTCCTCTGGCAGAAGAGGAGCATATATCTTCTGCAACATCCATCACAGAGTATGACAAAATGTCCTCCTTCCCTACTTCCATTGCTGAAGATCAATCTGTGGCATCTGTTGCAGCACCTCAGGTTGAAGAACCACCCAAAACCTCTGTTCCTCCACCAACCCCACCAGACTTGTCACAAGGCAAAGAGCAGCCACTCTCTGCGGGAACTCTTTCACCGCCTTCTTTAGAAGATGACAAGCAAATCAAGTCTCCAACTGAGGACATTCAGCTTCCTGTTGCAGAAGTAAAGACGGAGGCTAAAGCTCCTGATACTCGCGATGCTGAGGAAGAAGAAGAGGAGGAGGAAGAAGACCAAACTCCTAATGTTGACATTTCACTTGAAAAACTTCAGGAGGGCTATGCTTCACCCCAAATATTACAGGATAAAGAGAGAGACATTGAAAAGCTTGCTGGCTCAGTGTCTCCAGTTTCAAAGACTACACCAGACACCAAACCAGTCCACTTGCCAGTTGAAGAGGAAAATATAGAGGCAGTTGCACATAAAGATATTTCCTCTGTTGTACCTACCAGACCTTTTGGATCAGACTCAGTAACTTCAGAGAGTGAGGAGCGTTGCTTCAGTCCAGATGATATCACTGTGAAAATGGCCTCCCCTCCACAGTCTGGACCCTCAAGTGCAGCTCACTCTCCAATTCGTCAGTCACCAGTGGAAGACAAGATAAAAGTTTTCCCTGACTTGGAGTTGCAAAAGCAAGAGGAGCTCCCTGATGACGTCACTACAACTGGAGTAAAAATTACCAAGAAAGATGAAGCAGAAACAGAGATACAAAAAGATGTTGACGAAGAGAAAGCAGATCAGCATGAAGTAGACATCGCACCATCTTTGGACAAACCATTTGAAAAGGACATCAAAGAGGTTCCGGTGATGAAGGAGCCAGAAAAAGACATTTCATTGTCACCATTACCACCAAAAGATGAAGACAAACAGGCAGAAACTATTCCTGTTGTCACTTCTTTAACAGAACTTCAGTCACCCATGTTAGGGAGAGATTCCCTCATCTCATCTGGACTTGATGAAGATGGTGATGTTGGGCTCAAAGACAAAGAACCTAAAGTGCCTGTTGCAGGTAAATTTCCAGAGAGGGAGAGTCGTTTCTTAGATGATGATGATGATGAGAACAAGAAAGATGATGATGATCAATTCGATAAATCATCAGTTAAAATTGTCAAGGCAGAACAGGAGAAAGAAAAGGACGACACATCAGACAGACAAATCAAGGATGAGCAGAAACAGAAAGAAGATGATGTTTCTGCAATCAAGTCCATCGTGGATGAGAAAGAGGCAGTAAAGGATGACACCTCTGATATTAAACCTGTCAAAGAAGAGCATATTGCAAAGGACGTTGTCACCATTACAGATGAACAAAAAGAGCCTGAAAAAGACCATATTCCTGAAGTCAAAACCATTAAAGAAGTAGAGATGGAAATTGTTGCTTCCGAGGCCAAATTAATTAAAGATGAACAGAAGCAAAAAGATGATACAAAACAAGATGATTATTTTGACCTCAGAACAAAAGGTGAATTAGAGGAGACAGAGGTTAAGAAGGATGATGTGTCTGATAGTAAAATTTTGAAAGAGGAAGAGAAGAAAGAGACAGAAAAGGTTGATACGTTTGATATTAGCTCCATAAAGACTGTAGATGAAAAGACAGAGAAGGTCCATGTCACAGATATCAAACCTGAAAAAGAGGAGGAGAAAGAGACAGAAAAGGTTGATACGCCTGATATTAGCCCCATAAAGACAGAAGAGAAAGAGATCGAAAAGGTCCATGTTGCAGATATCAAACCTGAAAAAGAGGAGGAGAAAGAGACAGAAAAGGTTGATACGTCTGATATTAGCCCCATAAAGACAGAAGAAGAAAAGACTGAGGTCCATGTCGCTGATATCAAACCTGTTAAAGAGGAGGAGAAAGAGACAGAAAAGGTTGAAACATTTGATATTAGTTCCATAAAAATTGAAGACAAAGAGATCGAAAAGATCCACACCACAGATATCAAGCCAATTAAAGAGGAGGAGAAGAAAGAGAAAGAAAAGGTTGATGCCGTTGATACTAGCTCTATAAAGACAGAAGAGAAAGAGATTGAAAAGGTCCATGTCGCAGATATCAAACCTGTTAAAGACGAAATTGAGAAAGAAGCTAAGAAGGACGATATTCCCATTATTGAGGAGAAGAAACGAGAGACAGAAATATCTGACATCAAAGTGATTGAAGATAAGAAAGAGGAGAAAGAGATAGAGAAGTTAGATGTTTCAGCTACCAAACCCTTTACAGATGTGCAGAAGGAAAAGCAGAAAGAGATGGGTGCCATCACTGTTGCTGAACTCACCAAAGAAGAGGAAATTATTAGCAAAGATGACACATCTGCTGTTACCATGAAAGAAGAAAAGGTGCAAGAGATTTGTAAGGATGCTATCTCGACCATCAGCCTCAGCAAAATGGAGGATACAACAGTTGAGAGTCTTGCTGTTAAGCCAACAACAGAGCATGAGAAAGAGAAAGAGACAAGTAAGGATGATAGCTTGGAAATCAAACTTTCCAAGGAGCAGGAAAAAGATATGACACCAAGCAAGGCTCAGGCCCTCAAACCTACAACACAAGAGGAAAAGATCGACGACATAAGTCAAGATGATACTGCTGCTATGAAACTTACCAAAGAAGTGGAAAAAGATAAACTGCCAAGTAAGGAAGATACTTCTCCAGTTAAACCAACTGTTGGAGAGGAAATGAAACAAGAGGAAAGTAAATATGATACTGTTGAGCTTACCAAGATGGAGGAAGAGTGTGTACTAATATGTAAGGACGATGATTTCTCTGCAACAACAACCAAGATAGAAGCAAAAGAAATACTTAAGGATGTTTCCAAATCAGTCATGGAAGAAGAGAAAGAGCAAGACACAAGTAAAGACAATGTCTCTCCTCCTGTCAAACCTGCTAAGATGGAAGAAGAAGATGTTATCATTTCTACTGTCAAAACATCCACGGATGAAACAAGCACAGAGGTTGACATTTCTGTTGCTAAACCCACCATGCAAGATGAAAAAGAGAAAGATATCAGTACAGATATTTGTGCTGTCAAATCAATAGAAGAAGAAATGGAGAAAGCAGTGCATAAGGAGGAAACTGTCACTGTCAAACCATCCGAGGTAGAAGTGACAATTCAGGATCACAGTACTGACATCAAACCTGTAAAGGAGGAAAAAGATACAATAACAATTAAGGAAGAAATGTCTGATGTCAAACCCTCCAAGGAGGAGGAGAGCAAAGACACTGCTGGTGTAAAACCCCTCACAGAAGAAGGAGAAGAGAAGGAGAAGAAGATAGAATTTAAAGAAGTTACATCTGATGTGAAACTCGTCGAGGAAGAAAAAGAAACACCAAAAGAGAAAACTCATGATACAGAGTTCGAAGTTAAAGAAAAGGAAATGGAAAAGGAGAAAGAAAAGACAGACACTTCTGATTTTGTATCTATTACAGAAAAGAAAGAAAAGGATATTGTTGACACTTCGGTCAAAACCTCAAAGGAAGACAAAGAGGTTGACAAACAAATAAAAACAGAGGAGGCTAAAGAGCAGGAGAAGGGTGATATCTCTGACCACAAGCCCATTCTGGAGGAACTGAGGTATAAAGAAACTGAAAAGGATGACACAAAGAAAGAGAAAGAAACAGATGCCACTGCTGAGCAACCCAAGGATGTGATAGAAAAAGAGCCATCTCAAGTTGAACACATCGAGGGGGCAATTAAAGATGCTGTCAAACAGGACAGCGGTGAAGCTGAATTCATCAAAAAGGAGACCGAGAAAGAGATGGACACCTCAACATTTACCTCCAAAGATGAGGAAAAAGGGAAACACGATTTTCCAGTTGAGTCTGAACCCAAGAAGGATGATAAAAAAGAGGTAATTCTTCCTATGGCTCAGACCTTGGAAGAGGAGAAGACTGAAATTGGTGATATTTGTGATAGTGATAAGCACATACACAAAGACACTTCTGCTCAGCTTCCTGGAGCTCTGACAGAAAAAGACACTTATGGTGCTGCACCAGTTGAAATGCAGAAAGACTCTTCTATAACACCATTGAGTGAAGACCTGAAACCCAAAGATGACATTTCTGCATCTCCCCATGACGTCGAGGAGGAGAAAAAACAACTAGATAAAGAAGCAAAGGTCATTATTAGTCAAGATGAGAAGATGGAGAAAGAAAAAGATGATGCACACGTTGCTGAACTGAGCAAAGAACAGAAAATGGAAAAAGAACACGAAAAAGAATATAGCTATGAGACTGAAGACATCAAAGATGAGAAGACCAAACCAGCAGAGGATGAAAAGATAATTAAAGAAAAGGATGTTTCTGACAAGAAGGCGGACGAGATCATGGACAAAGAAAAGTATCTCCTAACACCTAGCTCCTCTGATGCAGATCACACCAAAGAGGAGAAATGGGAGAGAGAGGAGTTACAGGAGAAAGACCAGGACAAAACCATTAAACAACCTGTACAGACAATATCAGGAGAAGCTGTGGCATCCAAGTCAGAGTTCAAACCCGCGTTTGTGGTTCAGTCCTCTGATGAAGACAGAGAAGATGAAGAGGAGGAGGACATCTGTATGGGAGGAGCAGGCTCCAGACCTCTGTCGGTGGAGCCGAGAAAATCAGACCACGACATCTCCTCTGCAGGTCTGCCCCTGTCTGAAACAGCACAGACAAGTGACCAGACTAAACCACCAACTTCTGAACCGACCACAATGATCATTCCTACACTTACAATGCAGGAGCCCTCTATTGATGAAGACATCAAAGAGTCTGGTAAAGAAGAATCCAGACTTTCACCTAAAGCAGACGAAGGTGTTGTGAAAACAGAAACCACACCCGCGCCTCTCGCCGAGCCAGAGCTGTCTGCTGATATCGTCACATCAAAGGAGGAGACAACCTCTACTCCAAAACAAGAACCAGCTTCTGCGTCAGTCTCAACTGAGAAAAAACCTGCACTGTCAACAGTATCAAGCACAGACAGTCAACCCATGAGCTGTACACTTTCAAGCACTGAGAGCCAGTCCAGTGTAGAGGAAACACCACAACAGGAGAAACAGACACTGTCTCAGACGAGCCCAGGAGTTATTGCCACAGAAACGACAAAGCCAGGTGAGAAACCAAGGAAGGAAGCAGAGAGGGAGATGGAAGGAGAACGAGAGGTGGCTTCTCCAGGGTTTTCACGGCCTTGTACGTATTTTATGTTGGACAAAGATTCTGAAGACGCTAGACACACTGATGCTGTAAAATCAGACACTCCAAAAATGGAGACAATTGGTGGAAGCCAACAAGATGAAAAGCCAACCTTTGGGGCATCCAAGTACGATCCTTACGAAAAGCCTATCCCAAAAGATCATGACTCTGACTCTAGAGAAGAGAGTGAGGTTTCTTTAGGCTTTGATCACACCTCCGATATCGGTATTGATGATAACAGAAGAACAAGCCAGTCCGAGGCTGGAGGAGCCATGTTCCTCCTTGACGATCAATACAAAGAAGAGCCTTTGTCCTTCAGCAGAGTTGACTACAGCCCGGTGTCCCTCACAGAGAGTGAAAGAAGCAGCCACCACAGTCAAAGTGCCTCCCCGAATTATGAAGATAGAGAGAAAGGCCAAGAGGAGGAGAGTGAAAGAGAAGAAAGACCAGATACACCTTACGTTGACAAGAGCTTTTCACCTGTAGACATGCAAGACAACAAAATGTCACAAGCTGCTGAATCCTATTCTTTCACTCCCAAAGAGGACAAACCTGAGAAATCGGAGAAAGAAAAAGAAGATATGAAGGAAGGTGCAGTGGCAGCCCCTCAACCAGAGACGACCGAAGGGTGTACCAGTGCTGCCATTCAGTCAGCAGGCGTATCATTGAGACAAGAAACACCCTCTCCCTCGTGGAGCCAGTCAGACCTTGGTACCCAAGCTTTAGCTACCTCTGCAGCTTTTGGAGAATTCACAGAGAAGAAAACGTCAGAAAAAGAGAAGGAAAAATCTGCTGAGTCACTGAAAGACAAAGAGTTCTCTGATCATGAAAGAGAGGGCTCACCATCCGGTCGCCACTCACCGGCAGAGAAAGACATTTTACCTCAACAAGCATCACCTTTAGAGAGAGATGAAACATCAGCTGACTCCAGGACTGCCCCTGCCACCACTTTCTTAGGGCATGATATAGATGATAATGTCCTTGCCTCTGATAACAGTCAAATCAGCAGCTCTGCCACTTGTAAATCGATGTTAGACTTTCCTGAGGGAAAAGAGAGCCTGATAGATAAAAGGTTACTTGTAGAGGGGGAAGATTTCAATGTTGATGATGACGATGAAGATGAAGACGAGGAGGAAGAAGAAGAGGAGGAGTTGAGTGATGTAGATATGGAAAAGGGTGCTCGAGAGCAGTCTGAAAAAGAAATGTGCAGACGTAGTCCTGATGATAGTGCTAACTTGGCAGAGGTAGAGGACTCGAATAAGAAATCTCAGTTGCCTGAATCAAGCGTCCTCAAAGAGGAAACGGTGTGCAAACCAACACCTGATGACGCCTCAGCCTCTGAAGTCACAGACACAGACAAGCAGGACGTAAGTGAAAAACCACCATCTCTTGATGGGAAACCTCTCAAAGAAGAGGATACAACTGGTGAAACAGCTTCATCCAAACCTCCTGAGACAAAGAGTGAAGATGTGGGCAAAACAACTTCACCAGGCCCAAGTGCTCACAAAATAGACAAAATCACTGTTGCTACACCAGATGCCCCAAAACTTTCTGAAACAACAAAAGCAGAGGCTAGAGACGAAGAGCATTTGTCCCCCGAATCAACCACAAAGACAAGTTTGTCATCGGATGAGGACAAAACCTCTGCAGAGGTACTAGAGCCAAAAAAGGAAGGTAAGGACAAAGGGTCTCTATCTCCAAGCTTTTTGACAAAGGAAACTTATCAACCAACGTCAACAAGCAGCTCTTTGCCACCTGATCATTCAGAATCCAAACCCACATCTAGTCCCTCACCTCCACTAGCAGGCAGCTATGCTGATATCGGACAAAGCAGATCTGGAGATTATTCAGAAAGTTTTTACAGTAAGGAAAGTGAAGTACAATTGAAGGAGGATAAAAAAGAGACACCCGTGCTCTCAGATGCCTCCCAGCTACCCAAGCTAAGCGATGATGAATATTATAGCCAAAGAGACATCCAAAAGGAAAGTCTAGATGACAGGCAGACCCAAGATACCACAGCAAAACATGAGGGAACTACCTCATCAGCTTGCACATACACCACCTTAACATACTCTACATCAACATACTCTTCAACATCATACAGTTACTCATCTTCAGCCTCAACTTCTACCCCTTTAAGCCAGTTTGGAGACAAAGTTGAAACCTTCACAACATTATCACGGTCCGACGTACCTCTAGTCAAGGAGGAGTCATCCTTCACGAAAGCTTCTACAAGCTCCTGCTTTGGAGGATTTCAGAGAGATGAGTATATGGAGGTGACGACAAAACCTGCAACTAAAGTGTCTTTACTCAGTCAGTTTGAGGAGACCAAACCATCTTCTCCAGTCCTGCCTACCACTGCCAAACAGACTGAGGATCAATCTGGCTCTGCAAAGCCAGAAACAGACACAAAGTCAAGCGCCGATAGTATTTACATGCTAGAAACAAAGATTACAACATCAACCACAGCACCATCTCTACAACATACTGAACCAGTGAGGGTGTCAGAGAGTTTATCCACATCAGAGGCTCACTTTGATGTCTCTCCTCTCCAAAGGGCTGACTCCTCTGACAGGGGGTCCCAAGGGTCAGCGGAAGACGAGGAGCCTGATACACTTGAAATGGAGGACAGCACCCTACCGTGTCGTATTGAATGTCAAAAAATCAAAGTGACTGAGCAAAAGGAGTCTTTTTCATCAATAACTGAGTCATATGTGGTAGAAAGTTCCACACATGCCACAGAGACAAAGACTGTCACCATCACCTCAGCTGTTGTGTCTAAACCTGACGTTGTATCACAAACAACTCAACAGACAGCCTCACTTACTCCACTGAGCGACAGTGGAGCCAGCAAAACCTCATGTGCCATAACAGACGTGTCCAAAACAGAAGAGGATAAAGAGAAACAGGAGAAAACATCAGAGGTAAAAGAAGAAAAGACTAATGGAGCCATTGCACCTTTGAAGGAAGATGCAAAGGTGGCAGAAAAAGGAACAAGTGAAAAAGATCAAAAGATGGAGACTGCGAAAAAAGACACTGAACTTGAGCAGAAAATGGTGGAAAAGAAACTAGAAGAAAAGAAATGTAAAGACAGCACAGAAGAGAAAAAAGCCACAACTGATCCAACGATGTGTGAAAAAGCAGATGATAGCAAGGGAAGAGAAGCAGAACGAGTGGAGGAGAAAAGCCTGTTGGATAAACCACCAGAGAGATTAGAAGTTAGAAGGAAGAGCAGTATATCTGATTGGGAGCTACTACAGAGACCTGATGATTGCCCAAGTGCCCCTCCTCCGGGTTATGGTGATGATGATGATGATGATGAGGAAGAGGCAATGGAAGCAATGGAATGGATGACCAGTGTCCACAGTACCACTATGTCCTCTTCTAAGGATGCCTATCACAAAGAAACATCTAGTAAAGGAGACGTAAAAACTGATCGTCCCTCTGACTTGAACACCGGTGCTGCCACCTCCTCTGCCTCACCGCCAGGTTACTCCTCATGTGAATATAAACATCGCAAAGGAGAACTTTCTCCATCATTCATCAACCCCAGTCCTCATCAGCTCTCCAGCGACGACGGCGAGGAGGACGGCCACAGTGACCACTTCCAGGACGGCGACGAGGACGATCGGGAGCAGCACTCTGTGAAAAGGAGGTCGCACAAGCAGAGGCACCACCATGGAGAAGCTGGGCAAGGGCCCGGGGCCATGTCATCTGGTTTGGCTGTGACATTAGCTGGAGAGGAAACACCGCCAACATCAGTGAGCGAATCGTTGCCGTCACAGTCGGACTCTGATGTCCCCCCAGAAACCGAGGAGTGTCCGTCCATAACAGCGGAAGGAAATCTGGATTCAGATGAAGATGCTGAACATCTGCCAGTGGACAAATCTGCATCTGGAGCTGGAGGGAGTCACCAACCTCCATCTCCTAGATCAGCACAGAGGACTCAGGATCCCCTCCCCACTCCAATGAAGGACCCTCATCCTCATCCTCCCCACCCAGATGTGTGCATGGTGGATCCAGAGGCTCTTCTCAATGACAGCAGCACCGAGAAAGTGCTCAAGAAGGAGCACAAGACCACCAAGGGCCTCAGAAAGGGCAAACCCAAATCAGCCTCCCCTGCTCGTAAGGGAGAAGCCAGGAAGAGGTCCTCTACTCCAGTCAAGCAGACTAAGGACTCTGCCTCACCACGATCAGCCTCCCTCAGGAGGAAAGACACCGAGAGAAGCTCCAGGCTGATCAAGATGTCTGAGACTCAAGGCTCCAGGAGTGAGATCCTCAATCCAGGGAAAGGCCTAGTCAATGGTGTCAAGAGCAGTTCAGGTGAGTACATCCACACTACATAACAGCAACCTACTATACTATACCTAATATACTATGCTGCACACTACACAGAGAAAGTGAGGATTAATCTGATACATTGCAGTTGTTTATGTGCATTAAAAAAAATTTAATGAAAAATAATGTTACAAAAATTCCCTTAAAAAAAAGAAATGTATGATATTTCTTTCTTTCTTTATCAATAGCAGAACAGGCAGATTTAATTTCCAGCCTGTTGGAGCCGATCTGAAATGCAGATGAAATATTTGATATTGAATTTTTTCAATGTAAGAAGTAAATATTAAAATCCATAAATCCAAGTACACTTAGGTCATTTGTCATTAAAACATTTTTTAAATCACATTTTTTCAGAATAGTTGATAAATTAGTGAAAACAATGTAATTTCAATCAGTCGCGTCAGTTCTTTGTTTTTATTTATGGTGTAATTCCATTTTATATACGTGTACACGTCTAGGTAACAACACTCAGAAAACAAGTTCAGCCGTACCCCCTGGACCACCTGTCTACGTCGACCTGGCCTATGTGCCCAACCACTGCAGTGCCAAGAACGTGGACCAAGAATTTTTCAAGCGAGTCCGGGCTGCGTATTACGTGGTGAGCGGGAACGACCCAGGCAGCGGAGAGCCCAGCCGTGGAGTCCTGGACGCCCTGCTGGAGGGCAAAGCTCAGTGGGGCTCCAATTTACAGGTATTTATTTACCCTCTCTGTCATCTATGCCTCCATTTCTCATTTTCTAGTCATACGAGAAGGAGTTCTCAATTCTCCACAGTATGGCTACTGTTTACAGACTAATGTAGACGCTGCTGTGTTCATACGCTTTATTTTAATAATGTCAAAAAACTGATCATCTGAGTACCTGAAGGTTAGACAGAGTGCAGGGAAAGTGTAACCAAAGAGGTCTCACAGTTATGTCAATGATTTCTCTATATAACCAAAAAAATCATTTTACTTTGTGGATTGAAAGCAGCAGAAGATCAGAGTTTTTATTCCTCCCTAAGAAGAGAAAGCAGACACATTATGCCCAAACCATGTGTGTACTGTATCTATGTCTGATTCAACAACAAACCCTAAATGTAGGGTAGGGATCTGACCAACAACATTGCCTGAGGGCCACCATCTATTATGCAGATACCTCTGCACTGACTTCATGTTCACTTCAGTTGTCTGCGCAATCTCAAAATCTGAAACACAGTGGGAGTCAGACCACAGTCAATACAGAATTATTTTGGGGAGTTGTGAGCACATTATTTAGGTAAGGTGTGTGATGAAAGATTCAGTCAAGTACAAACATTGAGAATATAAATACTATTACTTCATAAAAGATATTTTGAGAAACACTTATTTGCCTGTCAGTGCACTCTGCTAAAAAATGTTCATAACCACAACTTGTTGTCTTTGTATTTTGTTTTGTACATATTTAAAAAGAAAAAGTGTGTAGAGTGTAGAGACACTCCTCCCCTCTTAGCAGAAGGGTGAGGGACCACCAATGGAGTTTCAAACTTGAGTAACGCTGCCATTAGTGTTGTCAGTCACATGTGCAAAGCAGTCAGTGGGAACTTTGGTGGGAAACAATCGTAGCCAAATGTTGCATAGTCTGGCGCACAGTGGCGGTGTTTGGTTATCCTGTTGAAATTCACTGCTCCAGCGAGTACGCTGTGTACTATATGTGTACTGACTGAAGTATCTGATTTGAGAAACAGCATCTGTTTTCAGTCTTTGTGCTATGCTAAGCTAAGCTAAACTAAGCTAAGCTAAGCTATGAACTGTGCAGACATGACAGGGGTTTTAGTTCTTCTTCAACTTCTATGGCCTGTTACCTTCATCACATATGGCACTTTTTCTTTCGCTCCCTTCACTGTCTTTGTGTCCCCCGTCAGGTGACTCTGATCCCGACCCACGACACCGAGGTGACCCGGGAGTGGTACCAGCAGACCCACGAGAGGCAGCAGGACCTGAACATCATGGTTCTGGCCTCCAGCAGCACCGTAGTCATGCAGGACGAGTCCTTCCCTGCCTGCAAGATCGAGTTCTGAGCTTCATGACCCCCCCCACCCATGTCCACCTCCACCACCCCCCATCCTCCCCCTCCCTGTCATCTACTCACAATGACGATAGAACGAGAGCTAACAGCCCTCTCTGCTTCTTCAAGGCTTCTTGTTCTCTCATGGTACCGGTCTCAAACACATTTGCTGCAGCCCTTGACACACTAGATTCTGTTAGCTGAAATAAAAGTCAAACCTCTGGGTCAGTGCTTTCTGTGACAACGGGGTTATCACACCAGTTAAACCGTGCTTTTATGTTTGTTTTCTCCTGTGAGTTAAATGTCTGCCCTGACATACTAGAACTAACAATTGTGCTAAAAATTCTAATCATCTCCAGTAATGAAACATTTGAAAGTTTTCTTTGGCCACAGTTCAACTATAGATTAATGAGATGTGGCTCAAATCACAATTAAATCAGAAATGAAATACTATCAAGTGGCAAATCTCTCATTGAAAACAAGTGCCAAAACATGAATTCTAATGAACTTCTCCAAAAGATCTACAGTATCTCCAACAATCAATACCTTCTTTATATCATATGCAGTGTTTTTAGAGTAGAACCTTTTTCTGTTTTTTTAATTGAAGCTTTCTTTTCCATCTGTGCGCACAACAAAACTCATCCTTTGCAATTCTGCTTACACACAACACTAGTGTTTGGATTAACTCAATAATGTCATAAATTGATGTTATGTTAAAAAAAAAAAAAAAAAAAAAAAAAAAAAAAAGGAACGCAAACGTCCTTGTCATTTGTGGTGAAGTTTTAGGAGGTGCCTGAAGTTGCCACTCTTTGAAATTTTTCTTCTCGGCTTTCACAGCTTAGCTGGTGCATGACGCTTGTGTTTTAGCTCGGACTCTTTCAGAGAGAACTGCATAGGGTTAATCCTTAAATTTAGCCAGCCTTCAAGTGTGGATGCAGCATAGTGTAGATAGGTTACACTGTTTGGCTGTCTATGCTCAAGTGAACTCAGTAGGCGCCAGGCAAAGGGACGATGTTTCCACACTGATCATATCATATCTCTGCTGGATGTAATGGTTCCTCTTTAAGTCTTTATCACGGTCTTTGTTGGTTGTATGTACTCCAGTATACATATAGGGTCAATGTTTCTATATCAATACAGAGGTTATGTTAAATAAATTATATATTTTGTGATGATGCAGCAAATTATGATCCAGAGGTGAATGCAGCGTTTTGGATTTTGCATTTGAGAAGGTTTAATTGATATTTCCGTCATTTCCTCCTGTTCAGCTACATTTTTACCGTCTCTGTCAATATCACAAAGCGATGGAAAAAAAAACAACAAAAAAACAAGCAGCGACCTGTGACAAATGTAGCAAAGGAAGCTCGTCTGTTGGTCCCCTCACAGGGAGCTGTGCGCCAGTAGGAACTGCAATATTTCTATGTAGTATTGGGGTTAATTCTTCAGGAGAAACAACATTACACAAAGTATGTTACAGGAGGCTTCTTTCATGTGCCTTTAGCTTGTGGTTTTGGAGAGAGCCGGATATTTTAAGGACATTTCGAAGCAGAGCCAGGAACCAGGGTAAATCAAGTCCACAATTTTGAAACAGAGGACCAATCAGTTCATACAGTACACACACACAACCTGTATCCACACACAGGGTACTCAAGAAAATCTAATTAACCATTAACTCCACATCTTGAAAAGCCACAATGAAAAACTGTCAAACCAATATGAATGTCTTCAAGCAAGGTATTGCACCAAATAAGAACGCACTTTTCTGAGGTGGGAGTCGGATGTTTGCAGTTGAGACGCAGAGAGTTAGTGTAGCAGCAGAAAATAACGAAGTGATCAGCTCATATTAATCCCTGAATAATATTTACAGAATGAGCATGAATGTGATGATGATGATGATGATGATGATGATGATGATGATTGTATTGGGCGCAGTAATAAAGTAGGAATGTTTTAAAGGTAGTTTTGTGTGTGAGTATATGATTCACACTAAATAGCTGTTTTTATAAACGCAGCATGGTTCGTTTCCGTAGGTCATGTGGAGAGTGAGTTTTTTTTCTGTGGGTTCAGAGTGAAAGGTCTTTATGTTCGTTCACAGCCAGAGAGTCGCAAATACGTAAGTTAAATTTACACAAGGCCAAGTTTTAGTTCTTCATCTATATCTGACTTTTTAGAGTCACATTTACAAACACAAGTCTGATTATATTTTGTTTACATTTCATTTTTGTCTGAATAAGAAATAGATTTCTGTCGTGGTGGCTTATCTTTTTTCCCCTTTTCTTTCCTATGGTTTTTTTTTTTTTTTTCCCCTGAGGACAGATTTGAAGCATGGGGACAGGCCAGGCTGGGTGACACAGGGCGGGCTTGGATTTCCAGAAAGGACTTTGATGGAGCTATTGATGACAGATGTTGCCAACTAAAAGCAGGGAGGATCCTCTGCTTGCTCAGTTTAACTGCACCCAGTTCTTTACCTCAATCAGATTCAAAATAACGGAAGAACCTGCTTTTAGAAAGCTGGAGCATTTTGTTAGCGTCTGCTTAGCTTGGGACCAGTGCCATTTTCTTCACATGCAAAACTCACAACACTAGCACTACTTTATACCTCATCTTCCAAAGCCTCTGCTCTCTGCTCTGCCTGGCCTGGCCTCACTTTAAAATCAAAGATAGATTATTTTTAAGGTTGCCACTGAATGTTTTTTCTTTTCTTCAGCATAACACTTGTCCATTATGCACTGTGTAAGCCTTGATATGCATCTCATTTCTTGTGATGTTTCAGAGGCTGACAGCTTTTTTATCCCACTGAAGAGAATCTAAGTTTGATGCAGGTTGTACATTAAATAGCTGGGTACGCACAAGTACACACGCACACACACACACACACACACAGCCTAATCTGGAGGGAGTTGACTAAGTGAAGGGCACAACGTGCACAATGAGGGCACAAGTGAACGTTCAAGACGACTCCCAGTTTCAGTTCACATCTAAATGTTCGTGAAACTATGCGTCCAAGACAGGAAGACGCTTTTTAACGTACGGATCAGATTCTGTGGACGGTCTGATGTGTTGTTCTGTCTTTGAATAATGTTTTTAAGTTGGCAGATTCCAAATACCCGGCCTCGAGGCGCTCGAGGCGTTAGCAGAACGCTGTGAATGACTCAATACTGAACTGTATGACTTTACAGAAGCTGAATGCACTATACAGGAGATCTATTTTTCTGAATGTAGAGTTGGTACTACCATACGAATGCTGCTGGATCAAAACAATACACAAAAAATGAATAAAAAGAAAACAAAAAAAAAAAACTTATTCACATCAGCTTTGACAAAAATAAATTTTATGGGAGCACAGAAGGCAGACAGATACTGTTTTCTCTTTTTGGCAAATTCTCATTTCAATTGTAGTTCTGTTCAGAAAGAGGAGAAAGTTAGATTTTTGAACTGAGATCCCATGAGAAATATGAAATGTAACAGAAATAGTAATAACTGCAGCCACAACTTTTTCCTTTTCCTGAATATGACTTGAAACACATGCAGACTCAAAAACCATCAAGAAAATTAAACAACAGCTACATGTACACTGACACACTGTACGCAGGGGTGTACACATTGTTCTGTAAAGAACAAATCTGAACAATATAACAAAACTATCCTTCTTGTGATACCTACTTTAGTCTACTATCTATTTTAGCTGATTTTAGTGACAGTATGATCAAAATGGCTAACTGTTCCTTGAACCAAGAAAATCACACAAAACGCTGACAAGATACAGAATGAAAAAAAGTGCATCTTTCAGTTTAATACCATTGTCACATCTGCATTAAAATCAACCATCCTTTGATCACAATATGGTGTCATCTGTCCATCTAATCTTTCTGCATGTGATTTATTTAGTTATAATCCTGAATGTAATTGTTTAACATGGAAATAATAATAAAAAATACGCTATTTTAAAGAGGTATATTTGAAAAAAGCTAATTGTCTTAACTGGTACTGAAAAGACCTACAGTAATATAATACTGGGCTGTGCTTTTATTGTTTGCCCTATTAACATGTTGTTAAGAAGACGCTGTGTTGGTAGTTCTGTTTGATTCTCTCTCTCTTTTTTTGGCATTGTATTAATCTTAGTTATGTTTTTCTTCCTCAGCGCAATATTAAATATCTCTGTCTCTTTAATCTAACTGGTTAAACTAGAACTACTGCAGATTCATTGTAAAAGGGAAACAGCCTGGTGATCATCAATTAAAATACATTTAAATCTAAATGTGTTGTGGTGTCGTTCTTCTCTCATTTTACAGATCACTTTACATTGTTTACATATGTGAGTGCCAGAGACAAACTAATTACATCCAAATGAATTAGTACTTATCCAGAATGTCCTACTACACTGAAGCTTTAGTGATGTCCCACATAATTTATGTCACTTTGGATAAAAGCGTCAAATGAGTAAATGGAAGTGGTGTAATGTAAGAGCCTACAGGGGCCACAGGTAACTTCATCTATGTGTTTGTGTGTTTGTGAGAGAGAGATCTCAGTTAAATATACAGAAGTTTTAGAGGGATGTTGTATGCTTTGCTCAAGAGTTCATCTTCATCGACATTTAATTCAAAACCACAAATGTCAACCTGCCGTTGCTGCTGCAGGAGAAGTCAATGAAACACTAAAATCAGCAGGACTCATCCTCTGGGGATCAAGAATAGACAAAAATCAATGACAATCCTCTTATCTTTGCTGGAGATATTTCAGCCTGGACCAAAGAAGTGGATAGAAATGAAAGTAGTGTGATCTGCTGAATGATTTATACTTTTCACATTTGGATATTTGAAAGTTAATGGAACATTTTTGGACTAAATAAAGTCATTAAAACTGTCAACAGAAAATGATTTTAAGCTCTGAAAATGAGCAAAATTTAACTTGAAGCTGATTTAAATTTAGTTAATTACAATAAAAGAATATTTTAATTAATATAGCTGAGATTTTACAGTACAAACAATAAAGTAAACACAATGTAAGTTGCTACTAACTTCACTGTACCAACATATAAGTGTCTTAAGATGTTTTATTGTTATTTGATTCAGACAACAAAATTACACTGTAAATATGAGCACTCTGAAAATATTCAGACCTCAGGAAGTTCCTCTATTCTCCACACAGGAGCTCTGGAGCTCAGCCAGAGTGACCATCAGGTTCTTAGTCACCTCTCTCACCGAGGCCCTTCTCCTCTGATTACTCAGCTTGGCCGGACAGACAGTTATAAGTAGGAGTCCTGGTTGTTCCAAGCTATTTAAGAATGATGGAGGCTGCTCTGTTCCTGAGAACCTTTAATGCGGCTGAAATATTTTCTGTATCCTTCCCCAGATCAGTGCCTCGACACAATCCTGTCACAGAGCAAAAACCAAGCCAGCGCAGAGCTACACACACACACACACACACACACACGACCTCCAAACACAGCCTTTGGGATCTCAACACTTGAAGACACAGAACACTATAGTCTGACAAAAACCACTTTTCTAAAGGACTACCTAAATCATTATTACTCAATTACAGACGAGATTATGTTTACTGTTGATAATTAAACTTGTCATTGTCAAGGTAGATAATGGAGACACTGTTTCTATCCTTCGGGTTGTTTGTCCCCTGTTGTTACTTTACAGCTGCTACACACTGATATTTCAGCAAAAAGCTGACCCCAGCTCATAGACTGTATCAGCCCTGTGGATCTGCTCATGCTTAAATGACAAATGATTTTAATGTTGCTCTTTTTCACAGAGCGTTTGCAGAACATTCATGTTCTTTGTCCATACAGTCACAAACACTCTTGTTTAATCACTCCCACATTTACAAATTTGATTTTGTGTTTCTGTCGCAAACCAACTGTCATTCCAGCATTATGAGCCATTTCAATGATTAATTACAGTGACACATAATTGCAGTTTCAACTGAATTTCTACAGTTTATCGAATCATTTCCAGTCACATCATGCACAAGCTCTTAACTTTATTTGTCCTTGTAACTGTGATTAGTTTCAGCTGCTGGACAAACAGATTGGCTTGTGTTCCAGTAACAGAAGTTCAATCCTTTAGTTTCTGTTCTGTACTTCAGGTTTAAAGCCTTCATCGTCCCAGTCTGACATCACCACACTGGGTTAGAGATTAAAATAAACCTTTAAGTTGTTTTAAGATGCAGAGAGGAAGAGTTAGTATTTTTAGTATCATTACATGTGGAAGAACCCCTACTGAACTTTTTCCTGAGTGGATTGTGAAAGGCTCAATGTACGACAAGATGAAGATGAAAAACTTTAAAAACTTTAAAATAAAAGACTCAACTCGTATAAATCTGGTAAATGAAGCAAATGTGACATAGTTTAAATATTTAGCCATTACCACTTTGGTCCAGAAACAACTCAACAGCTATTAAATGCATCATCATGAAATTTGGTTCAGACATTCGTGATCCCCAGAGGATCTGGTCCTCCTTTGAGTTTCCATTTAACAGCACCATGTTGTCAAACTTTTTAATTGTCTACTACTTTGGTTTTTTGAGCAAAGTCCTGTAAAACTACTGACATTCCCATCAGCCTCTGCTGTACTTTGTATTTAATGCTAATTGCCAGATCTTACGCTGGCACACTAACCTGACCTGGTAAAATATTACACTTGCTAATGCTGCATTCAGGAACTGTTGGCAGAGTGGGAGAAGCAGGAAAAGACACCAAATCCCAGATAAACAGCATAAATTTGCTGCTTTTGTTGTATTACACGTTTATAGAAGTTTGTTACCAAATTAAACCAGATACACACAAACAGTGTATAGCTACTATAAAATTAGATGAATTGTATTAGTGTTAATATTTGATTTTATTTTGATGTAGACCTAAATGCCAGCAGGTGAACATTTGCAGCCGATCTGCAAACAGTTTGTTGACATGTCTGTAATTATTTACACCAGGAAACATGTTCGGCATCAGAAATCCCAATATCACAAGCATAGTTTTATACACTTCAATTTGTTTAATAAATAAATGTTATTTAATAAATGAATAAATGAAAAGATAGCTAGAGATTTGCCTTTCTACCTTTCCATAATTTTATTTCACAAGTCTTTCAAATTGTATCCTATAAGATTTAAAACTATCAGGAACATAGGTCTTACCTTATTACTTTGTCTCAAATTGTGTCGTTTACTTGAGCTTCATTTTTCACCTCCCATCCAAGAGGCCTCAGTTCTGTCTGGGTAGGAAGGTGAAAAGAAGTTAGTGGTTTGAACAACCATCACTGAACGAATGTGATGGTCTACAACACCACTCATCAGACACTTACAATACAGCTGAGAGACCACGACTGTGAGACAACGACTCCCGTGATGGTCAGGCGGGTCACTGACACACCTCAGTGACCTTTGAGGTTAAATGCTTGGAGGCCAAGTGAAGCGGCCACTGTAAACTGTGCTGCTGACAGATTCTGAAACACAAACTTTATGTGAATAAATATGGTGAATGTTTTTACCTAATGCTGAAACAATAGGATAAACGGCATCAGTGAGCTTCACGCCTTAAAGAGTTCTTTATATCCTGTGGTACATGTCTGTGACTCTGACATGTTCTTTTGAAGACAATAACTCAAGGAAGAGACACAGTAGAAACATCATACTTACACCATATGAGAAGATGATCAAAGATAATTTAAGGATAATGTTAAGTGGATGTAGACTCTGGGGCTTTAAAGAGAGGCCAATGCTGAAGAGCCTTAAACCTTCATTCTATCTAGTGACCATCAGGGGGCGACTCCACTGGTTGTTAAAGAAGTCAGATTGTAATGAAGTCTATGTGAAAGTGTCTCTACTTCTCCCTTGATTTATTAGCTCAGTAAAGATTTTCCTAATGGGTTTAAGGTCTCATACCCTGTGATTGACAGACTGTACCACACTACCATCAGGATAGAGTACAGAGTCAGATCCCCCCTTCACTCCTCCTCAGCTCCACCTTCTCCTCCAAATATGATTACTTGTGGTTTAAAAAAAAACAAAGTGGCGTCAATTTGAAAACTCAAGGCTTCAAAACGACAATTTTCAAATCAAAAGGTGACATGGAGGTGGGTTGCCACATAGTCTGTGCTAAACAAGAATTTTCCCATCTGGAGACTAAGATTTGTAGGGTGCTGCATTTATTGTAGTGTGTTTTACTTTTAGTACATTTAATTTAATCAATAATCAATGTCTCCTGTTAAATAAAAGCTTTGTTTTCTTGTGCAAATTGAGTTTGCAGTAAATGTGTAAATTAAATAAATTAAATATGAGGTAAATTGTGGTAAGGACATGAGATATTAGCTTTAGCACTGGACACAACAGGCTTGGTCAGGCCGGCTTTGATTTGTGATGAGGAAAGATGAAAGAAGTTATGCCTCAGCAGCACGGCTCGATTTCCACTCCACACTTGTCAAAAAAACTTAACAGTTTTCTGTTTGATTTTTACATAACTCAGATTTAACTGTGAGGGAGAGAGAAAGACACAGTAATCTTAACAACTGCACACTCCCTGAAGAGAGGGGCGACAGATCAATATGGGCTTCAAAAAAAAAAAAAAAAAAAAAAAATCAACCTTGATGGATCAACACCTACACTGCATTCGTATCAGCCACTGATGAACAGCTCCTAATTTATCTTTGTCTTCTGCTGTAAGTGTGTCGGCCTTGAGCCTCCCTCTGTTTTGCTCTCGGCACTTACAGGAAGAAAAAGAGAGTGCAAAGGCAAAAGAAAAATCCTGGCCTCTTGTCTGCTCACGTTGACAGTCCCTCTAACCCTGGATGCTTTACTATTATATGCAGTTTGGGTCTCTGGTGGGGTGAGACGCCACACATCGCTGCTCGGCTGCCACATCGCCAAGCAAAACAACTCCCCTCCCTCCCTGCCATCCCTCCCGTGGTTACCATGGCAACACATTTTGACTTTGGAGGAGGGGCTGTGGAGGAGTTGGGGATGTGAGGGCGTGGGTGTGGAGGTGGCACTGAAGGTCTAACTGGACACCTTCCTGCCTCTCTGTCGGGTTTGGATGGAGACTAGATGAGGGTAATTCTCTCATCAACATGCATAATAGTTACTCTTCTCTCCTGTCTTTGCCTCCCACTTCTCTCTTTGCATTTACATTTGTGTTTTAAGCAATTAGAGTGCAAGCTCAAGTCACTGAAGAGTAGGGAGGAAGTTGAGGGTTTGGGACACAGTGAAAATGCATGTCAAGGAAATGTGAGGCAAGAAATAAAATAAGAGCTGGGAGAAAGCCTAGAGGGATTGTAAGAGCAGTTTGGAAAAGATCTGTAAACCCCAGTCTGTAGTTTATTTTTCCACTTCTTCACCTCTGTCTCTCAAAGGACAATGACAGTGGCTGGAAACATACGAAGCATAAACAAATATTCATGCCAAGAGCACATCCAATGCATCGTTTCATCTGGTTCTTATATTTGCAGCTGATTCATACACAAAGCAGAGGCTTTCAGCGAAGCACCAATAGGTGTCAGAACGGTCCAGGCATGAGTCATCACAATCATAGTCTTTTTTTTTTTTTTTTTTTTAAAGATTTGTACCACTGGTCTAAACACTGCAGCCTTATCCCACAGTTTTGCATCAGATTTACAGACTCTTTAACAAAATCATTTTATATGTTTACTTAATCAAATAAGCCTAAGAATAAATAAATCTACTTTTTCAGCACATCCACTTTCCCTCAGACTACTTCTACTGCTGCTAAATGTGAGTGTAACATATTGTCTCTGTCTCATCTGTAATGGCTTTCTTCTTGTTCAATCCTGCAGCAAAATGGCAAGTCAAATTTTTGCTTTCAAGGAGCCATTTGTGAGCTTTGTTACATAGCTAGTGTGAGCATCAACAACCGTTTATACCAGTCCACTCAGAATCAAATTTATTTCCTTTACCCACAAGAGGCGTCTCCAGTGGTGTAAAGCAACACCAATGTTAACTCCTGTTTTACTTCTGTTTCGATCATTTCTTTTATTCTCAAGTTACCATGCTAACCTGCTAGTGCCAGCGCATTCAGTCACTTTCTGATAGAAGAAGTAATGCTGCTCAGGTGGCATATTATAACATTTTGTCCTGTAAACACAACACTGGCTGAAGCTCTTCGCAAAACAAGTGCTAACACTGGCTATGTAGCAATAGCAAAACTTACAAATAGAGCCTTTAAATGCTGCAGGACTGACACCAAATGATGGTGTTTTCTAGGGTTTAACACATCTGTAGCTGCCTTTTATATGGTGGCGCAGTTTCTCAAATATATTATATTTACATCCCATCTATAACCTTATCTTTATTCTCCTGCTTTGTAAACACCTGTTGCATGTCTCCGTCCTGGACATCGACCGTTTATAAAAAAAAAAGGTTCCAGGGCCGAGAAGTGAAGCCAACGCTGAAGAGCCTTAAACCTTCATTCTTTCTAATGATCATCAGGGGGCGACTGCACTGGTTGGAAAAAGAAGTCAGATTGTATTGAAGTCCATGGGAAAAGGGCCCGAGTTCTCACTTGATTTATTAGCTCAGTAAACATTTTAAGGATATAGACCTTAAAGCAGCATATGTATCAGGGCGTGGCTACTGTGCGACTGACAGACTGTACCACACACAGCGACCTGTGAACAGGGTAAAGAGCAGGTCAGATCCACCCCTCACTCCTCCTCAAAAATGGTTTCTTCTCAATGACTTAATTTCAAACTCAAAGCTCTAAAACATCAGCTCACAAACCAATGGGTGACGTCACGGTTGACACTTGTTCCTGGGAGAGAGATTCAGTCTCTGATGCTCCTCCTCAGCTTTCTTTCAGTTTGTTTCCTGTTTAAAGGATTTTACTGTTTGAAGGTTTTAACTTCTCCAAACTGAGGGTCAATAGAATCTCAAGGCAAATTTTAAGGGAGGTGTGATTCAGTCAGTCACCACCTGCAAAGCTCAAAGGTAAATCTTGTCACAGTGTTCAACTGAGCTTTAACACTGTTAAAAGTAATGCTCCCATTCATATGACTGACACTTGGCTTTATAACATTAAAGCGGAGTAAGAGGGAGAAAGCTTTTGTCAAGTCAGATGTTAGAGTACGAGCTTATGGCAGAACAAAGCACTGCTCCCCCATACAAATCAAACTCACCAAGGAATCAGGAGAAAAGAACCACTTGTTCACTATGAACCAGAACTTAGCTTCCTGACAGAGAGCAGACAGTGGCTTTTCAGCCTGAGAGCCAGATACTGACATTTTCACTTTACTTTATACTCAATAACTACTCTCACTAAGACTAAGGCAAAACACTGTGAACAGCATTAATGGTATTTTTCAGTTTTTGACTACTGGAGGAGTACATTTGATAAAGTCATTAAACAACCTGCAGCCAAACCTGAAAACGTGTAAATGAAAGTAGCTACTGTGTATTGAAGCAAGAAGAAGGCTGTGTTTGGAGATGAAGTGTGTGTGAGAGAGAGAGAGAGAATGAATGGACGTTTTGTGTTGAATGTAGGAAATAAAGCCTGAGAAAAAGACTTGTCATCCAAACAGAGTGAATGACATCAGCTTTTGGCTTCCGGTGAGTTGGCGGTCTCTCTCTCTCTCTCTCTCTCTCTCTCTCTCTCTCTCTCTCTCTCTC
>CM076652.1:22856259-22922240 GCA_038496675.1 Rachycentron canadum
CTCTCTCTCTCTCTCTCTCTCTCTCTCTCTCTCTCTCTCTCTCTCTCTCTCTCTCCAGCGTCGCTCAGGAGGAGTCAATTACATCTGGGGGCGCCGCCATGGCAACGCATGGCAGCAATAGGAGGAGGCATGAAAAAAAAAACAGTGGAAAGGAAAGATGACTGAGGGAAAAAGGGTGAGATATAAAAAAGACATTAGAAGAAAAAGAGGACAGAAAGAGGGAAATAATAAAAATGGGGTGAGAGGAGAGGAGATAAATTGATGGGACAAAAAAGCTAGAAAGAAGGAATTGGGTGAAGAAAGACATAAGTATAGAGGAGAGAGGTAAAAACAGGAAAGGTGAGAAGGAAAAAGTAGATGAAGTGAGAGATAAAATATGAGGAGATAAATTAGGAGAGGAAATTTGGGTGAGGTAAGGAGATGAGGAGATTAAAGACGAAGAGGAAGGGAAGTGTGGAAGAAAAACCAGGGTGAAGAAAAGATGAGTAGAGGAGAAGACAAGCAAGAGAAGAAAGGGAAGACAGTAGAGGAAAGAAGATGAAGAGATGAGGTGAGAAGAGAAAAAACAAACGGTGGAAAGAAAGGAAGGAGGACTAGAAGAAAATGGGTTGAGCTGGAAAAAAACAAGAGGATAAAAGTAGAAGAAGAGAGGAAGCAGGAAAGGGGGGGCTGAAGAAAAAAGATGAGTGGAGAGGAAGGAAAGTGGGTGGAGGAGGAGAGATGGGAGTTAAAGATAAAAGAGGAGGGATAAAAGAACAGGAGAGCAAAGGAGGGCGGGAGGACGAAAAAGGACTGATGGCAAAAAGAAGAAGGAAAGAGCACCAGAAAGAGAGAGGTAGGTAGAGGTAGGTGTGTGTGTGTGTGTGTGTGTGTGTGTGTGTGTGTGTGCGCAGAGCAGTGACAAAGAGCTTTGTTTATGGAGCAATAACAGGCTTATGTGTCTGGACTCTGAGCCATTAATAACACACACATGCACACATGCACACATCAACACTGACAGGCCGGTGGCAGGTGTGAACCCATGCGATTTGTCGTTCTTATTTACACAATGAACAATATTTTCACTGTTTAATTAATTTGATTTTATTACCCTGCTCTTCCTCTCCTCATCCTCCTCTTTACAGCATCACATCTCAACCTGAGCCTCGAAGAATCAAACTCGACAGAAATGTCACAGATTTTCCACATTAAACCTGGACTTTGTTCTCCAGCAGCCAAACTCCTCACAGAAAACACACACATCTCTTTGGCTGCCATTAAGTAGCTCATTAAATAATCACATAAATACACAACTAAAATCACCTACATCAACCCTCCTTTAAGTAAAAATGAATAAATCCTATTCAAGTCTAAAAGTCTTTCTATCATGGCTAAAATATAGATGTTTTTTCTACAGCAGGTTTGGGGTCAGTTCATCTTCAGTTTATCAGGTTGAAATGAGCAGGAAGCTGTTTTCCTTCTCCCTTTGGGACTTTGCTGTTACAGACACCACAGCATAAATAATAATACCCATTGTTACTGCAGTCTATAAAAACTGCAGGTCATTGTTTGATGGTGCAGCTGTAACTCTTCAAGTTTTGGTCAAAGTAATAAAATTATTTCTTTAAAGATTTAACACTTTTTCACATGACCTGAAAGTGAACTGACCCCCGGTTCAGTCACGTGTCAATTAAAAACCAATTTTACACCTTTACTTTCATGATATGTGAACCTGAGCATCTCTCGTCTTTACAAACTACCATGTGATTCATTTAATATTAAACATACACAAGTAATTTGGTGTGATAGCAGACCGCATGTCCACACAAACAGGCCGACAATTCAGCTTCAACTAAATAAAAAAATTTTTTAAAAAATTCAATATTCAGGTAGTCGTCATTATGTATAAGTACATTTATACTAATTACTCAATCGAGTGGTTTTCCCTTTAATTCTAAAATAAAACTATACCACAGATTTCTTCATTTTTCAGAAGAAGATAAAAATACAGCAGGAGACCCACAGTGTGTAGATTACTCTGACTTCTAATACAATCTCTATGACGATCTCTATGAAGTTATTTAAAGGCACATTTACAGGTCCATTTTTCTAATTAACAGCAGTGGATCATAGAAAAGACAATTACAGTTTGATCAAACTGGCTCAAGTTCACTTTATGCAAACGCCTGTATTTTAGACAACAAATCAAAATGGAGTCCTGTCATTTTGGTTGTTTGTATAGATTAAACATCCTGTGAAGAAAAAGAACCTCTAAGTGAATTTAGCAGGTGCCAGGCTGATATAGGCGACATGAAAACATGTATCCCTCCACAGTCTTGAGATCAACCAGCTTGTGTGAGAGTTGCACGACGTCCATCGTTGTATATTACAGGAGGCCATTCTTTGGCTGCACTCGCTCCTTTGGTTAGAGTTTGACTCAAGGTTAAAATGGTCTGAGACTGAGGTTTTCAATCTGTAACCTTTTCAAGCTGATTCCTCTTTATAAACCAGTGTGCAATGTGAAGTCATGGTAACATGGCCTTAAAGGACATTATGAAGTTTTACATTTATTGCATGAAAGGACTGATATCACTCTCATGTCTGTGACTTTAATATGAAAATACATTTAGCAGCCAGTTAGCTTAGCTTAGCTCAAAGCCTGGAAGCGGGATGAAATGGCTACATCTACCTGGCATCATGTCTAAGGCTCAACAGTAACACGTTACATCCTGTTTCTCTTTCATTCAGACAAAAATGCAGTGTACAAATTACAATTCAATGAGCCTCCAGTAAGTTAAAGCGCGTAGCTAAGTACTTTTTCTATGAATTAAACGTATGAGATATATGGTGTTAATTTAAGGAGACGTTGTCTGATGTTTGGACTGAGACAGACATCTTGTATCACCCAGTTTCCAGTCTTTGTGCTGAACTAGGCTAACTGCTTGCTGGCTGTAGTATCATATTTAGCACATAGACATGAGAGTGTTAATACTTTTCTCTGGCAACTCTCAGAAACAAAGTGCATCAACATGTTTCCTCAGGCTTACACTATTCCTTTATGCTGAGGCTGAAATGAAAAATTTCACTGAGTCAAAGTGTCAACTGTCACTCAGCCTTACTTCAGGTTCAAAAACCATTTCAGCTGGAAATGTCTGGAGGTGAGGTCAGAAATAAGGCAGCTGGTGTTTCTATAAAGTAGCAACAAAATCAAACTGAAGGCACAACTGGTGTGGATGTTGGCTTGATGCACTGTTACAGAGTCAGAGCTGGTTTATGAACATGTGGAGAGACACTGAAGAGGCAGAAGAAGGTGATGAGAGGCTGATAAAGGTCCAGTGTTTTTTCCCACGGAGCAGGGAAGGTGTGGATGTGTAGAGCTGAAGAGTCCATGTACAGTCTGAGTGGTTTTATTTACAGAGGCAGAGCAGCCTCACTGCAGAATCAGCATCTCCCTCCGGTAGGTTTTTTATGAATGTGAGCAGAAGTACAGAGGAAAAGATGAAGGAAAGCACAGAGAGACGGATACACTGAGGTCTTCAGATCGTGCCCTCAGATACCCAGGAGTCCTTGTGTTTTTCAGACAGACAGTCTACTCACTGAAGCTGAAGTTGAGGCCGGAGCTCTCTGTGATTGGGGAGGAGGGGCCTGCACTGGATACAGCGCTGGAAGGGATGCTGCCATCTGAACAACATAACAGAAAATTCAGTCAATTATCTCTGTAACTCAGAAACAGGCTGATCCCAGTGAGCACAGCAGTCTGCACAAACATGTCTGAAAACAGATCAATTCTCTGGTACAAACGCTGCCGTTTTAAAACCTCTGTCGACCCGTGATAGAAGCATTAATCTCATTGCTTGCCACCCTGAGCCCTCGCTCCGCTTGGGGTCGGGGCGTGTTTGTTGTGTTACTGTATGTGCATCATGTGGAGGGATACAAAGTGAACACAGAGTGGGGAGTGATCTGGTACAAAAAAGCAGAAAAGCAACAGCGTCATCCCCTTGACACTTCATCCTCTGTTGCCATGGAGAACTTTATGAAAACACTATTTTGGTTTGATAAATCAAACCGCATGTACGTCCATGTGTATTTTGATAATCTGACTAGAATACAGTAGAATACAGAAGTTCTAATCATGAATATTTCAATTGAATTAATGAAATTATTATTTTTTTTTTTTTTAAATAAAAGCATATTTAGTGTCGGCCTGGGATGGCTGAAGTTACATGCTGTGGTGCTCCACACTTGAAAACAACAGTCCTGTAACTACAGAGCAAACGGTGTCACAACAGCAGCAGAACAAGTGTCCTATTCACTCGGCTCTAGCCTCCAGCATCCCTGCCCGTACACTGTGTGATAAACCAGGCTAAATGAGCTCTCAGCAGTTACAGCGGCCCAGATCTGGAGCAGGTGCCGACGAGACAGAGAAAGCCTGAGACATGAAGAGAGAACTGAAAAGCCACCAAGAGTGAATGTAAATAAAACACGGTGGTTGGGGGGGAAAAAAAAGGGAAACATAAGAGAAGATAAGTAAAAGAGATCTGAGAGCAGACGTGTCATCAATCAACAACAGCGAGGAAATAAATTAATCACATCAGGATCCAGGGGGATAAAAGGGAGAGAAAAAAACAGGCTGAATAAAGGAGAAGAAGAGGAGGGTAACAACATTGAAAAGGAGGGACTGAGTTGTTAAAGAGGCTGTGATGTTCTCTCTTGGTCCTATTTTACTCAAGTTGCTTCCCACAGGATGGTCTGCCACACATTTACATTCAGCTGTTATTTAGCTCATGTGACAGTTTGGGGGCTCTTTTTAAATGTAAGCATGCAGAGTATTAATGAAAAGCCCACCTGCTATTATCTTTATGTACAGTCAGTACATAAAGATAATACAGTACAGTGATTTTAGATGACACCTTTACCCAGAGAAATTCATAGGGGCTATTTCTAAATTGCCCCTGCCACAGCTGCTTCTTGCCAGGAGCCGATGGTTGTGTTCATCGCTTGACGAGAGCTTCAGGTATCGTTGCGTTTACAAGAGGTTATAATACTTCCTCCGAGCAGCGCTATGTCTTCAGGGAAAGTTGGAGGCTACACTGAGTCGCTATCGGACAGGCTAGCTGGTTAGCGATAGAGACAAGCGTTAACATTGCCATTGCTTTTCCACCTCTGGAGACAACTACTCTTGGTGAATAAAAGAATAAAGTTTGATGCTGAACTTGCAACGTTTCTTCTAGACTGGTACTCACACAGCTGCTGATGCTAATGTTAGCTCTAGTAGCAATAGCAAACCCTACGAATAGCTTTTTTAAAACAAGCTGTGAAGGTTGGTGATCAGAATAACAACCTATTGATCATCTACTAGTTGACTGACAGATAAATCAATGTCTGATAGTTTTGATAAGCAACAATTCAAGTAGAGCCTGACAGCTCAGTCGTCATCTCATAAACAATTAACAAAAACAATCCCTAATTGATAAATCAATTAATTAAGTTATAAAACAAATTTGGGGTCGTAATATGATTAAAAATGAAATAACTCTGCCTCTGTTTTGACTGTTGGATTGGACAAAAGAAGCACTTACAAGATGTTTGTATGCTAAAAGAAGAAAAAAATTAAATTACCATCTGATGGTTGTTTGCCTCCACCAACAAAGCTAAGGTGCAACAGCCCTTCCTGAGTTACAGCACTGAATAATAACCAGAACATCATTATGTGAGAGTGAAATTGACCTTTGGCCTTTTGGATCTAAAATGTCATCACTTTTATCCTATTAGGCATTTGTGTTAAGCATCATGATTGGCAAAGCAATTTGCGCTATGATCAAAAAATGTTTTGTGAGGTCATGGTGACATTAACCTTTGAAGTTTGGCCACCAAACTCTAACCAGTTCATCTTTAATACATGTTTGTGCCACATTAGAAGAAGTTCCCTCGAGGTGAGATATATTCACGAGAACGGGACGGATGAATGGACAATCTGAAAACATTGTGCCTCTGGTCCTGGCTGTCGCTGGTAAATAAAAAAAAGCTGTGCACCATCACTGACTAATAGAGAAATTGCTTTGCTTTCATGTTTCACATGTTCACAGCCTTTTGGATCATCGTCTTTGTTCATGAACCTGATGGATGGAAATGGATCATAGATGGGCTCAGTGTGCGATCACCATTTCCTGATTCACAGTATCTTGAGGTTTAAAGCAGCTACAGCGCAGCTTTTTAAATTATTTTTCACAAAAACATATTTGTTAACAAAAAAAAAAGAACTGTTTAAAAATAATGGAAATAATGGTGGTCTACAGTCCTAGTTCTGAGCTCTATTGAAGGACAGATGCCTTTGAGATGATGAGGGACTGAGGATGTGACCTTTCTGTTAAGACTCAGTCAGTGTCTGTAACCACAAGGTCATGGCAGATAAATGAGCGTCTATCAGGTCACATCTGCTACCTTCAACGTGAAGGTCATGCTGGATGTGGGGGAGGTGAATGAGTGTGATTCATCTTGATGTCATACAGGTTCTCGTTTTCACACACATGAGCTGCGATGAGCAGCTCTGCTGGATCAGCTGAGGATTAAAAGCCTTGTTCAAGACTGCGCCAAACTGATCACTGCTTAGTGACCTTAAAGTCGATGAATGAAAATGTTACATTAATTATTTTGGCCTATTAGAATCATTCAGATCTCACCAACCAGTCCATGGCTTTAAATGGCGCACATTCAAACAGGCATTATGGGTATTTAGTGCCATAGGCTTTGTTGGAAGCCGTTTTGAAAAGGGCAGGTGATTTAAAAAATGAACTGGAAGGTGATAAATTGAATCATCTGTTACATTGACTCATCATATGAGGTAGAAGAGTTTGCTGAAGAGGACACACAACACAACAAGACGCAGCTAGTTAGCATGTCGCTAGCTGTTTCTTGCACTTGTACAAACACCAAAACAGCTTCTTTTGAGCTGCCAGTAATTCCTCCCTCAGGACACTGATTGGTCCAAATTAGAGAGAAATCAAGCTGCTTTGTAAAGTTAACGCACAGTAGTGTTTGGTTTCGTCAAAGTATTGGTTAGTGTCAACAAGGTATTTCTGGTTTTTATGTCTTAGAAACTGCCTTGTGCAGTGAAACCTAGTTGACATACTGCATGATGACATAAAAATCCTGGAATCACTCACGCCACAGAGGCTGACTTGGAGGCCGGAGAGACGTCTCAGATCCAGAGGAGGACAGAGGCTGCTGAGGGCTGTAGAGAGATGTCTGGCTCTGAGAGTCGAACAGGCCGGAGAGCGCTAGAGCAAAGACAGAAAACACATCACGGTCGCTTTCTAAATTTCAAATAGCAACAGTGTGGCCTATGATCACAGGAATTTTAGGGCAAATTCAGGAAGGAACTGGACAACTAAATATGAACTCAGTCATCATCCAAATCCTTTGTAATCAGGGACTCCAGTGTACGACCTGCAGACATTAAGGGCATCGTCCCTGATGCAGCTGTGTCATTCATTGATTATTTTTTGCTTGAGGAATTTTTACCTTCAGTAACTGAATCACATGATTAGTTGAATTAAGGTGACTTGTACAGCCTCTCAAAGCTTATTCTCGAATAATCTTGGACACTGTGTGTTTATGTTCAGGATCACCCCTTTTGAATAATCCTAAAACTGGTCATTAACCCAGTACAAACTCACTTGGACTTAATGGTCACAGTTTCCTTTCAAATCCAATATAATGGAGCAGAGAGTCAACACAACATGAGTCACTGTCCAAGTTCTGAGAGAGTGAACTTTACTTTGCAGCAGGAAAATGTACCAAAATAAGACTGGAGGCAGAATTTAACACTTTTTCAAACATAAAAAAAAAAAAAAAAGTAACAAGATTTTAAGTTTTAGCCTTAAAATGTGGATGGTTTGGAAAAAACGTACCTATATATATTATATACAATATTTGCAACTATTTGTGTTTTCTATTGCTTCCCTCTTATAAGAAACCCGCATTTCATAATTAGTGGAGAACTCATCAATGAAAACATGACGTTATCTCTGGCTCACAGTGCAGACCCACCTTTCATGGTTTTGGCGTGGACCTCGCTGCTGCTTTCACACACCGTGTTGAGAAACTCATCCACCTGTTTCAGTGAGAGCGAGTTGTGCAGCGTCTCCAGCGGGTAGATGGATGGCACCATGGAGCAGCCTTCAAACCCTGCAGCACAGACAGGACAGACAGATGTACAGCCGATCGGACCAAAAGATGGAGGAGTGGTGACATCACAGCTCTCTGTGCATGTTGGCTGTTCACTCTCTCACAGCGGCGGCGGCCATTTTTATTTGTTAACTAGCCACACAAATGTTTTGGCTGCAGTAAGAGCTGCAATTAGTCATTCATCACTTTTGGCTGATTCACAGTTGGCAAACTAGACTAACCAATATATGTCAGCACACATTTGAGTAATATGGCTGATGTTAACTGGTTAATTCCTTGGTTAGTGAGACCATAACAATAAAGACAGTTCTGATCACTGGAGAAAGTGTCATATGTACAGGATGTGCACCAGTCCACTCCAATTCAAACCACATGGAGGAGTATTCGTTTTCATTGTGTTGATGTTTTTGGCACAGTGGACAGACCTTAAGTCAGACTTGTATGGAAAGTGTTTTCATGTTTGGTTGTCTATTTACTCAAAAAAGAAAAAAACAAAAACAAAACACTACTGAGCTTTGTATGTGCACAGAAGGGTCAGGTGTTGCATTCAATGATTATGATTATTATTACGATCTGCATACTGTTGCCATAGTAACTGCCAATTGTTGCTATCATTATATCATCATTTTAAGGCTGATGCTTAAGGAACTAGTGTATATATGAGCCGGCATTAGAAACAAGGTGCTGCCAACAACCAGGGAGCAAAAAGATGGTGCAGTGTTTACACTGTAGAAAAAGAGCAGCTTTGTTCATTTTTTTTAAACAGATGTTCTTTAAAAGAGAGGTGCATATACATGTATTTCACCTCCACCACTTCTTTTTTTTTTTCTTTTTTTTACCTTGGTAATCAATATCCAATATCTAATCATGACAGCATGTGGGAAGAAATTGGCCCAACAATAATCTGGGCTGCTGAAGTGTCCTTGAGCAAAACAATAGGTGTGAACTCTGACCTTGATGATGAAAGATGATTTCTCTTTAAAGATCAAATGTGATATATTATTATTTTACCTTGTGTTGTATATAGTTATGCCCAGAATATATAACAAACATATTTTGGGGTTGGCATAAATTCCTGTGGATGTATAGTCATGAATGTACTTTATACTTTATGAAGAAAAATAGTAAATGTCCTGTGGCAAGCTGACTTTAAATACACAAACTTACAGCAAATATAGTCAAGAAGCATTCAGTGCAGCCCGACTATGAACATGATGATGAAGTCATTCAAAAAAAAAAAAAAAACAGAAATGGATGGAGGTTTCACATCATCCATCTCCCCAGAGAGCATGCTGATCAGCCTCGCATGTCTACATGACTAATGTGTTACGACTACAGATATTTTCATGGCTGAAAACAACTTCTCCAGTATAACAACATAAGCTGAACAAATTGCACTCAGCATTTAATGGACAGGAACTGCTCAAAATCTTAAGGGACCAAGATATAAATCAATGTTTCTCATGGGACGATTCCTGTGCCCCTCCATGGACATCAGTTCACTCGATTTTATATCTATATAGACCAGAGGAGAGGCAGGAAACATCACAGACAGCTGTTTTGTAGTTTTTACAGGACATATTTTATCTTTCAATCTTTTCCTAACTGGAAAAGATTTCAGCCAAAGCAGCTTTGTTCATTAGACCAAGTCGAGATGACTGAAAACATTCTGCCAAAGCTTTGATGAAAAATAAAAACTGCTGAATTGATATTAAAAAGCCTCAGGAAAGTGCTTTGCTGGCTCAGCAAATAAAGACGTGTGTCACATATTTACAAGTTTGATCTTGTTCTAGGTTGACGACATGACATTTATCCTCCCCTCTAAATGTTTATTCTGCCTTTACTCAACTGTCTAATGAAGCAGGAGCTGCATAGAAATATCACTGGATGGCATCCATCTCCTTCCCCTCCTCCTCCTCATCTCTGCTGCAGCCTCTTCGTATGGATATCAAATTCAGCTCACACACTAGATGCAGTGGGAGCAGAAAACACTGATGCTGTACTGCACCATATATTCAGCCACTTGCAAACACAAATAAAGGAGGACAAAAAACAATGAAAGCAACAATGGTATTTAAAAGAGCAATAGAAAATAAAATGTTACAAAGCCAAAACATTCTCAATCTGCTTGTCCCTGTCGCAGAACATCTGTAATTTACTGCAGTCGTCTCTGGAAATTGTGCAGCTCCGGAAAGGTTGCACAACGTGCCAAGACGTGCTCCAAAAACTCTTTATATAATCAGCAGTTTATGACCAGGCTACCACTTAATTAGCCAATTAAAATGAGGGATAAGATAACGACCCAAATCTTTCAACAGACACTCACATATTTGCCACCTGGCCAGGAAGCACATTTTACAAACACTGTGGGAGACAGCGGAGCCGGCACCCAACCTTTGCTGTGCGAAGGCCAAATTGGTGCCGTCACTACCCCTGACTCCAGTCTGAAGACAGAGCTCATTACTGAACGAGTGCCCACTTTTGAAAGGCATTTTCACAATGCAGGAAGCATTTCTCTGGATGAAGCATGCACACAATGCAGTTAGACAAGCCTGAAGCTCTTCTCACACAGAAGAGTTCGCTTTTGAGTCTGAAAAATGACACAGGAGTGAGCAAGAGTAAGACTCCTGTGTCATTTTGTATCAACGTTTCCAGAACAGACTTAAAGTAACAGTGCAATAAAAATTTGAAACTTCTGTACCTTGATGTTGTTAATGTTCATTATCTCTTGGTTTTGAGAAATGTTTAGATTTTATATACAAGTAACCTTTCCCCCTCTTTCTGTAAGTCCCTTTCCCTCCTTCTCTTTTCACTGGAAAACAGTTCAAGTTAAAATATTGCAAAAATGTTTTAAAACATGGCTTAAGTGGAAAAGTTGGTTTATCATTCAAAAGAAAATATAACAAAGTGCAATAAAATAAATTCTGATTGAAACTTATGACCCATCCTTCACTTTGGGACATTCATCAAATCATTCAATCAAAAGTGAATTGGGCAAATTGTGAATGTAATAAACTGTTTTTTGATTGTTAGCTAGTGGCTGATTGTACCTCTCAAGGTAAAATCAGGGATCTGAGGCCTATGTTTGGGTGTGAGGTTGAGGTCTAACTTCATCATTTAACCCTCAGTCTTTGACCATCAGGTGAGGGAGGTGTGGGTGAAGCTCAATGATCTACTGCTCCCTAACTCGCTCACCTTCTGCATCTCTCTACAGCTTTGCATTTGAATGTGTTCACAAAGCCACGCTCACTTTTGCACAACGCAATCAAATTAGTGATCTATCATATTTACATGCATCACACTGGAGACAGCGCTCTAACTTCCTTTTCACTTTAATTCAGCAGAAGAAACTGTCAGACTGCTCCTGTCCTGCTGGGATCACTTCATACTGACTGGTTTAAGAAATCTACATAAGATTTCTCTTTTATCAGTGTGTAGTGCAGGTTCCAAACATAATCAAACTAATTATTCACTGTGACTTTAAGTATGATGAGGAAGACTTCCTGCACTTCCTGCTTTAAAAGCCACTGTTAACCCTCTGGCTGTCATGCAGAACAACACAGGATCAGGTTCACAGCTGGACATGAAATTGAGCAGGGCTGCAGATGTTCAGATGATCAGGCAGCAATATGAAGAAAAAGGATGAGAGCAAAAACCAGACTGGAAAACCTACACACTACAACTACAGTTGATGCAAAGCTCAGCTGTCATTGGCAACGTCCCACTTGCTCCAGGTCGGCGAAAGGGGCAAGAGGGAGTCGAAAGAGGAGGCAACAGGGAGTGAGCGGGGGAGTATGGGAGCTGACCATGGAGAGATTCTGGGAGCTCCTGACCAGACATCAGCCAGGTCTTGAGGAGGCGGAAGTGGTAGGGGCAGTGACGCAGGTGGTGGGCCATGGCCCTGTCCACAGCCAGAGGGGCAAACCCCAGCAGGGCCAGCTCAGTGGGAAGCCCCTCCAGCAGCTGGATGACAGGGAGCTCGTCTGAGGGCACAGGAAGGACAGAAGAAGAGATAGAGAGAGTACAGTGGAGCAGGAGGAGCTGTGCCACAAGTGAGCACAGAGCTAAAAGAGCAGTGTTGCTCTGAAGAAGAGTCTGAATAGATAAATACCTCAAAAAATGGGGAATGGCCTGTGTGACTTAAATGAATTAATACACGCTTTGACCTTTAAGTTTTGAATGAAGCAGACCAACCAAGCCTGAACACTCCTGCAGGCATCCACCAACAACTGACACACTCCTGTCTTCTTAATTCAAACCAAACAAAGTCTCAAACTAAAGACAGCAGCAGCCGATTCTCCATGAAATTACAAGTTAAAAGTAATCTGTGATTAAACACCAGAGAGACAGATCAACGTCACACGTGAGCCAGAGTCATCAATAATATTGCTGACAGCTCTCTCAAATAAAGGATGGATATTTGAGACCCATGACTTTGTTACATGTGTTACTATGTATGTACCACTCAACTGAGCTGACAAGGTGAGGTTTTAAACCTGGTAGAAATTGATTTTTTTTGGCCACCTTGGGACAGTGGAAACATGCACAAGACTGATATATCATAATCTTTTAAGTTGATTGATAAATGTTCGCAAACCCCTGTCACCCCACATCACTCCCGTCCCAAATGCCCGTGGTCCCTGGTCTCCAAATGTTCAAGCCATTGTTAGAAATCTTGGAATACTGCCGACTCAAACCGAACCTTTGACCATCACCATAACAAAACCTGTGCTGTCCTGCTTCCTCCACATCAGACTGGCTTCTTCTGGCAAACTCAAAGGTCAGTTTCCCACCTCTAACTAGTGCAGAATACAGCAGCTGGGGTTCTTACAGATTTAAGTGTTTTTACTGTCTTACTGTTAGTGTCACCCTTTTATTGTGTCTGCTTGAGTGTGTGTGTGTGCATGTGTGGTATCTGCTCCCTATAATTTATTTTGTAGTATATTATGTATATTAAGCCATGTTTCTGGTCACCTGTGTCTAATATTCACTCTTTTTCAGCTCTGGTTTTGGTCTCTACCAGCTGCTAGGAGCAACATTTGTCTCTGTAGGTGCTGATGATCCACTGTGTTCACAAGCTTGTTGCCAATTGTATCTGGCTCTTTGAGAGCGGTGAGAGTGAATCCAGACAGTCCAGACACTGAAACAGTGAGCACACACCCACTACAGAGCTCTGTAAAGTCAGAGGGAGCTGCAGATCCAGGTGATAATCCTCTGGAGGTTCATCACCATGAGTGACATCTTCACATCATTGCATTGTTTGCTATTGTTATCTCATACATTATAATAAAAACATTGTTGTATTAAAGCTGCTTTAGCTCACACAAGATAAAAAAATCCCTTAGTGAAGGTAACAAAAACAGCCACAGGTCATTTTCTACCCTGGTCAGTTAATCCATTCACATCAGAGAAAAACTTAAATGATGAAGAAATAACCATGGCTGCTGCTCAAAGACTGCTTAAAAACAAATGACAACTCACACAATACACATACTGTTTGATACAATATTTCACCAAACAAAGTTACAATAAAAGAAGACTGTCCACTGACCATCATCATAAATATTTCATCAGTGGTAGTTTGCTAATTTTTTCAGTGGGCATTGTCGATTTATATATAAATAAAATGCATTACTTTCTCGCTCAGCTGAATGCGTTCGGGTGTGTGTGTGTGTGCATGTGCGCTGTGTGTGTTACCTGCACAATTGTCAACCGGAGCCTCATACTACTTACCCTACTTTAATCAAAAGATAAATAATTCACACCAACTAACTACATTGATTTAGGATTATCTAAAAGAAAATATTCAATTGAAAAAGTTTTATGTTTAATAGTTTAAATGTTTTCAATAAAAGCCTCCAGCAGCAGCTATACATTAGTTGGCATAAGACTATTACTCTTTAAAAACACGTGTATATGTGACTTTTTAAAACAGATCTGACATCATCACATGATGTTCTACACTTTTCAATGGAATATAATCAAAAACCAAGAGACAAAAACAAAATAGCTGCAGGTCCCAGAATCTGAAATGATCTGAAAAAACAAACAAACAAACAAACATACTATACTATAGTCAGCTATATATATTGTTTTAAAAAAAACATGATTATGATTAACTACGTTATTTCAGATCTTACATCTCTATTCAACACACAGACTATTTGAGCTTTTTGTCCAAACTCTTTGTCAAACTCTTATTATATCAGATTTCTGAATGACACAGCCTCTGCTCATCCCTCTGAGCAAACGTGTCAGATGATTGGACGACACCTCATTTCTCCTGCTGAGCTACAGTCAACACTAATCAGGCGACCGACACATGCTGAGCTGTTTCTGAGCTATTTATCTGAATCCTAAACACCATTCAGTGAGATCCACATACCCTACCAGGACTTGTAGTCAGTTACATGCTGTGCAGCAGCTCTTGATTTGCTGCTTCTCAGTCTAAAAGAGCTAAAAGAGCCAGTGGGGCTGCCATCAGTGAGCTCATCCATGAATGAGCTCCCCTCCATACACAGTGGTGGTGCAATGCTGCTTCAAACACGTTTCAGGAGAGTTAAGAGAGGATTTCATCAAACTGCAGCTTGAAAAATTATGAGAAATCTTTTCAGAAAGACCTGAGGAGTTACCAAATAAAACAGCTGATGTTTCCAAAAGGAAAAAAAAAAAATTCATTGGCTACTCACCAGTGAAAAACGTAGACAACACTGAAGGCAAAGAGATTCGGCCATGTTAGAAGCTTAATGTGGAAGAAAAGACTGCTGAACCTTTCCTTCTTTGCACAGGCTTTACAGCTACAACAATTATTGATGACAATTATTTTCTCAGTTAATCAATTAATTGTTTGTTCCCTGAAATATCAGAAATTGTTCATTATCTTATATTATCTAATATCCTTAAGTTGACATATTCAAAATGTCTTGTTTGGTCTGACCAACATGTTATGGACCAAATATTCAGCAGCTGGAGAAACTTCAATAACAATTTTTTAGCATTTTTCTTAAGAATTTAAAGTGAATGATTTAACAACTATCAAAAGAGTTGCTATTTTTTCAATCAACTAATCAATGAGATTTTCTGTTATAGCTAGTCAATCAGAAAAAAGAAGTTGCTTGTGGCACAAATTAGATGAATAAAAATAAAATTACAAATCAAATTAATGTGGAAAAAACTTTGTCAGCGTTTTGGTGCACAGACCTGTATTAGGTTATTTTACCTGATGATGAAAATAATGAAGGATGGAGAGATGATAAAGTTTGGTATGAAGAAATTCTGCTTCCAACTGAGAAAATCAATGGAAAAAATCTCTAAACTCAACAGTAAATAGACTCAATAGTTATGATCTAAGCTGATGAATAACTAATCAAGTTGAACACTTCTCATCCTTGACCTGTTGGACGTTTAAGTAAAAAACAAACTGCATGAGTCAAAAACCAACAAATGAATGAGGAAACAGTCACAAGAACCACACAGAGATCTTCCTGTGTAGCAGCTCCTCACCTATGTGTTGAAATGCAGCTCACATGCAGCTTGAGGAGACACCTAAGCATCCACTGCACAGGGTTTTTTCTGATGTCCAGGGGTTTAACTTCTCACCTTGGTGCAGTGACTCTAGTTGTGATCAGTGCACCATGATTACACTGGTGGGTGTGGTGAGAGGAGATTTGTCTCACACCCACGGCTGATGCATGTGGAAACCCAAAAATGACTCTTTAAAGTTTGTAGCCAAAACTAACAAATGAATAGAATAAATGATTTTAAATGAACAAAAAGTGCAGCAGAGGATATGTTATGATGTGTGCACAGATTATCTGAGTGTGGAAATATATCTGAGGAAGGAGATATATTCCACATGAGGCACATACATCCATACTGTGAGGAAACAGTGGGATCAGAGAGGCAAATTAAACAAATGCAGGCAGAGCAGGTGGTGTTAGAGGTGAGGTCCGAAAACAACACAAGGTACAACAAACACTGAGGGTGTGTGGAGAAACAGAAACTTGTGAGGAAAATTTGGAATCCTGGAGACGTTTAATGTAATTAACGCAGCCAAAACGTCAAACCCCCAAAAACAGAAAACACAAGAGATGTTTTCCCACAAAAAGGTCATGCAAGATAACAAAGAAAACTGGAGGAGTGTCGAAATAAACTTGAATAAATACAGACATACCATTAGTCGGATGCCTGGCAAACGACACAGAAAATCTCTTTACTGCCGGCATAGAGAACAGCTCTGAGGAGATAAGAAAGGTAACTGGTATTACTGGGACTGTTGGCACCTGTGTCTGCCTGGTTGCCTGTCTGCATGTGTTAACATGAGGGGGAAAAAAGAGGAGAGAAAAACAGGGTGAAAGAGAGAGTTGGCCTGTCCATTCATCAATGTCCGTCTGCCAACCACCATGCGTGAAAATGAGAGTAATCTCTGAATAAACAAAGAGGAGATGAGCTATCAGAGGAAGTGAAAGGAAAGGTGATGGCGTGTATGGTGTAAATGATGGATGTTTTGGTCGAATAATAAACATGCAGGAGGAGGGATGCTGAGTCTTAATCTGAAGGGCGTTGCTCTGTGACAGAAAATCTGAGAATCCACTCTACCTTTTCTACCCGTCCTTGGACGACTGTCAGCCATCGACTCTCTTCTTGAATTTGAAAGTGCTACTTTGACGAGAATTAGATGAGAAGTTTGACACCTATCTTATGACTGCAGCCTCTTAGCTTTTTTTAGCATAAAGCCTAAAACAGGAACATATGCAGCCTGGCTTTGTCTAAAAGTAGCTAAATCTTCCTATATATGCCTCTAAAGACCACAAATTAGCATGTTATTTCTCATTTGCTTAATTCATTCTAAAACTGAAGTCATGTTTCTTACCACCTGATAAATAAGTCTAGTATTCACTCTGTTTGCTCTGTTTTTGGTCTCCACCAACGCCTGAGAGAAACATCTGGCTCTTTAGCTGCTAAATGCTCCACTATGTTCACCAGCCACTAATCTTGTCTGTATATCATATGAGCAGATAGCATGATGAATCAAAACAGCCAGAAAACCAAAATAAGTCAGGTGATGGCTCTGTGGTTTCAGTGATCATTATATAAATTAGTGATTATTATATAAATAATATAATAATTTGTCATGTAAAAATAACCAATATACCAAACCAATATAAATCACTGGATTCCCACTCAAATAGATAGTAAATAGCTTTGCAAATAATGCAGATGTAAATCTGATCTAATGTCCAGGATCACTACAGTATGTCTTATTTGAGAAAAAAATTGAGAGAATATTCACATCTACATGATTAATAGTGTTAATTGACATTATGTTTCAAACCTATTCAAAAGAACATATTTTGAACATGATGGGTGGTGTTGATAAAGGTGTATGAAATCATCTGACAGGGCTGTGGGGGTTCAACAGACTAACCAGATTAAAAAGGTTGGCATCCAAACCCTCCTTTCATGTTTCCAGTAACATAAGAGTGATGTTTTGTCCTGAAGCAGCCTCCTCTTCCCATAAATGAACAGCGTGGACGTCAGTCCAAACCCCCGACCTGTGTCTCATAGAGCAGCACACAGCATGATGGTAGAGAACTGAGAGAGGAAAGCATCGGTTTGCACCTGACAGTGAGCAGCCTCGCAGTCAGAGTGACACCCGGTGGACAAACTGAACAACTCAGTTTCCTGTGTTTCAAAGCCGCAGTGGGAGGAAAAGTCCCTGCAGTTTGGACAACATGCAGATCCATATGTGTGCATATAAGATGCCAGTAAAATCATCTGCTGCTGACTGAGCCTGATGGCGTTGTGTTCATCTTTGGAAGCAACTCGACAAACTTGTGTAACTAAACAGCTGTGACCATGAGAATGATATCCAACACAGATGTTTGGGATAATTAAACCTAATATAAGGACCCCTGATGGTTGTGAATACAATTTGCTTGAACTCACCATTGGCAACATAAAACCAAGGGGAAAGCGCAGGGAGGGGGAATGAGACTGCGGATTACATGAAGGTGGATTATTGGGTCTTGAAAATATATCTGTTCCAAATAACAGGCTGAGTTTCTTAATGTGAGGATTACCATAAATTGTGATTAATGAGAAAAGCCAGACTCGTGGGTTCCAGACACAAAAACTACTTTACTTAATTATGAAATTAAATTCCTTGAGAGAGGATCTATGAACATACTGTACGACAACATGCACAGAGAGAGGACATTCCAGCACATTTGCACCCAAGCAGGCAGGGGTGTGATCAGTGAGTGGTCATGCTGATCTGGAAAAAACACTGATCACTGATAATGTCACACAGTTCAATGTAAGGTTGCATTCCCAGCATCTGCTGCACAGCCGGTCTCTCTGCTGTCACATCAGTGCCATGATCATGCACACTGTAAGGTAAATCACTCAGAAGAAGGTGACGCAACAGTCTGAAATTGCTGGTTCGTTTTGGGAAAAGGGAGCGAAAGGAAAGGGAGCTTTGATCCAAAATCAGTGACAACAGTGAAGAGTCCCAAAAATCAAAAGTATTGGAAGCTTAGGGAGAAAAAAAGAACAAAAAAAGAAGATATTTTAAAGCCAGGAAGAGAGTTTGGAGACCTCAAAAAGGGATAGGAAATAAAAAAAAAACAAAAAACACCTGCCTTATGGAGGAAGGCTGACAGCGGTGTGAACATACCAAACATGCCAATCTGGCATGGCAGACTCCCGGGAGACAGAGGTGGTTTTCGGTGGTGGTGGTGATGCGTGCGGACGTAGTCGCGCAGGTTGGGGGCGCTACAGGACACCCCGAGGGCAGAAGCACTGAAGAGGCCAGAGCAGAGCGAGCCTGTGTGAGGAGGAGCCGGGGTGGGAGGTGTGTGGGGTGAGGGGAAGGGTGGAGGGTATGTATTAGTTTTTTTTTTTTTTTTTTTTTTTTTTTACACACCATGCCGTTATTGTCATAATAAACTTTTGCTTTGGGCAGTTTTTGGCATGAGTGTGTGTTCATCTCAAAGGATGTACAACTGTGTGAAAACTTTGTAAATACAGTTAGATTGACTTTCATCTTTTTGCTTTGTGAAGAAAAAAATCCGTTACAATCTGAAAACCAGGCTGCTGTTTGTTGATGACATGCAAGCTACAAGGTTTTCACAACAGGGTCTGCATCTATAAGACCTGTGTGTGTTTATGTGGGTACATGCATATGTATGCACCCACATAGTGCATACAGGGCATGTATGTTTTGTATGCAGAAAGCAGCAGAGGCATGATGAACAGGCCGATTCAGGGGGTGGGACTGTCTCAAACCAATACCAAGCAGCCACACTCTCATACATTTGTTTTATAAATTATAGAAATGAATATTTGAGTTTGTAGTTTGCAGGTTTGCAGCAGAGGAGGGAAAATCTTTGCAACTCCAAAGAAAAACAAATGAAAGGGCATCAGTGTTGAGTGTGCGCCTCATTCCTTTGTTCTATAAACAGTGTGAAGGTATGAAAAGCAGCTTGCTGAGGTCGTCCCTGACACCTGCTGCTCTCGTCTGTGGCCTGAGCAGTCAGCCTGGTTGGAGATGAACAGGGAGGGATCACTTGACGGACTCACACTTAGTATACATAACAAACCGACAGACTCCACTCCAGAGAATACCCAGAGGCTTCATGGAGCTGCTTTGATGTTGTGTAGACACAGAAGCAACTGCTACTTCCAGACCTGCGATAATCAAGCTCTGAGTGACTTGATGATTAACAGTTAGGGAGAAGCGGGACTACAAGCAAACTGCCCTTTTGCCCGCTCTTATCTTGTCTCTGAGTGTTTTTTACATATTTGGAAACTGGCTCTCTTCCTTTCTTGCACATATTCATTTAGTTTAATTGTCTCTTTTAGCAAACAAAAGAAGTCTTATCATATTAAACTACAACTTCCTTCAGGATGATGCTCCGATACTCTAGCTGCATGAACAAATGTATGTATTCTTAAAATAGAATAATGAATGATTTAATCAAATTACTGCTTAAGTACAACAGAAGTAAAGAATGACATTTTAAATATTTGGTGCAGGATTTAAAAGCACATCATATATTCCTGGGTAATATCAAGTTGTGCCAAATGTGTTGTGTTAAGATGTTTCCTCTAGCCAGATGTGATACAAGGGTTTCAAACTCCCAGTGAGTCACGCATGATGAAACTGTTTCGACAAAGTGACTCCACTCCCCGTTCTCGCATTCATAGTTTTATGGTTTTGTCCACACGTCTTGATTTAGCCACCGACCTTTCATGCTTGTGTGAGTGTCGCCGTGTTAGCAGGTTGTTGGGAGGTTACATGCCCTTGGGAACTGTACATACAGCAACACAAGAGTCCTTCAAGTGTTCTTTCAAAGGAAAAAAGGGTTATATCTACTGATGTGGAACAGTTTGGGAACAATAAATTCACATAACATTTACATTTTACAAAGGGTCCATTGTAGCAAGAGGACGAGCCCAAAAACTTACCTATAACTAAACCTATTTGATTTACGATTTAAGATTAAGATGTTACCAGACACCAATTAAAACCTTGTCAGACTGTGGTGTACATACTACATAAAACTATAGATGCTAAGAACAATATCTGGAGACTCTCATACCTATATTACTTTTAAATAATGTACAATCAGTCTGTTAAGACCAGATTTTTTCTTCAATGACATCTGAAATTATCAGAACAATTGCTCTTAATTAATCTTAATTTTTGTTTTAGAGTCAGTGGTTTTATGTCACATTTTCTTTCACCAATAGTTTATTTATTGGCCCCAACCTAATGGCTACATCAGGTGTGAAAGGTTATCAGTCACTGTCTGGTAACGCCACAGCTGTTTTCTAGTCCCCAACAGGCTAAATCTAAGTGGGATTTGTGTGTGCACTGTGTTTACACTGAGAAATGCTGTTGATGTGCACTGTTGTCCCATGATGCACAAATGAAATGAAGAAGCTACTCACAGCTGCAAAAAGGAAAATAAACTGATCATGACAAACAAAAATCTCTAGAGAAACATTTTAGTTTCCTGTTGAGTTTAGTTATTGTTTACAGGCTGCATAATCAAATGTTATGTAGTATATACTCAATTAGTATGTAGTCATTGGTTGTATTCCCACATTGCAGTGTTGATTCAACAGCAAAACTCTAGCAAACAAAGCCTACTGATTCAGTTTGATCATAAGAAGCCAGGTTCAATTCCTGTGCACACCTCAGAAGTAAGGGACAGAAACACCTACAGTATGTTCACTATGTTGTCACCTTATCACCTGGCCGGGATATCAGTGCCTCTCCGAACGCTTTGTGACACCAGAGATCCTGCAGTTGGTTGTGAACACAACTCTCCCCACTGACCTCTTGCCTACATATTTTGGAGTCTGATCCTGTTCGGCTGCTGCTAAGCTATGCGACCATCAGAGAGCGAGAGAGGGGGGGGTAATGGAAAAAAAAAAGAGGAAAGAAAAACAGACAAAAAAATGTAGGAGACAGAGAGAGATGCGGAAGGTGGGAGGGGTGAGGGAGAAGTCACAGTCAGGGCTTCAGAGGATTGGTGATGACAGCTGGAGATAAACGTGATGTAAGGTCAGTGAGCTTGTTGGTAGAAAAGCTCTCTCTCCTTCACACACATGTACCAAAGACACACACGCACGCACACACAGACACACACACAGATATGAGGTGCCCACCTAGACCACTGGCTGGTTTGATCTCAGGAGACTGGCGTGAACACGAGGGGAAGAGTCGGTGGGACGTGCAGCCTTTGGAGGACTGGGTGGGGGAGGTCTCAGAGAGGACCTGAGTGGGGCCATGGAGACCAGGGGTTAAGACTGAGACAGTTACCCCAAATCAGGGACCTGATGTCTCCCATTCATTTAAACAAAAACACAAACAGTTTGAAGAACGACCTCAGAAGAGACTACACTGAACATTATTAGGACTACACTCTGCCTGCTGCTTTAATACCAACACTATAGTCTGGTACCTCCATGGAGCCAGTCTTGCGGTTGCGAATCATTGGAGACCTTCGCTGGATGTTGATCGGCTCTGAAACAGGAAGTGCCTGGTCTGGCTGGTCCTGGGAGAGGTCCTCCAGACTGCCCTGGTTCGGCTTTTTATCTTGATTCTGGTCAGAGAACAGAGGATAGAAAAATAACTGATCACTGAAAAATAAAACAAGTAAAACAACAAATATTTCAATGTAATCTTCATATGAGACTAAACAATGTCATGAATAATATATTTCAGTGCAAGGGGCCAACTTAATTTTCAAAAACAGCCAAAACAGCCCTGACCCGTCTAGGCTTGGACTCCTCTAGACCTCTGAAGTTGAGTATCTGGACCAAGACGTTAGTAGCAGATCCTTTAAATCTGCTGCTTAAGTCTTTAGAGTCAGATGACTTTAAGTCCTGAAGTTGTGAGGTGGAGCCTCCATGGATCAGACTTGTTGGTCCAGCTCATCCCACAGATGCTGGATTGGATTGAGATCTGGGGAATTTGGAGCCAAGTCAACACCTTGAATTGGTTGTTGTTGCTCAAACCTCCTGAACCATTGTTGCAGTGACAGGGAGCATTATCCTGCTGAAAGAGGCCACTGCCATTAGGGAAGACTGTTTCCATGAAGGGGGGGACTTGGTCTGAACAATGTTTGGGGAGGTGGGACGAGTCAAAGGAACATCCACATGAATGGACCCAAGGTTTCCCAGTAGAACATTGTCTAAAGCATCACACTGACTCCATCAGCTTGTCTTCTTCCCATAATGCATCCTGGTGCCACGTCTTCCCCAGGTAAGAGACACACACACACACACACACACACGGTATAAAAGAAAACCTGATCCCTCAGACCAGACCACCTTGGTGGTCCAGTTCTGCTGCTCATGTGTCCATTTTAGGAGCTTTTGGTGGTGGACAGGGGTCAGCATGGACACCCTGACCGGTCTGAGGCTACACAGCCCCACACACAACAAACTGTGATGCTCTGTGTTCTGACACCTTTCTATCAGAACCAGCATGAACTTCTTCAGCAGTTTGAGCTCCAGTAGCTCTTCTGTTGGATCAGACCACACGGTCCAGCCTTCACTCTCCACCACCATCACTGAGCCTTGACCCCTGACCCTGTCTGTGGTCCAGTGGTTTTCCTTCCTTGGACCACTTCTGCTAGGTCCTGACCACTGCAGCCCGGGAACATCCCACAGAGCTGCAGTGTTGGAGAAGCTCTGACCCAGTCACCACATCACAGTTTGGTCAAGTCAAGTCAAAGTCGGTCACATCCTCACACTCGACCATTTTTCCTGCTTCAACACATCAACTTCAGGACTAAATGTTCAGCTGCTGCCTGATGTATCCACCACTGACAGGTAACCATGGTAACCAGGTAATAAACTATTGACCTCACCTGTCAGTGTCATAATGTTATGGCTGATCTGTGTATAATAGATGCTAAAAAAAAATCTGATAAATGCTTTGATTATAAGCGAAACATGCTCTAATGTAATGGCCGACATACCAGTGTGGTAGAACATAAAATGCAGATGTACAAGGCAAAAAACCTGATGTTGACAAACAATTTAAATGTCACTGCATTGGGTAGCAATGGCTCTATGTATGGACAGTTGTGTTCTTGCCACACAATGCCACAAAACTAAAAATGTAAGTCATCACTGTACAAGAAGGAACTCACCAACTTTTCAAAATAACTTCCCCTAAAAAGATATAAAACTGAATGTGATTATGCAACACCATCAAACTTTGTGTGCATGTAAGCAGAGAGAGGAACAGGCAAAAATATCCAGTGCTTGCAATTCATAATTAACAATTAATCAACTTGGGAGCCCTGGAGAGCTCGTTATCTCTTTAAGATATAACCACACAACAAATATGACCAGAAAGAAAAAGATACAGTGGAAAGTGGAAGCCCCAGTAGCAACTAAAATACAGAGATAAATGGCTCGACTTAATTCAGATATTGTTCTGCAATTATGTGCATCTACAGAAATGGAAAAAAATATTAATGGAGAAACTTAAGAAACTATTTTTTAAAAGCAAAACACTACAGACATTCATCTGTGAGATTTGCTGTAACTGAATATAATTAAAAATGACTTGTGGAACACCTGTTCAACAAACTGAAGGCAAAAATTTTATACACAGACCAATCATGTTTCTCTTCAGTTAAACCACTGTACAAGCTACAATTCTGTCTGTTCTTGATTATGCTGAATAGGCATAATTCTTCCACCACACTGAAGTTTCCTGAGTCTGTATCACAGCGCACTGCGCTTCGTCACAGGTAACATTTTTCTCATCCTATATGAAAAGCTGGGATGGTTTTCCTTAACAAACCAAAGGGAGCAGCACCGTATGTTGTTTATTTATCAGGCTCTGCTCCAGAAACTGCCAGGTAACCTCTGCTCTCATTTAAAATTATTTATTAATAATACTAAACAATAATAACACTAATACTATGACACTACTAATAACAACTATCTATAGCTCTAACTAACTATCTGCACAACTAAGGGCCACATTAAGCGTCTGACCCAGTAAAAGGAAGCGCACACTCTCACACACCTCGGACGAGGCTGGTCGGAAACCGAAACCAAGGGGCACATTCTCCTCATCTTCACATCCTTTGACTCCCGGACTGAAGTGAAGCTCAACGTGGAAACGCTCCTCTGAGGAGGGGTCCTAATCACCACACACACACATGGTATAAAGACATTAGTAAATCAGTATTTAAAACTTGCAACCTGAATAAAGCAGCTCTGTGCAGGCAGACCTTATTGTTGTCTTCATACAGCATGATGACAATCTGTGTCATGTAGTTGAGTTCAGTCACAGCACTCAGGTAATCCATCGCCTGTTTCCACTGCTGGTCCTTCTCCTCCTGACGCACACACACACACACACACGCACAAAACATGTATGCAAACACAAGAACAAGAATATACATTTGATGAACACTGGTGTGACAGATTCACTTTTGAGAATGAGGCAATAATGTTTCTGATGTTATACTGAATCACTGCAGAAGCCTACTGTTATTACTGCCCTGTTCTCTGCTATAGACGACGTGTGTGTGTGTGTGTGTGTGTGTGACTGTGCAACACTTGTCAGATTTGGTGTCTCTAAGAGCTCAACATCATCAATCAAACATCAAGCCAGGCCCATCCCTTTTTAGTGTCCCCTGGAAACACTTCAGTTGTGTTGTGAGTATTTGCAGTGCCCGCATTGTCAAATTGATGAGGACGTTTTGTCAATTTGCATGTGTTGACCTGTCAGGGCCACTGTAATCAGAGGACAAATAATTGATCCATAGAAATAACTGGGAAAAAAAAAAATCCATAAATGAAAACTGCAATGATGTCAAAGAAATAGAGAGATTTCTTCTGATGGGAAACTTGTGTCTATTTATAATCCCATCCACTAAACCTCTGCTGATGTGTTTATATGCACCAAGATGACTTCACACACAGTGGATCAAATTATCATCAGTGGACATAGAAAGAACGGACACCATCACTCTGGAAAACTGATCTGTCAGAGACAATAAAACCCGAGCGTACATCCAGAAGGCCTCCGTAGCGGAAGATGCTGAGCAGAGAGTGGACGTGGCTCTCGCTGGTGAAGTAGAGACGTGTGCGGACATGACGGCCGGGAGACATCACACCCCGAGAGTACCTGAACACAAGGGGACAGGAAATAACACAAGAACCCATTAGTCAGCATGGCGCCACACACGTATATATCTCAATGTGTGTGTGTGCTCCAGTGGTGGTTTTTATGCTCACAGGGGGTGGAGCTTGTTAACTGCCTCGTCCTCGTGGGTCCTCTGCAGGTCCAGCTGGATTTTCTTCATCAGGGGAACACAGTAGGCCTGAGCAATGTCTAGTTTCTCAGCTTTGCTGATGCCATACTCCTGATGTGAGGAGCAAAAAGCCAATGTCAACGCTTTGATTCACATCTTTTCAAATCTAGTTCTCTGTAGTGATGAGGAGATGAACTGCATCTCAGAAGCTGTTACTCTACTCTGCATCTCACCCTGGTAAATATGCAGGATATGCAAAAGAAAATCATATTATTTGGACAGATATTGCAATTGTGACACGTGACTTCTGTTGGGATGATTGTTTTTGCATTTTTATATTTATACTAAAAAAAAATATATAAAAATGAGATGTGACTTTTGTTGAACAAACATGTTCCCTTATGTCTGCAGGATGTGCTTTATAGGCAGTGGCATCTTTGTAGCACCACCAGTGTTTATGGTGCCAACAATACACAACAATCTAGTGACACATTTTATCTGTATCAAAAAGTTGCAGCTCCTGTGATTTGGATATTGCACTTGGCCTTATTGCAATTTTGATTATATTTCGATTAATTGTGCAGCCCTATCACAGAGCGAACATGATGAATGATGAATAATGGCCTTACAGATATTGTGTTTAGTGATGTTTTCAGTCACTTGCTTTTCTTCCTCGAGTGGTTTACTGCTCATAGTGTTTTATGGTGCACAGAATTTCTGCCAACCATCCAAGTTGTAGGAAATATGGTGACAATCTCCCCTTCTGAGTTACAGCTTTGAATGATGGCCAGAGGTGTTTTTTGCAGAACCTGATACCACAGCTAGGGGCTGGCAGTAACAGTGACCCAGCAGACACGCAGCCAGTGTGAATAGAGACGCCTGCTTTTCTGCAACAGATGAACGACAGCAACTGCTACACACGTCACTCATCCAGTGAGGGGTGTTATAATTATACATTATACATTTTTAGATAACAAAATGTATTGCTTTCTGTGGGGGCACACAGAGAAGCAGTGCAGGATATGTGGCTACCGATGGACTTTTTTTTTTTATGTTTGATGATCTACAGTAGGTAGATAAGTCTGGACCACCTCTGCAGTCCGTGAAATGGCTTTACTTCATCATTTTATCCTATTAGACATTTGTGTTAAATTGTGTTATGATTTGCATATGAATTTGCTAAAAAGAATGTTTGTAAGGTCACAGCGACATTTCACCACCAAAATCATCTGTTCATCTTCGAGTCAAAGTGAATGTTTGAGCAAAATATGATGAAATTCCCTCATCATGCTCACAAAAGGGGACGGACTGATGGGACAGACTGACGGGATGGACTGCACACAAGTGTTCCTTTTTACTGCTGGATTGTGTTTCTTTTTTGGCTGAAATTTTTAAATTTTAGCAGATCATTAAAGTTATATATTCCTATATTACCTGAGAGATTTGTATGTGGTTCAAGCATATTATCACCTTATAAATGACACACTATATTAGACCTGAGAAAACCTGGTAGGAATGACTCTGTTCTGCTTTAACCTGTGGTATAACTATGTCAGCCAGGGCGCGGGATAGTCTGAACAGCTCCAGTGTGTCCTCCAGTCCCAGTGAGGCGTTGTGCTGCGAGTCGTATTTGATGCAGTCATAGATGTCTGGGATTTTGCTGATGTCGTAGCGCCCGTTCTTCATGCGAAAGTCTCTCTCAAGTTTGGACCAGCGCTGCAGCATCAGCTCTAGTGTCTCACTGTGGTAGAGCTGCAGGTCTGGACCGAAGCACAGGGTGAGGCATCGTCACAATCTTTAATACAGACTGAATTAATGTATAGCTCCACTGCGTGGACTCATTAATCTTGTCCACATCTGATGCAGGCAGGTAAAAGGCAACAGATCAAAACACATGTTCACATCACAGCTGAACAGTTTCTCTTCTGCACCCATAAACCTACAGACATGGTCTGGAGGTGCACCCTACCTGCAGACTTGGGGTCCTCCAGTCTCTTTCGGATCTGTGAGGTAAGACTCTGGATGAGGGTGTACACCTTGTCACAGGTCTTGACTGGATTCTCTATGACCTTCATAGAGTTGACCAGTGATGGACTACCTGTTGGAGCCAACTGAAAACCAGTTGAAACAGATAACATGTCCGACATCTTTACTTTATTTTTGGATAAGGTGAAATGTCTGTGAGATGGAGGTTTGAGGATCACATCCTGAATTATGCTGAACAAGACATTGCACAAGTCATCTTTTCAAGTCACTTTAAACTTTCATTTCAGGATGTCATGTTTGCCAAATACCTTCTCGTAGTCCTGTGTGGTGTACTCCTGGTCCTTCTGCATTATTTCATGTAGCCTGGCCTTCACCTTCTGTTGGCAGTCAGTCAGAGAGTCGCTGTCGCTGTCCAACAGTCCATTCATGTTGGCACTCTTTACCATCTGGACCAGAATTGGTGTCAACTCTCCCTCTAGAGCCAGCAGACCCTGCAGAGGAACAGGAGGACTTGAACAGAAAAGCCAAAAAACAGCTTCAGGTCCTGTTTAAGCTACAGTCGAGCTGAGTCAGGGTTTTTGAAAAAGTATGGTTTGTTTCCACTTTAACTATCTCTGTGTGGACAATTCAGACAATTCACAAATAAAATGATTATTCAAGACAACAATCATCGGATTCATTTATAATGACAATAATCTTAAATTGCAGGGCAACTTTCAAACCACACTAGAACACAACATACGCTTAGCTTAAGAAAAACTGCAGCTGAATCCACAGAACATCACACACAGTCCTACACACATGCTCGCATTATTCAGTATGAAAAAGATATGAGGTAGTTAGAGTATCCTAAGATATACACGTCTAATGTTTAATGTTTTACCTTATCACTTCTGAATAAACTGTACACTATGAATAACAATAAAACTATCCTCTACCTGGGGTATGTCCATTGGTGCACATGAAACAAAAACTGGAAAACAGAGTTAGCAATGGGAACCCCGTATTTAATGGACCCCAGGGCAACATTTTTTAAAGGCCGCACTATGGATAAGCTCTGACATTATTACGTTTGGCCATGCAAGCAGAAACATGAGCGATCTGTCAGTCAGAAGCTCGTAGTTAATCCATCGTAGCTCCAGGTGTGAACATTCAGAAATTCGGTCAACAATTTGCATCTCAAAATGTTAAGTGAGTACATATGAGTAAATACAAAACAAAAAGTACAGTTAAAGTACAAGCTGATAAGCAGTATCTGTGAAAGTAGCAGTACCGTTGAAATCGTGACAATAATCCTTATTCACATAGTTTCACTTATTAGCCACTGAAATATGGTGTCGAAACAAGTAAATCTCAAGCATCTTTAGAGGTATTCTATCCTCCAGATTAATCAATGTTCTCACTTGAGTGAAATAACATCAGTTATACAGATATACACATCTTCTCTCAGGGACAGAGACACAGTTACCTTGGCAAAAGCAGCAGCTGTCATCTGCACTCTGCCTTCGTCAGAGGCGTAGATCTTCAGGTCATGGCGGTAAGTGCTGTGCAGGCGCAGGAGTCCACAGCCTGGAAACCCAGCATAGTCACCTGGAAAACGGCACATAGTGTTACAGATAACTGGACTGGTTACAACACTGAGATACTGTACAATGACTCTCACATTTAAATAAACGTCTGAGTCAGGGAGGTAGTTGAAAAGAAAAGAGAAAAAAAAAATACAAGTTTGGTGATTGTACCCAAAAGTACCAAGGATTTCCATTCCATTCAAAACACAGGCAACACAGCACCTGTGCAGGTGCAACATCACTTTCAGTTCAAATGCATCAGCCTCAAAATTTTACTTTTTACATAGTTGGCATAGTTGAGTACAAACTTAAATTGTGTAGTTTAAGCTATAAATAGAATGAAGTGAAAGTGAAGAGAACAGATGAGAGTAAATCCAAAAAATTAATGAGGGCGGCTTCCCTGCAGATGAGATCAAACACTTTAGATTACCTACTGGAATAAAGGCGATAAACGTCTTTTAACATGCTGAATGTGCTTTAATTATTGTCGCTGTAGGAGATGGATGCATACCAACGCGACAGATCAAATCACACTGATGCTTCATGCATTTCTTTAGTCTACAGCCAATTAGCCTGATGTTATACTACTGACTGCTCTGGGTTATCATGCCTTATTTCACAAAAGGTATCTCTGGTACATGTTGGGGATTTACCCCTGCCCTAAATTCTAATCCAGGCTAAAATATACTTTGATCAAACAAACAACAAGAAGTCATGAAAAAAATGCAGTAGGATTAGTGTGAGTTGATCCGCATTAGCCTACAACACCAAAACTGCCGTCACTTTAGCTGCATGTGTATGTCCGAGCAGGTGACCAAAACAACATTTGCTGCGGTGGATCAAACTCTGGAGCACATCAATGACGACACAAAGCAATCCACAGCAATCTCAATGTAGGACAAACAGGACTAGTCTCCAGGTGAAATGGAACAAAATCATGATGAGATGAGGAGGAGGAATCAGAGCACGTTAGTGGACGGAGCACCAAACGCGCAGAATGACAGAAAAACAGTGGAAGAGCGGTGAAATCCACGAAACCCTTCTCTTACCAAAGTCAATAGGGGACTCACAGCCAAGGGACCGGCGGTTACCGGCTAGTAGTTTACACAGTGCAACAACAACAGGTAAGAAGAGAAGAGCAGAGTTAATAGACAAAACTTGTGGTGGAGAAAGAGGTATGAAAACAGTAGCTGGGGTGACAGAATTGTCTTCTTTTCATAAAAAAAAGAAGCAGGAAAGAGACAGACTGCATCTAACCACTCATTCTATTCCCAGTTTAGCTTCAGCTTGTTTTTCTGAGCAATTTGGGAGCTGTTTTGCATGCACTATGAAACAAAGATTTAAGAGGGAAAGCCTGAAGAGCATGATCCATGAAAAGCATTGAGGTATTCTTCACTTAAAACCTCTGCAGGAGGACAACAACCTTTGTGTAACCAGATAGTTTGTTCAGTTACTCGCTGTGTTTCACTCTGGTTAAAGGGGCTGTGACACTACAGAGCATTGCTGCCTTGTGCACATTGAACAGCTGGGTGTGGTTTGTGTGCTGAGCTGTACTCCAGTCCACACTCAACTGTGATGTACTGTTGTGTACGATTGTCCGCTAAGACGTTCTGCACAGGCTGTGGACAACAAGTGGCAACCGCTAGATGGCAGCGCAAGAGGTAACCTTTATCAGGGATATAGTTACTCTTTTAAATATCATTATCCAATGTGAAAATTCTGTTTAGATCATTTATATGGAACATACAGCCTACAGATATCAGAGAACCAGTCCACAAAGTATTTAAAAGGAAGCTTAAAACTCATCTCTTCAACTCAGCCTTTCACTTAGTTTTTGATGTTGTTCTCCAGTTATGCTGCTCAGCACTTCTTTTAAATGCTGTTAGAGGCATTCATATCTAACTTACTTATTTTATGCAAATTACTTTGTAATCCAGTTGTAATTAATTTACCTATTTCAATTTTTTTCTTTGTTACCATTTTGTTGACAAAGTGAGGTGTTTGACACAATTTCACCTACTTCTAATGTGAGTGTTCTTCTATTTACTTGTAAATACATTTTTGTTGGAGTTTTCAACCTAAACTCTCTGGCCACTTACTAATTTTGTAAATTCATAGATGACTATAACTGATTGTAGTTCATGGTGTTGTTGTACTGGACTGAATTATACTGACATTGTTTCTAATATTCGTCCCCTCTAATGTTTGCAATCAGTGACACTGTCAATCAAAACTTGTCTTTGTATAAGTAGAATTGACATATTGGATCCCATTTGATTTTAAAGCTGAACCTATTGAAGTCACCAGAGTGATATTTCTGTTGTTGTGATACAGATACTGTTGATCTTCACTGTTTAATCACTGAAAATGAAAAGCAGCAAACTCTGCATCTGACTTCTAAAGCCCGTAAAAGTGCATTGTTGACAATACAGTAACTTAACTTAAGGTCCACTTAGCCACTTGCTCACTGTGGAGTGTGGTCAAAAACACCAGTTTAATCAGGAAATGAAGGAGGAACTGTTGTGTTCAAACTTTAATCTGAGCATTGTTCAGGCTTTAAACCAAGACTGTTTGGCCAGCTGATGTTTACAAGGTCAAGAATGAACTGTCAAAGTAAAATTTCCTGTAACGTTCTGAGATGTGGAGGAAAAACCCTGACTGCACTGAATGATGTAGGAAAATATCAGATTTATTTTTTTCCTGCAATAAATGAAGTGCTGAATAATTCTAATGTGGGTCTTTTAACAATGACTGTTTTATTTAGAAGAAATTCACTTCTGTACAGGCTGCACTTTGCTTCCCATTTGAGATTTTAAAACGCTCCTTTGTAACTTATGTGCAACCTCACATATGCTATATTCGTGTTTTTCTCCAGTCCCTGCAGATCCGACACCTCTACCTGTGTTGTTCTGTACAGTCCCCACAAAATCCATCATGGAGACACAAAACATTAAATGAATGAATGGTGTGAGATAACTTTAATGAGTTAGAATAAATTATTATTAAAGCATATATTTCAACCTGAGATCAACATCTTTCTGGTGTATCGCTTTATTTTATTATGGTGAATGAATTTTAAGTGATTTGTGAGAGGTTCTTATCTATAGTCAGTGTATTTACCTGCAGTAGATTGAGATCACTCTCCTGGTTTGGAGAAGCAACAGAAAATTACTAATAAACTGTTGTGAGGACATCCGCAAATATACGTCTTAACCACTTTAAAAAGTGTTCGCCTTATTTTGACTATTTTCAGAGTTTTATTTTGCCATCAAACAGGACCTCATTTTGAGCAAAATTTTATCAACTGTTTAAGTACGCACTGTAATTACTCCGAAGATCAGCTGTTTGTCAGTCACATGGACTGTTTACAAAAAAGAGCCTTAAACCTTCCTTCTATCTACTGACCATCAGGGAGCGACTCCACTGGTTGTAAAGAAAAGTCAGATTGTATTAAAGTCTATGTGAAAAAGGCCCTATTTCCGAATGGGTTTATGGTCTCAGTCTCTAGTCTCAAGTCTTCAATACAACATGATGTTCATTATTTAAATGATGGTCCATTTAGAGGAAAACAGACCATAGAGGAGGGTATGAATTAGGGTGCGGCTATCCTGTGATTGACGGACTGTACCATCCCTCACTCCTCCTTAGCTCCACCTTCTCATCCAAATGTTTCCTCTGGTTTCAAAAAAGCTGATCAAAATCTACTACAGGCAATACACTGACTATAGATAAGAACCTCACACAACCACACGTCAAGATGAACTATTAGCAATTCTAAAACGTCAAACCTACAAAAGCAAATAATGAATGACACAAGAAAAAATACAGTGGTTGTGTGAAGTCTGGCTAAAATAGTCCACCCCACTGTGGACCTTCTTTGACCAGCTGTACGTCAGCTATGCAGTGTTGACACTGCATAGGGTTGAAGTTTCAGTGAGTGAAAACAAGGGCTGGAAATAAACATCTGACAGTTTGAGAGGCGAGTCTGGGCTGTACCATTATCAATTGCCTTTTTGACTGTGCTAAAAATAATTTTTTTTTTGCACCTTAGTAGATGTTTGTGCTTTAGCTTAGAGGCACGTGTGAGTTTGCTTCCTTGAGGGCATGCTAGCATCTGTACACAAATGCAATCTCTATCTAATGGAGTTTTAAGGGCTGAATTTCACACAGGGAAAATTCTATCCATTCATTTGAGAATTTTATGAACATAGGAGAGGAAACTATTTGAATGTGTTGTTTCCTAAAACACATTTCTGCATTGAATAGTGGTTCTGAGCAACAAACAAAAATAAAACAAACACACAGGAAAGAAATTGAAAATTTTTCACCATGGAAATTAATTTTCATTCGAACCAAAGAAGAAAGACCCATTGTGAGTGTTTCAGTTAGCTGGTATGAGTGTGTCTGGGAACATCTGGTTGGTACCTTGACCTCCAGGGTACATGCAGCGGAAGGCCCTGCCCAGCTCCTCAGCCTGAACCCGGCCTGCAGGCGTCAGCTCCCCGCCCCATTTCAACACCAGCAGCAGAGAAGGACCGTCCTTCTTTGAGTCTGGAAAAACAGCAGCAGCAGCAGCAGTTGTGTTATTCATGCCAGTAATCACTGCACAAAAACAATGAACCTAACTTCCAAATCTCTCCAAGCTTTCACCTGTTAAGCTGCACTAGCGTGGATGTTGTCTGTCTGTTTACCTGCTCTGTACTCTATCCTGATTGTGTGGTACAGTCACAGGTAGCCACGCCCTAATTCATACCCTGCTTTATGGTCCATTTTCCTCTAAATGGGACCATTTGTGAGCTGCCATTTTGAAGTCTCCAGTTTGTAATTTGGGCGTCGCCATCTTGGTTTTTTGAAACCAGAGGAAACATTTGGATGAGAAGGTGGAGCTGAGGAGGAGTGAGGGATGGTACAGTCTGTCAATCACAGGATAGCTACACCCTATTACATATCCTCCTCTATGGTCTACTTTCCTCTATTTTCCATCATTTAAAAAATGAACAGCAACTTGTATTGAAGATTTGAAACTAGAGACTGAGACCATAAACTCTTTAGGAAAATGTTAACTGAGGCTATAAATCAAATAGGGGCCATTTTCCCATAAACTTCAATACAATATGATGTCTATTGACAACCAGTGGAGTCAACTCCTGATGGTCAGGAGACAGAATGCAGGTTTAAGGCACATCACTTTTCAGCAAGAGTTTACATCCCTTTGTATAAACGGTCTACGGTCTCATCTTGTCACACAGGTTATGCTCCTTATGAGTTATGTGTAATTATTTATAATCGTTGTTCAACCTCCTCTTTCTCACAGTAGGAATTACTTTTACCAAAACATGAGTTTAAAACATTGTAATAACTGTTTTACTTATGTGCAGTTGCTCTTTATTTTGTAATCTGACTTGTGTTGTCTGTTTACATGTGTTTTATCCCTTTCAAGACACACAAAAGAGCTGCAGAGACATAACATAAATACTAGTTTTGTGTGCATTTGTTTGTACCTTCTTCTTCACTGGAGGCTTTTGGTTGTCCATTACGCAGGTAGGTCAGCTGGACTTTCCTGTTTATACCTGAGAAATGACCGTACCTGGTGTGGGATAAACACACATACAAAGCAGACACAACAAATTTTGGTGTGCACACAGACAGACAGACAGAAGCAAACACAGATACACAGAATGAATTCACCCCATCTTCAATAATTGTGTTTAAATAGTTCAACACTTTCACTCCAAACAAAAATGTAAAAAAGGAAAAAAAGAACAACGTAACAAGTTTGACACGCTGATCGTACACACAGTCAAGTACCAGTATTAGGAGCCGGTTTAAAGATATTTCAACCACTCAGTAGATACTAACAGCTAAAGACCAGCAGGCCCCAGTATGATTTCAGTGAGTCTGTCTTTGCCTACACACAGGTACACAAACACAAAGAAAGCGTAAATAAAAATCAATGCCTCTACTAATCCTCTTGCACAAAAGGTAAACACATATGAAGAGCCTCCCCTCGCACAGTGTGTTGTGCTATAGTAAGAATTTGGCACATCCTGCAGACTAATGACCCCATAGTGCTCTTTAATAGCACAGGCAGCTGAGCGGACGCCTCAAAAAGCTGATCGACCCTGGACCAGGATAAGTAACTCCAGGGGGTTGGAGCTGGGGCTTACTGCATTAGGACACACTAGAGGTTTACTCCACCGATGTTAACATAGTGACGCATGAAATTTTATTTTGTCTGTTCAGCAGCTCATGAATTTGTTACAATCTGTTAAAGCTGCTTTATATTTGAGTATGTGGTCTGCAAAGGGTGAGGATGACAGTCCCCCCCCCCCCCCCCACTCACCTGGATTTATCAGTTTTTATCTAGATTTTTATTTACTCTCTCAGAAAAAAGCCGATCAATCCGAAGAGAGACTCAGAGTCTCTGATTCTGATTGGCTCACCAACCTGTTGTTACTAGAGCTCCAGAGAAAAATGACTTAAAACAATAAATAAAACTTCTAGTGGATATCAACACTTCAGATAAAACACTGGAAAAGTGGAAAATATAGAACCTTTAGGTCTTAGCTGCAAAAGCCTATAGAAATAGGTTTTGGAGGATATACAATTTTGTACCAACACACAGTAAAATATATATTTAAAAAACATAAATGATCCACACTCAGAGGACCTGTTTCTTCTCCATGAATAAGACGGACAGGCAAGTAGCTTATTTAGAAACAGCTTCACAGAAAACTGGCTTAACACGGTTCTGTTTACACAACTACATATCACAACTTCCTGAGCTTTTTTTTTTTTTTTTTAAGAAATCTACAGTGTCTGTGACAAGTGTGAATATTTGTCTGAGAAACAAGACATTGTGAGGTGTACTGAAATCATAGAACTACTTGTACTTGTACTGTATGAGATGGAGTATTCAGAAAAGGAAATACAACATGCTGTCATGCTGAGAGAGGGAGGGACTGATGGCAACAGCTGACTAGTTCCTCCATCGACTGATAGCCAAGCACTTAGCAGACAGAACTACAGAAGACCGTTGGTGCAGCTGTGGTCAGTACCAACCAAGGCAGACGCTACATTTAAAAAGTCTATTTTTTGATCTTATACACTCACAAATAACAGTTTTTTTTCTGAAGGCATCCTCTCATTCTTACTTTTAGAGCCTAAAATGTTGGGACAGTGCTGCATATGAGCTGACAAACCAACCAAATCTTTCACTGAAGTGGATTACTTGTATGTTTTGTCGTAGCTTTAGTTCACTAACTACAACCTCTCTGTTACACCCATCCGCTTCATGAAATGTTTTTCCTCCACTGTGGTTTTGAACCTTGCATTCTGATGGGACTCAGATTATTTTGTTATCTCTGTGGAGAAGAGCACCAGCAAATCATCACAATTAGTATAAATGCTGATGGGAGACACGAGGAAGGAAGAATTTAGAAGATGTAGAGTCCAACTGACACGTGGTGAGGACGACATGCAGACAAAGTGGCACAGCACACACAGAAACACAGTGAAATCATCACAGACGTTTGACTGTGTATGTGTCCAGTGTTAATGGCTACAAATGAATGGATGTTAATGGAAATGAAACACTCAGTGTCCAAAACATTCGGAAACCATCCAAACACCATCTGAGATTTCTAATCTTGCACAAACTATGACCTAACCACCTTCTTCACTGAGCTCACACCCATAGTTGTGTCATTTGGTTGGCATTAGGCATTCCTAATGTTTTGCACAAACGGTCTAAGAGGACTAAAGAAAGGTGGTAAAACCTCATCCTTTAAAATAAGAAGGGAGAGGGTGCGTACTGAGTGTCATTCAAGCTGGATTCCCTTTTGGAGAGAGAGAAGGAGGGATGGTTGGGCAGGAGCAGAGAGGGATAGAGGAGAGAAAGAAAGGATAAAGCACAGTTAGAGACACGGGAGAGAGGGAGTGAATCACAGTAAACATGTGTCTGGATGTGAGTATAAGAAGGATGACTGGACCGTGGTGGAGTGTTGGAAGATGAAGCTAATTTTGCATCGTGAATCACAGATGAGGGTGAGTGACTGACAATGAATGATGATGCAGTGAACAGGAGGATAATGATGGTGCGTGTGTTTGTAACAGAGTGTGTATCCCACGTCAAGGTGTCACTCACATCTCCAGGACGGTCTTGAGTTGTTCCAGTTTAGATTTCTTCTCCTCTATCTCACAGTCGTTGTGCTGGCCCAGTTCATCCAGCAGCAGGCGGGCGATATCCAGCACTTCCTGGAGACAAAGAGGCAGTTGTCCTTAATTTGCCTTTTATCTTTAATTTCACTATCCAGACTAAACACACACTGGCTCCTTTGAAAATGTCCTGACTGAATATCATGTGGTAGACAAGACTGACAGTGAAGACAACACATTCAATACTGTTTTATAACATAACGGATGATAAAATGATGGAATGACAGGACTCAGACATCTACGTCTAAATATTTAGACAACAAGGCAATGATGGTTTATATTCTGTGATCATTAAGGACATGTACACTGTATCCTGTCTAGGAACCCGTCATTATTCTGAGAAGGATTCACTCATAATCTGCCAAAAAAACAGAAAGACAGACACAGGCAGGGGAGAGCGAGTGAGGGGGGAAAGGAGGAAGAAGACTCACCTGTAGCTGCTTTGGCTTTTTCAGCTTTAGCTTTCCTGACTTGTAACCTCCATACTTCTCAAACAACTCAAAGAATCTGTGACAAAGAAAGAATAAAACAGAGGGACTCAAGAAGAGTGGATGAGGGAAATATTACATTAAATTAGAAGAGGGTTAATACTGAAGTGACTGGAGGTCATCTGGACTTTTTTCATTCCCTTAAAATGTGAGGAAACATCAATGGCCATCAATCAACTGTCAAGGAAAATTGTGTGATGCCTTTACTCTTTAGTCCTTCGGTCTTGTGCATGTGACTAAAAAGAGCATATTTGAGCAGTGAGAAGGACAAACATCTTTATGTCCAGTGGAAATGACTCACAGAGGATGTCGAACCTCCATTTTCATCTTTTGCTTTGGTGTGCGGTCTCCATGGCGAATGATGGCAATAACACAGCGCAGCTCCATCCTGTGGAAATTAGAGGAAGGGGGAATTAAGGGAGATTAAAAAGCAGCTGAAACTCTATTAGTATTTCACCAGTCAACTCAGCAAACCTCCTCTGAGACCTTAACCAACCCTGAAAACTCGCTGCTCATCATCCAGAGTGTCACTGACACTAGCGAGACAGATGAGATTTCAGATTCAGTGAGGACTGAGTGTCTGCCGAGGTCAGTGGGTCAGTGATCCCAAATGACACTGTGTTAACATGCAAAAGTTGCCTTGCTGCCCCCCCTCCCACATTATTTTAAAGTCAGATACCTTTTCAGTATTTTGAAGATGAAAACATTTCAGTACGTACATGGTTCCTGAGGTTGTGGGGACAATGGGGATGTCTTCAGCCTCCATGGGGATGGACCAGGGAATGTGCAACTGGGGGGCTAACTCCCTCATTACCATGTTACTGGTGACGCACAGAAAAGCAGTAACAGGCTTAAAATCATCGAGAAATCAGGGTAAAAAGTGAATATCAGGTAAAGAAAAAAACACATCCAAAGCAAAAGAGAAGCAAAGCAAAAGTGTCTTGTTTTGTGTCTTAAAGAAATTAATGAGTTTCTGAGACTTCTTTGCCAGCGGAGCATCACAGTTGATGTTTATGCTAGTGTTCATTACTGGAGAGAAGCTTTCATCTGTCTTTCTATTTACGTGTGTGTAGTCATAAAGCTTCAGTTACTTTGCCTGGAGGAAGAGGTGATAAATCAGAAACAAACTAAGATGTAAAGCTGACAACAGGATCCTCTGAGCTGTGAATAATTTACAACACGACAGCTTCAAGGCAATATTTACTTTAAACCTACAACAAAACTTGAATTACTGCCTGTCAATTATAACTATATAATATATATCTTCACTTTATCATTTTAACATTTATGTTAAATTGTTTCACAAGTACTGTATGAATTCTTGAGTTATAGCCAAAAATGTCATTTGCTGGATGACTGTGACTTTGACCCTTAAACACCAAATTCTCAAGTTCTCATGAGAGCAGCTGAATGTTTGTGCAAAATTAGACAAAGTTCCCTCAAAGTGGTCTAGATCTCGTTCAACAGGCCAAAAACTTGTTCAGAAGAATGGAACGTATGAAGAGACAATCTGAAAACAAGATGCCTCGTGTCAGGTTAACAACTACTTAAAAGGGAAAGTAGTTAAAGCAGCTGGAAAAGTTGCTACATGTTGCTAGATGACATAATATGCTAATCAGCATATTCATGAAATAATTGTGTCATATATTTATTCAGCCCGGTATCAGCTGGGTTCAGCTCTTTATCTGTTTGCTTCTCTCCTCCTCTCTGTGCTCACATGTAGAGGATTTTATTACAGCTGAATTCACAACGAAGTTGCTCTCATTTCCATTTGTTTTTCTGTTTCTGTTGTCAGACAAATCAGCGACTGAATCGCTGCCCATTAAGACGACATCAGAACCAGCAGTCACTACCAAGCCATTTGCAGGTAGTGAAGATGCTCTTCTACAGGAAGTGAAGGTTTGTGCTCTGAGTCGTTCAAGACAAAAAGAAGCAGCTGCTTCAACGAAGAAAAATCTTGTTTTCAAACAGTGAACTTGTAAAATTAAACCAAAACCAAGCTTTAAATTTGTTTTCTTTGCTTTGTTTTCACTGTGTTATTCATTCTTTTCAGTAGTTGTTGACAACCACACAATTATAATCACATGATCTTTACTGACAGACTGTGTGACAGTGGTTCAACACAAAACTCTTGTTATGTCTACAATACATCATTATAATAAATTATATTTCAGTATTCATCTTGATTGAAGTGTTTCACGCAGGAGAAGAGTTACAGGTCCGTGTTCATCAGAGTGCGAGCTGGGGCCACTTACCCCAGGACTTTGGCACAGTCGTCATAGTACTTCATGGAGTTTTTAACGAAGCTGAAGCCGTTAACATCGCAGACGAAGGAGTGACCATTGGCTCGGAGCAGATCGAACCCACACACCGTTTGCTAAAAATCACACGCAAACTTGGTTTAGGTTCTTTTAGACACTCATCAGATACTGTACGTGTTTAGTTACTAAATGGAGCAGAACACAGAGACAACTCTGTCTGTTCTTAATCAGACAGAGGTAACAGCACTAGAGAAAACACAGACGCAGGATCTGGAGGGATGAGCTCTGGAGCACAAGGTTATAATTAGAGCTTTTGAATGAGGTGAACGTTTTGACATAAGCACAGATGAGTTTGAAAACCATAAAAATCTCAAAGTGAGCAAGGTTTGTATATTTGATTCTTTCTTCGCTGAAGAGCACAAGATCATGAGGCATCACCTTGATTGTGAAGTATTTAATCAGCAATAATCAATATTTACAATTGTGGAAGTAGTTTTCACAGCATTATATTTAATATTTGTTTATCGGGAACATTTTTCTATTGGACTTTTAAACAACCTGCCTTTGCAAAAACTCTCCAATACTTCGTCCTCATGTTCAGAACTGTGCAAACACTTCATGAATCTTGAATTTCTCTGCCTTTTGCTGTAGTTGTCTTTATTTTTTTTTCATTTGAAAACAAGTGTGTTTCATTCACGATGAGCTACAGTTATTTTCAGAGTCAGCACCAGATTGTAATTTGTTTAATATTTGCTGATCACAGGATTGTATTAATGTGGTCGTACGAGTAATGCTCACTGTAGCTGGCTTCAGGAAAAATATTTGTAGTTGGTTCAGCAGGTCTATTTAAGTTAGGAAATGCTTTATTTAGTTTGCAAGTAAAACAACTAAGCATCAACAGTTTGTCCACACAGAGTTTCCACAACTGTTTGTTTCTATAATTAACTTAAAGACATTTATATTTCTCTAAAAGGAGCTAATAGCACAAGACCTTACAGTCTTGTGCAGCTCAACACATGATGCAATGTTTGTGTTTACTGCACATAAAATAGGTAGTGTTTCCACCACTAATGGCTTATGATGTTAAGGATATGAGAAGAACCACATGCTCATAAATAAAAAAATTTGTTTGCTACAAGATGACTGTAGTTTACCTTGAAGGCCAGGCAGACCTTGCGGGCCACCAGTTTCTCCATGGCGGTCAGCATGACGGGGTAGCGGATCTCCTTCCCCTCACTATCCCGCTCTACCTTTCCATCCAGAGCAGGAGACTTTCGGGCTTCAGCATGGGCGTAGTCTGGACCCACAGTGTAAACCTGAGGTCACACACACACAGACACGCACAGACACGCACACAGACATACACACAAAAGCAGCTTAGAGCAGATGATAATGATTTGTATATTTCACCTACTGGTCTGTGTGATTCAGCATGAGTCACTGGTGCATAAACCAGTTCAAGCAATTAAACACCTTCATCAACGGCCAAGGGAACAATACCTTGACATCAGTACCATCTGTGGGCATGAACTCCTCATAGATGTAGGATCCAGTCTTTCGTACGCTGCTCTCTGGGGAGTATACACTGCTACGACTCCCAATCTACAGCAAAGAAACAAAGAAAGTGAAAGAGAAGAGAAGTCAACCCATTCCCCATCTTTCACGTCATCTGTGTAGTTCCCTAACAGCACTGATGTTCCACTGTGCGTTTAATTGTCCCCAACAGTTTCAACCCTGCAGATGCATCACAAGAGTTTTATTACGTTTCCTGTTTCCTCATAAAATGAAACAAAAACACACAAAGGGAAACAGCAAATCAACATCACATTCACTGGCATTTAGGGACAGTGAATATTTGTTTATATAAGTTTATAACTGTCCATGAAGGGCAAACTTTAGTAGTCAGTGTGAGCTCAACGACATCCTGAACTCCTGCTAATGACTGAAACTTTTGTTACTGAGCTGTTACCTTTCTGAAGAGTCTCTGGCTGCCTCCTCCAGCAGATGTTGGGTAATAGATGTAGACATTGTGGTCCTCAGCGCACACAGGTTTCTCCACAAAGGGTTTGGGGAACACCTCCCCATTCACCTCCACATGGTCCTCCCCCTCCACAAGGTTACACTCTAAGTATGAACACATTATATTAGACAACCCTTTAGACTGTACAGACAAGAAAATGCACAGATACATTACATTTAATTTTATTTTATGAATGCACAATCACAACCTTTGAACCTTGGTTACTATCTGTCTAACTCTTTTGCTTCATTACAGTTTAAAATAAGCTTCATCAGGCAACAGTGAAGGTTTAAGACAATACACCCACTGTGCTCTTCAGTCATTTACTTTACTTATCTTTATTTAATCTAGACATATAATAAGATTCAATATCTACTTCCCAACAGGCAACTGGTCAAAAACTAAATAAACAAAATTGTTGTCTTATTCAGTGTTTATTGTCATAGTTGTGCATTTATGGCAAAGCAACATAAAAATAATGACAAACAAACTCAGCTACATCTTCTTTTGCTTACAAAGGGCAAGACTTTGGAAAACCTATCTTGGAGTTGTAGCTCTTATATTAAACACTGAAAATGATGTTGGAAGGATTGAAGGATTATTTGGTTACTGAGGTCGTACATGCTGATATTCTTTTACCTTCACATAAAATCTTATTTAACAATAAATAAGAACTCTTGCACACCTTCAGGATTGTCAGGATCTCGGTTCAACACAGCATAACGAGGTAGGTCAATGCCCTCCTCTTGTAAGATCCGGTACACTTCCCTCCTAAATAAAAGGAATCAAACAACTGTTATAAAAACTCCAAGAAGGAACCATACAGTGAGTGCGTATGTGCAGCTTGTGTGTGTGTGCATGTGTGTTGCTGGGGTTGGGTAGTGAAACAAGAATAAGGTATATAAAGACATGTGAAAATAGCAATTATGTCATTCTTCCATCCATCAAATGACTGCTTCTTTCACTAGGAGGAGGAAGTGCTTTACAGAAGATAAAAAGAAAAATATATTAAACGATAAAAAGTAAAGCCAAGTCTAAAATTATGGTCTTTAAAGGGGACTTGAAGCAGACAATGATTTGGTTCTGGGCCTGGTTATGAGTCTGGCTGTGGCGTTGGTAATAGTGGTAATTTTGGGTCTAAAAATCTCATTATCGTTATTATTAATCTCTTTATCTAAGTTTCAGTTTAGAAAGTCCAATTATTAATATGGGCAATGCTAGCGTGGACATTGTTGAATTGATTACTGTCGTTAATAAAAATAATTGTGCATCGTCAGCATAGAAATGGTAACTGACTGCAAGTTAATAATAATAATAATAATAATAATAATAATAATATAGACAGATAGGCAGGCTGTAAATGGAAAATAGTTAGGGCCTAAGACTGGATCAATGTGGAACTCAACACAATTCCCAATTTCCACAGAATGAACTTCCAAAAAATGTTAGAACAGAACCAATCTCAAACTAATTTTTAAGACGGTCAGTTAAAATACTGTGATCAACTGTGTCAAAATCTCCAGACAGTGTTAACCACAGTCAGGAAAACAGTATAATTTAAGAAAAGAACAGGTGATGGTAAAAACGTACAGTGGTGCAGGAGCATCTACTACTGCTTTTTGTTGTTGCTCCTGTTACTACTGATTATTCACCAAGTTTGAAAGTATCTTATTGAACAAGAACTCTCAAGGGGCTGATACAATGACAAGCATCACATGACTATGAGCAATGCGTGAGATAGCACTAGTGATGATTGTGTCTCACAGTTTTAGGCAGTGCGTTTGTGTGTGTGTTTTACTGATGAACAGACCTGTCCTGTATGAAATACTGCATGTTGAGGTCATTGATAAGCAGTGGATTCCTGAGCTTGGCGTACTCCACAGCTTTGTCCAGAGGGAAACCTGAAAAAGAGTCACACAGATAAAAAGTGTAGCAGCCCATACAGTATATTCAACAATCAAAGCTCAACAAGCACACAAATAACTGAAGTAATAAGGATTTAAATTGCTGTTTTGATATTCTCTGATGCATGACTCTTTGACAAAACTATGACTGAGTCCACATTTGGTTCAGTGCAATGGTTGTTTGCTTCAGTGCACTCGTTTCAACAGCGTTCTGCTGGAACTGGTTAGAGCAGTTGTTTGGATGGTTTGTGTCCTGACATGGTTGAGTTAGAAGCGAGCTGATGATTTTCCATCCTATCAGTCTCTACTTGTAGGTAAAGTATTTGCTGCATAAGATATCATATTTGGGTTCAGTGTTTGGTGACTGTTGACTACACAGAGGTGATGACTCTTAGTAAATAATGTTTAGAAATGTATGTCTGCAAAATCGAAGAAGTACCTTCAAGCCATTAGCGAGAAATTGCATTCACAAGAATGAGATGGATGGACTACATGTAATCATAATGCCTGGATGTTGTGTGGGCAGAGGCATAAAAACTCCTCTGGCACCTGTTAGAAGAACTCCGTGGTTAGGATCAGGAGCTGCACCGTGTCTTAAATGGAAAAAAAGATCCATCCACAGTCAATAACATGACCTCCATCATTACCACTAAACGTGTGCAGACTTGCGGCACCATTTGTAGGTTACTTAAATACAGTTAGCCTATCACTGGCCGTTATTGACACGTATTATATGTCACAAGTAGCTTTCATGCCTAAAAACACACACGTTGTCAAGGCCATTGCTCTCATTAGTCACTATATTCCTCTACAAGTGAGGGTGACTAACATCCAGGCCTGTGGGAAATATTCAGATTTATATTTTCTCTCTTTCCAACAGTGATAACACAAGACGTGTACTAACACTCACACACGTCATTCTGTTAAAAGCAGAATAGAGAAAAGCAGTCCCATGTGACCAACTGACTCAAACAGTGAGTCAGATCAGAAACACTCATTTCTTAAATAGTGTATGAATGTTCAGTATGTATACTGTTAAAGATGCTGTGGTTTCATCATGTGCCTTTTTACGTGGCTGTTTATCTGCCATAAAAACATAAAGTGAGCCTAATGTAGACTTAAATGTAGGTGTGTTTGTTTAGTAACATGTTCATAAGTGTCACTTAAGACAGAGGACATACTGTGTATATATACAGAGAGGTGTACGTATATTATTGATCTAGCACTGCCTGTGTAAAGCACACATGGTTGGCTGAGCAGTACAATTAATTAAAAACCTTAAATACATATTTCCAATCCCACAGTACTCGTTTCTCATTAAGGCATTATCATAAACTGCTCAGACATCCTGACACATACCTGACAAACTCTCTAAAACTCTTAGGTACTTATTATTCTCAAGAGACTGCAGAACATATGATATATTGAACAGATTTATGCGCAGTTATTTAAGAAAAGCTATTTAATATCAGTGAAGAAGAAAGAAATATCAGACAACCCTCTCAATCTGAGGATAAAGTGGTTAAGGAAACAGGGAGGAATCTCACTCATTTCTTTTTTTCTTCCAGCATAAAAAGGAATTTCTAATCAGAAAGAACAAGAGAGAGAGCATTTATTATTTATTACTTCTACATTACAAGTGGTTTTTCATCTCCTCTACTTATTTTATCTTTAATAACCAGCTGAGCATTGACGGTGGATCAGACAACTTTTTTTGGACCATATTTTATGACATTCAGGTATTTTTATAATTTGTCAAAAAATAAGAGGAAACTGCACAATATCAAGAGTGGAAGTTTATTTGAAGACAGTGTTTCTCAAACTTTTTCAGACCAATAATTTAGCTACTAAAATAAAACTTTCGCTCCCAATTCCCAAAAATCATTATAATTTAAAACTTGTCTGTTGCGTCCAGAAGTGTCAGTTGATTCTCTTTTAATTGACCTCGTCTTAATCCTCCGGTCAATGTCTTTGATAGTTAACAGGCTGATAACTGGTGAAATTGAACACAGTTCCAGAGCAGGTTAACTGTTTCATCCATATTTCCTAAATATAAAATGTCAGACTGATTGTTTTTAACATATATCACAAAACATAAATCCAACAATACTTTAAAACAGACATTTCAAAGTCATAATATTTGAGTTTAGATACGAGCTGAATTCATATTGAAAACAACACATAGCCCATCACAACAGCTAATAGGTACTGTGGTCACTCTCAGAACTCACAGTTTGAGAAACGACATTAAACAGGAGATTTTAACTGACTTATTTGCAGACCACCTGGGGATTCTTTGGGAAAGGCCATCTTAATTATCTCAATTAAAAATTCATCTAGAGGTCACACAAAAATACTCCTCACACAGGTGCAGCCAGAACAGCTGGAAAACCTCTACACCGCATTTCCACTTCCACCACTGCTTCACCTCATATAACAATACTCACACATCATACTTTCTCCAGACATGTTTTACACTATGTGAAAATACTAAATATTTTGTTTAACATGGTTTTCTCACAAAAAATGACAAAAAAGCAAATCTACTCTTAGTACTTAATTGAATTATGCCCCTCCCCCCATGGCTGCTCGCGCTAGGTTGACAGGTGAAACACTAGTGTGCATATGAATATGATAGGTAGAGGAAACACCAGACACCAGGCAACATGTTTGAGCCTCAGTCAGACCCAGACTTAGAAGTTTTTAAAGGAGTTTGTTGTGACCAAATTCATCAATTAGAGATTTATCAGAATGGTTAGCTTAGTAGAGGTAGTAGTAGCATAGTTTATGTTGCTTGTTAACTTGTAATTGGCAGTGGCTGACACAGCGTTTGTGACACTAATGCAAACTCTCGCTCTCTATACTGACAAGGTTTGAAGTTTATTTTGCACTGCCCTTGTCCCTGAAAGTTGACAGAATTAGTTACTTATTTATACTACATATGAATCCAAGTACTGAATCTGTTTGTTTTTAGATCATCATTTGTTCACCGCATTCCTGAGGTGGAAATACTAAACAGTCATGGTGTCCACTGCATATTTCACTCATGATATGTCTTAAATTATATAAAAAGAACTTGATTTTCGGGCTTTACCTTTGGAGTGGAAGGAGATGAGGCAGTCGCAGAGCGGCCATTTCTCCACAGGCTCTTCCAGGATCACCTCCTCAGGAAAGATGACCACGTCGATGTAGTCAAATTTACAAAGGCGCTCCAGGATCTGAGTCATGGGCTTGGACTTCGACTTCTTCATCATGGCGCATATGCCAACCACAATCTGTCGCTCTGATGGCTGGTGGAGAGGACAGGGTGAAACGAAGAAATGACAGGATGAACAAAAATGTGCTGTTGTCCCCATGTACAGGGAAGAGTAAAATCAGCAGGACAACACAGATACCCAAATAAGTAATGGAGGTTTTAAATATGTATTGAACCTAACTGAGATTTCAAAGAATGAGTCTTTATTAGTATGATGCTTTTCTTTAATTTCACAGGTCTGTCTTTTTTTTTTTTTTTTTTTTTTTTTTTACAAATCAACAACAAATCTAGATCTTATGGCATCATGTGACCTACACTTTTAGCTGGGGCCAGACCTCATGGCTCCATTGTTGGGAGCTCAGTGAATCCTAACCAAACTAAAAGGTCTTAAAATGTTCAGTGTAGGAAAATAGAAAACTTTTATTTAGTGGTAATGATCTCAGAAACAGTTTTTAACCAACCCATCCATCAATTATGTATCTGTTGCACAATGCTAGCATTGCTACGTTGTTCTTGTTCCGTTATGAAGCTGAGGCCAAGATTTGAATGATGATGACTTTTTATGTCAGGTCATCAATTCAGATATTACTTGTGTAAAGTCTCCATGTGTCGACCCTCAACTAATGTTCAAAGATAGATACAGAGACAAAAGACAGAGTGGACACAGCTAAACACTGCACCATCATAAAGTCCTTTTATAGCTACAGGAGCACACAACGGAGGCCTAACAGTTGTTTACATGCTGCATTGTTCTCATGCCAACATGAGTATATTTCTGTCTCCATTTTTTTTTTCCACAATCCATTTCCAAATAGAACTTTCCTATTTTTAAATTTCCAGGCCTGTTCACTTCCTTCTGCCTAAAGATGACCAATAATGTAGCTCCCAGTTCCAAAATCTTTTTCCATGATAAACAGTCAGTGGAAAATGTAGGACTGATACTTATTAACACTAAAAGTCCAAGTGTAACTTGTTTGAGACTTCACAATTTAAACTGTAAATGAAAACTTAAAAGAACAAAAAAAAAAAAAAAGCATTCAATATTAACTTTGAAGTGAAACAGTCAGGGAAGTATTAAATATTAATATTATTACCTATTAACAACCAAAAACAATTGTTTAATACCTGGAGGTACAAGGCACAGCTCATTATACACCTGTAAACTAGTAAACTTTCAACCCAGACTGTGTACGAATGAATTAACACCTGTAACTTACCGACTCATCTTCATCATCCTCCATTTCTTCTTCTCGAAACATCTCGTTCTTCATGCCAGCCTCTATTTGACCCATGTCCTGCTCATCATCTTCGCTGCCAACCACAAAACGAGCAATGTCTCCGTCAGCCCGCTCCTGTCCTTCCCCTGCACCTGGTCCTTCGCAGGGCTTGGACATCACAGACCCGCACCTAACATGGCTGCTTCAGGTGGCTCCTCCCAGCACAGGGTCAGAGAGCGACTGTGGTGGCGAAGCAGGAAGAAACCCTGTCAACTGTTGCACTATTGCTAGGTGACTGACACCTGAGAGCCACGGTGATAACGTCAAGGGTCTGTTGGCGTTTCTGGGCTGGCTGATAACAGCTATGTCGGGGTAGAGTACGTGCTGAGGTAGAAAGAAGTAGTGGATATCCTAAGGGAGTGGACTTCACATGTGTTGAGGTAGACGCGTCAGGATCCTGGTTGTAAAACTCCCTGTGTCAGAACAGAGGAGGTCTGGCTCTCAGAGACAACATGTCCCAGTCTGGCAACTCCACGGTCGACATCAGTGCACCAGGTTTCATCCCCTAGTAAAAAAAAAAACCAAAACAAAACAAAAAAACTGGTTCAGCAACTAGTTTAACACAATTCCTTTACAATGCTGTTAATATACAAAAAAGATGACAACTTAAACAACAGCTGGCTTTTGCAGAGACAGAGAGGTTACAGCTGTGTGAACTCAGTACTGGTGCAGTGGTGTTACAGCCACCATTTGTGAAATAAAGACCAGGGTTGTAACATCAGTTGCGCAACAGAAGACAAACTTTATTGATTTCGGAGGAAATCGGGTCATTGCAACACACAAGGGGCAAGAAAAGAAATGTTTAGAAAGAATTCCTGCTATGTCGACTGCTGAAATATTTACAGATGATGGCAGTTTACACATTTAGCAGCAGAAATATTCACCAAAGCTTTGAAAATGGAAGCAGAGGAATAATTCCCCCATAAATTATTTCCCAGTTCCCCTGTTACTCAGTTTCTTCTTTGGGGAACACCCGGAGAGAATCGATGCAGACACAGGGAGAACATGCAAAGTCCACACAGTAAGGCCCCGGGGTTCAAACAGAGAACATTCTTGCCGTGAGGCGACAGTGCAACTCCCAGTCAAGCGTGCCACTCTCGAAATGTGAAAGGTAAGGATCCAGTTAAGAAGACTCCTAGGTTATTAATACTTACAGTGAAGAGTAAGAGGAAGTCTCCAGTCTCCTGCATGCTCAGAGCAGGAAAACCCAATGAAAGACAAGTATTTACTGTGCAGTAAATACTTGTCTTTCATTCTGTGATACCGTTTAGTCTTAAGTGATGTTATCTATCTGAAAAAAAAAAACACGCAATTAAAAAATATTGATTGATTATTATTATTATTATTGAAAATTGGCTAAAAAGTAGTTGGAGCAGTTGACATTTGTGTGTAGATGCAGTGATTAGAAGATTAATCAGTGGACTGATATTCTGATAAATGATTAATTGTTAAAGTTATTATTTAAGTTTATTAGTTATTATTTAATTATTTACTAAATTGCAACATTTTGCAACAAATTTAGTTTGGACCAAATGACTGGTTGGATAAACAGTCAGCAGATTTATCACTAATGAAAATAATAAAAAAAAAAATAATAATTAGAAATAAATAACAAGTGCAGTCACTGACACAAATTCCCTCTTTATTTTTGCCGTTTACACAATTCTCTTTTCTTGCATTTATCAGGTGCAATATTTAAAATGATGCATATTGTTTCAGCTCTTAGTTTTTAATTATTATGCATCATGGAAAAATGTTGTGTACAATCGCTGCACATGTGTACACACACGCACTGTCTTATTATACACAACATCATTTACAACATCATCATCTACTCCACATAAGCCTGCTGCTGACTAAGCACATTTAAATTTTCTAAAGAGTCCATGCTGTTGTTTGCTGTCGTCATGGCGACAGGACCTGAAGAGGAGCCACTCTGTGTCTATTGTGTCCTGTATGTACATTAAAGTGGTTCATGTTACCCCAGTTTGCTTTTCACAGTCATGTCACTTATGAAACACCCCCAGCTGACCCAGTCTTACTGTGAACTGTGTTTCCATCTGGGTTTCCTCAAAGTCTACAGGTGTTAATTAATTCATAATTAATTGCTAATAATTTATCTATCAATTCTAGAGCTATAATGATTAGTTGCTCTGGTGTTTGTTGCAAACCAACTGTTAGTTTGCCAAAACGAGATAAGATAAGAAGTCATCACCTTGGGTTCTTTAACCATTTCAATTACTTTTCTGACATTTTATAGATAATCATAAATATTTAAACATTAACTTGAGAAAATAATCTTTAGATTAACTAATAATGAAAATAATTGTTGTGTGCAGACCTAATCAAACCAAAGAGTCCAAAGCTTCCACCCTGTGGCCTTAGACTGTGGCCTTAGGTGTGACTGAAGTCAGAACGAGTAGAAGCAGACGAGTTACACAGCTCCTGTTACACTTCAGAGTGATCACACAGAGACTTTGAAGTTAATAACTTAGGTGGCATTTCTGCTTCAGGTAACAGTATCTGACAGTGCTGTCAGATATAATCTGGCTTTGTGCAGTCACCTGGTCCACCAAATCACAGTGAGAGCACTAGAGGAGGGTCCCCTTCTTGTATTTTTAGAGCTGCTCAGTTCAAACAAGTCTGGCCAGTGGCTTCTACCCCTTTTCCACCAAAACTAGTGTGTATAAACAGGTTTTTTGAACATGGGTGAACCCGCTAATAAAAGCCCATTTGCACTGCCACTTGAGTTTGCCTGTTCGGTCTGAGGACACAAACAACTGCAAGGAGTGATATCAACACATACAGTTACAAAGCGCACAGTGGGGGACGAGTGAGCTGCTGCCGTGCAAACTGATAACACGTGTCATCGCTGGTTTGTTGCACCAAAAAAGTCAGAGCCTTTGTGAGACACTTTGATAGGTGATTGTGTGTTTTTAACTTTGTGGCTCCAACTCTAGTAGTCACAGTGTGTCTGCTTTAACAGCACCGTGCTGGACAGATGACAGGTGTGTGTCTGTCCTCTGAAAGATGGAATCAATTTCCAGAATAGATAATAGATAACACAACAGTTGCTGTAAAATCATCACACACACACCAAATCTGAAATTGATGCCGTTTTAAAAATCCATGTGAAATCATTTGTTAAACTGAACACTGGTCAGATTTCAAACCTGCAACCCCAGCACATTTATTATGGTCGCTCCTTATCTGTGACCTGATCCCATGCTGCACAATAAAGAAACAACGCTGTTATGTCATTTTCTCCTAACTGTGCCAAAGCCCGAGAGCGAGGCGTGAAACGTAGCCAAGCTAGGAGCAGACATTTGCTACTGTACAGCAATGTGTCCACAAACATGAGGCACAGCCAAAGACACTTATTGTGCCTATCATCAGTACAGTCCAACAACCGCCCCCCCCCTTCAAACAACACCGCCACCCTCCACCTCCACCACCTACAGCAAACAGCTGACTCGAGGGGAAAAGGCTCCAGAAACAGATGGGCAGATCATATCTCCTCTCATGACGGACCAGAAGCCGACTGTGCGACTGTACGACTGCGTGACTGCAAGAACTTATTTCAAGTCACTTCCACTCATACGCAGATTACTTCATTGGCCGCGTTACACGATCTGGCTGCTGCAGAGCCGACTCTGTCCTCCTGTGTACCGGACTTTCTGCCAGGACATTCTTCAACCGAATCGCACACATGACCCAGCCTAACCTTGGTACCCAAAAATAACTGTGTCCTGCGAGGGGTGGGTGGCTGAGGGGCAGATGGGAAGTGAGGGGTGGAGCCAAGGCACGGGGGTTGGGTGCCAGGGGCCAGCTATGTGGCCCAAAGACAACTCATCATTACTAACCTCTGAGGCGATGACAGGCTACACTAAACCAAGTGGAAGACTTCTTGCCAGGCTGGGGTCGAAGAACACAAACAGAGATAAACTCGTAAATAAATACCTATAAGTGCTCTGAGCTTGACTTTATTCAGTCTTTACTACAACAAGGACGTGACCTTTACTCTGCTGGCAGGATAAGGCCACACTGCACCACAGGGAAAATGCTGCTGGATGGGTGGAAACACCTGAATGCAAACACTTCACACTAGCTGCTTTTAATCATGTGATGATTAAAATAACTTTCAACAATGAGCTCGGATGGTGTGATGATTGGCTGCAAAGGAAAAACACTTAGCATTTAGTTGCACATGACTCAAGAGCACTGACAGTTCAACTTTGCCTGGCATTGTAATATTTCCATCTGAATTGCATCTTGGGAGGCAAAATCTCTGACATTTTACATTTCATTTAGGCAAAGTCCTTTTACAGCAGCTTGTGGTCAAACAACATAAAACTAAAACCAGCGCACTGAGAAGAATTCACCGCAGATGCAGATGCATGTTGGTGTGTATGAGTCTGTGTAAAGAAATGTACAGAAACACATCAGATGTTGGAGGCAATTTAGAAACATTGTCTCCATTAAAAAAAACTTCAGAACGCCTTTGGTGCAGAATGGACGTTTTGGTGAGTCACTATCAGAAAAGTGACGAGATGGCCCAGGGCTAGCTGGTTAGCGTGCTAACCCCAGGGAAGACATGACAGAGTTAACTTTCCACTGAAGGAGACGAACTTCCAACATTTCTCCTTGACTAGTAAGTTAAAGGCTGTAAATGCTAAGTATCAATATTGGCCTCAAAACTCTAGTGTGATCATGTTTCTCAAAATTATCTTCCATTTTTCCATCGGTATATAAAGACTTCAAAAAAAAAAAAAAAAAAAACACTTGTCGCTGACGAGTCAAAGTTTTGTCTCATAATGAAAGCATGACTTTCGAATTTCTGTCCATTGTAGGCCAACATAAGCTGCGCCCAGGTGATCCACATTTAGTGGCTGACAACAGAGGCTGAATAACATCATAAATGGCAAAAATCACTGTGCGACAGTATCTCCTCTCTCCATCTGTAATTGTTCGTCTCCAGAAAAATAAAACCCTGTGTCCCCCATGAATAAATTAGGAGGCTGATTAAAAACATCCCCAGCTGTCACCTGCCGGCCTTCGTCCAGGGATGAGTCACCTCCGCCATCGCCGCAGGGCTGGAGATCAACAACACAACTCCAATAAAAGGCTTTTAACCTTTGAGACTGTCTGCCACAGGAAGCTGGCGTCGTGTTTATGATGGGGAGGAGTTGGTCATTAGATCCTATTCACTGTCACCATTTCCACGATTAAATGTTTTACTGTCAGTTATACTTTGTGGGTGGTTTGATTAAGAAAAAGTAATAATAATGAATCATATTATGTGTTCATGATTGGGGCCTTTATTGTGATAGACATTTAATAGCATTTTGCTAAGTCCACTATCACAACTTTTCTATTGGAGCAAGTATGAAGGTAAATAAATGAGCTGCTAGTTATGAAAAGACGGTTCGAGATTAAATCAATAACTAAACAGTTAATTATTATATCCAATAAAACTTGCGGCTGAAGTGCAGAAAGTTATTGAGACGTGACACTAACATCAGCAATGAGAGTTTATTTTCACCCTTAAGGGTCAGATAACATGCTGGTGACGTTTTCAGGACACAACTAGCAGCGGGATAACAGTAAGAGCTGCCTCCACAAGCTTGTAAATTTATTATGCAATGGGCACTGGAGAAATTAGCTTTATTTGCAAATACAAATTGCCGTCATCACTGAAAACAGAGGCCATAATCAGCTTGCTGGCTGCACCGCAGGCCCTGCAAAACAGGCCCATTACTTCCCACTCATCAACACAAACATTTCTCACTGTAGCAGATGAGACCACTGCAAGGTTTACAAGATGATTTATGAAGCGTGGAAAGATACATGGGTTTATTCTCCTGCCTCTAAGCTTCTGATGAATAACTTTTGTCAAGTATGCAGCCCTCAGGATTACAATAAAATGAAACTTTAATGGGACCCATGGGGGAATCCGGGCTCCTGCAGCAGCAGATGCTAGAGAGATGCAGCAGGAACAAAACAGAGGATAAACAGGAATATAAACAAGGATATAGCTGTTGGGCTTTATATATAAATATAGTACAGTTGAGACAATTTCAGCAACAGAACACTGCACAATTTATCTATGAGAAGAAAAGAATAGATCGCAGCAGGAAACAGCTGGATCTACTGAGCTGGTGTGCACCGTAATACAATTATATCAAGAGGCCTAAAATATGTGCATTTAACTTAAACATGAGCTGGATTCAAAAGTTATGAAAGCGCATTTGTTTGTATTGACGCCAGTGATTGTTTGATTTTGCGTGTTATAGTCTTTAATCTTGTTGTTCCTTATTCTTTACTTCTGCAAAGCATTGGAGATCCTCTGAAAGTGTCTCACTGTTGTTCTGAATGCATGTTTTGACTTGCTTGAGACTCAATAATATAATTACTATACAATCTAAATTAGGTTAAATGAAACTAATTCACACATGAAGCAATTAGTAATTTGATTGATTAGTTCATTGACAAACCACAAATCATAAAACTGCCAAACATTTCTCTGTTTATGCTTTAAAACTATGACTTTTTCTTGCTTGTTATTGTCTTATGTGATAATAAGATGAACATCTGAGTTTTTTTCTTTTACTTTTGACTTAAACCTGGCGATTACTGATATCTTCATGAGCAGATTAAATGGAAATAAAACTGAGGCTGCAACTATTGAGTACATTCATTCACATTAATCCACTGATTATCAGTGTATAATACCAATAACAACTTCAGAGTAGAAGAGAACAAGATGCCTTCAAATGTCTTCTTTTCTTTGACCAGGAGTCCAACTAATAATTTTCAGTTCAGTTCAGTTCAGTTTTCAGTGATTTATGACCAAGAAACACAGGAAATCCTGTCGTTTTAGAGGCTGAATCAGAGAAAAGTTCACCATTGTTGATTGAAAATGACTCAAAGCGATTAATCGACCACTTGTTTGAGATGTAATGACAATAGTTGTTACCGTCAGCACTAGAAACACAATGATCAGAGGGCATGGCGGCTCATGCTTTGGGGGGGGGGGGCAGATAGACACACATCTACACACACATCTACACACACATCTACACACACATCTACACACACATCTACACACGGCCGGTCCCATTCATTCAGCTCTGTCAGTATAACCACAGCCACATCGGTAACATGGTCAGTTCAGCTCAGTCTGTATCAGCGCAACACGTTGCAGGTGTTTTGAGCCGCAACCAGCATTTGAACTCACTCTGAAACTCAGGGGAAGAGTCAGGCGGAGGCTCTGCGGTAAAGCACGGCTCCTCCGAGGGAAATGATCCGAACAAAACACGCATAAATAAATCAGTGCGTCGGCCCCGTCCATCACACACGGCCGCCGACAGACAGGGGGGGTGTCGGGGCGTGAGGACCTCGCCTGCTCGGCTCCGTTTCCTCCGAAACAACAGCTAAGTGCAGCCACGCCGTGAGGGGGCAACACAAAAGTCTTCAAAACCACGGGACTTACCGGCGGAAAACAAATGGAAGTCAGTCAGCTGGTCACTTCCTTGTTTCCCCTGGGCCGGACCGGGCTGGAGGAGGGGAGGGAAGCCGCCGCCGCCGGACTCCACTTTGTTCTTCCAGTTGTTGCTGTGTTTTCCGGGCCCGGACCGGAGTCGAGAGCTGCCTGCTAAAGGTTCATGCCCGGTCACAGCCGCCGCCGCCGCCGCTGCTGATGCTGCTTCCTTCCTTTCTCTTCACCTCTTTCTCTCTCTTTTTTTTTTTCACATAAAGTTTAGAGTTTAGTGAAGTAGCGTCATCACTGTCATCTAGCGGATAAAGTGCAACATTGCATTGGTTTTACAGGACGAAGGTTAAATATACAAAACAGTTACAGACTCAGACCCATCGCATGGAAATGATTCATATTGTTGTAGATAAAGTGCAATAAGATGGAAGAAAGCAAAACAACATGTGGACACAGGAACAGTTCAAAGTTTGGACTTTTAAATCAATCAATTAATAATCATGATAGATAGATAGATAGATAGATAGATAGATAGATAGATAGATAGATAGATAGATAGATAGATAGATAGATAGATAGATAGATAGATAGAGCCTGAGGTCAGCAGAGCTATTCTAAAAGGTTTTATTGTTCGACTTGGTTTCGTCGACTTGTTTCACAGTTTACCTTTCCGATGTCTACAAAACACAATTTGTCAACAATAATGTAAATAAAATCTGTTACTCTCATTGCAGTTTGTAAACAATAAGGATTGGTAATTGTTATTATTGTTGGCATTATTATTATTGATTGATGGTTTGCTGTGCATTATTTATTCATGGATGCTGCTGGTTCACTTCTATTTTTATGATAATGATGAATAATAAAATCTAATAAAATGATAATGAAATATAAAGACCGCAGACTGTAGCCCTCCCACACACTCTTGATATACCTAAAGCAGTAATGGTTGACAGTGGGGACGTGAGGGAAAAGGCTATCAAGAGGGCATCGACTAGTAATGTGCTGCAGGCAGAAAGAGTTGAAGAACGGCCTCCCTCTAATTGCATTTAATGTCAATTTGAATTAAACACTTAATACATAGAAAGTATCAAAAGTCTTATTTTTGCCAGTTGAAGAATATAATACACAACCTTTTTATTTCATCAGGTGACTGTATTCGTCAGCCCTGCTGCCTCACACAGTAACCACACACAGTCACCAGAGGTATGAAACAAGCCTCACATTAATTTCCATAATCCCACAGTTCCCGTTGCTTCTCATTGAGACGTTCCCAGCATCAGACTGGCCCTGGTCACTGCCAGACAGCCCGGTGTGGTTGATGTGAGTCTGGCAACCTGTCAAGAAAATGTGGAGCGGCTCTCTGTCCCATCATGCAGCGGGACATGAGAGGCCAGTCTGTGCTTCAGTATAAGAAAGCAGTGTTCACTAAAAACCAGTAACCACCTCTCCCCTCCTTCTCCTCATCTTCTCTCTCTCACCACCTATCCAGCATCCAAAAACCTCTTTTTTTTAAATACTTGAAATTATGTAATGCATTAAAAAAATATAAATGCTCTCTGAAGGCCTCTGTTTTCATTGATTCAATGGGCACACTATCAGTGATGGGCATGTTGGGTTCCTGCAGTCTGCTGACAAACAAGTCTTTATCCACTGTCAGACAAATTCAGCATGCACAGACACAGACACATGGAAGAAACAAGGGTGAAAAGGTCTGTCAAAGCTGCAACATTAGACATATAAGTCAACAGTCAAATTACTGTAGATACCTATAGAGAGGAAGTAGTTGAATGTGTCCACTGTGACCAGTTTAGCGCCAAACCCAAATAAGAGGCAGGAAACTTTTTCTTCATGTAGTTTCCATGGATGAAAAGTGTGCACAGCTACTAATGATGGATAATGAGGTGAACAGGTTCTCCAGATGACTTTGTCCCAGAGATCTAACATATTTGCTGTTATTATGACTCATAAACTCTGCTACATTTACTGAAACTGAGTTTGATCTTCACACAGGACCGCACTGATGTTTCTCACTCAAGGTCATGGTGACCTTTCGCTCATGGCTGTAGATTAAAATCGCTGAAGTGATGACAGTGATGCAGAACAACACACTTTGATATTGTCATTGTAGGCAAACACTGGATTTTCATTTTACACAAAATACTCTTCACAATACTTTACTCTATATAATACGCTTTTGAACATTTTAAAATAACTATAATAAAATGACATTTACTAAAGCACTGTACTTCAGTAGAGTTCTGAAGCAAGTATTTTGCATCATACTTCTTCTCCACTACTAGTTCAGAGAGTATTGTAAGCTATTTTACGCCACTATTTTTATTTAGTAGATATACTTCAGATATATAAATTATATATAAATTCTTCATTTTACATAGAAAACCTATTGTGAGTTTATAACTTATAACATAATGTTGTGGATTAAACCACCCAAGAGTTTAAAAAGTGGTTAAATGTTGCTCCGGCTCACACACCCACACTGAAATGCTGTTCACATGTTAATACAGTAAATATATTATCTATAAAAATATTTCGCTGATGACAGAGACCATTTTTAATTCACTTGTAGTGTATTTTTTACATCGTGGCCAATGTTTGGATACATTTTTAAGTAAAAATAGTCAGTTACAAAAACAAATCCTTATTTAAGAAAATCCCTTTTAAGTAAAAGAGCAAAAGTTTTGTTAGAAAAATGTGCTTTTGTGTATTTTAGTGTTGTATCTGGCCAAGGTGAAGCTTTTAAACTATTTTAGTGCTTCCAATACCAAGGGCGGGACCCTCCAAAGGGTCACAAGATAAATGTGAGAGGTCGTGGGATGACTCATGGGAGAGCTTTCAAAGGAGAAATAACTCAACAAACAAATCAAATCTATGACATGTTTCTTTTGCAAAGGTCAAAAGCCAAAAATGTTTGGGGGCCCCTGGTTTAATCCATTGCATTGTATTGTACAACCTTATTATATACTTTAATGAAAAATCACAATAAAAGTTGCTGAATAAAAACAACAACAATTAATTCCGAAATGTAATGGAGTGGATTATCTTTCATATAATGTATGTATGCTCAGATCAGTGCAGTACAGTACGTTACAGGGCATTATGGTACAGCACAGTACAGTACAATACAGTGATAACAACACACAACACACATAGTAAATATAAATGTTTTCCCCACATAGTCTATATAATGTTCTGTGGACATTTTTTTCTGTAATTCTGTAATTCCACTGCTATATGTCTGCTCTTACATTTTCTCAAGACTAACCCTCTCTAGGACTATCAGTTTGTCAGTGTGTCTCATACATTCACACATGTATACATTTATATTTAGCGAGTGGGCTCTGATAGCCATAAAGCCCCTATTCACTTCTATGGAGAGGCTGTAAAGAAAAAAATGCAGCCCTCCCACTTGATAGACTGCATGAGGCTGTGTCAACACACATGCACACTCTCTCTCTCTCTCTCTCTCTCTCTCTCTCTCTGTCTCTCTCCCTCTCTCTCTGTCTCTCTGTCTCTCTACCCCGTTTCCTTAACGGATAGCAGGAAGAGATGCCCAGCCAGGACTGGTTGAAAGAAGGCCTTATGACTGGGAAGACACACACACACACACACACACACACACACACACACACACACACACACTAACACACTAACACATTGTTAAATAAAGATGGTAAAAACCTTACCTCAGACTGTGTTTTTACATTTATATTTGGTATCTGCAGGATTATAACAGTGTCTTGTGATAATATACAGTATGATCTCATTCTAATTGCAGACTAATGCACAGAAGACCTCCTGTCCTGTCCTGTCAGAGGTGCTGCCATCTTCTGGTCAAGTAGAGACATTGCAGATTTTACTACAAAAAACGAACAAATGCAGATATTTTCAAACTAATTGCAAGGGGTCAGTGAATGGCTTTATGTGTATAACATGGGTCTGAACCATATTTTCATGACCTTTACAGTCACCAGATCTCAATCCAGTTGAACACCTGAAGAATATGTGAGATAGGTAGCACTGTGTAGGATGTGGTGAAATTATTTGTGGGATTGAGGATGGAGATTTTTGTCTAACGGCAAATTGGAAAACTGAACAACATTTAGTCTTATTGTCTGTGTTCATCCCCAGAGATGAATTTATCCTTATCCTTATTCAATGAAAATAGCATTTCCATATATTTTTTATAGGTAATAAAATATGTACCAAAAAGTATAAGGGACAGTGATCAGACATTAAACTTCATATATTCTGTAGAAAAAAAAAAAACTCACTGTAACTGTATCAAAGCAACTACAAAATGATACACTGAGAATGTCTATTTCAGGTACATTTCAATCACAGAAAGGAATTCTGGGAAGTGTTATAATTTTCTGGCATTTACAGTACGTTTACATTTCTCTGACCTGTTGGTGGAACCTTGAGACCTGACACGAAATGATGTGAACTGTTACTAAATACATATGCTGTCTGATGTCTGTTGATTTCAGTGTGAGTGGTCCCTCATGAAACATTATCTGAGCTTCTGTCTGACTTTCTTCTTCGCTGATATTTCACACTTGCTGCTAAAATGTATCTATTGACTCACCTATCTATCTGTCTAATTGCCTCCCTCCCTCTCTCTCTCTCTCTCTCTCTCTCTCTCTGATTTACAGTCTGCAGTGTCTACAAAATCAGGTAACACATGTTTTATGCTGAAAGCTGTGGAGGGGCTTTCTTTCTGGAGCTTGACATTTATGAAGTAATATTTCAAATATGGAATATTTGCAAAGGTTGAGTACAATACATGAGTACATGTGCATTTCTTCTGAACTGGGCACTGGCTGTATGCATTACAGTTTACTCGGTACACAGCCTTTCTAGCAGCTCTGTAAAGCTGCACATTGGCACATTGGTTGTGTTTTGAGCCAAGCACTGACACATCTTAGCATACTTTAGTGTGATAGCATTCTAACGCGCAAGTTATTTGTAAGTTTGTTATTGCCACATAGCCAACATTTGAATTCACAGCTGTTTACTTATCAGTCTGGAAGAAACATTGCAAGTTCAGCATCAAACTGCATTTCTTTATTTGCTAAGAACATTCTCTAGTGGTTGAAAGCAATCTTCCTGATTTGCTTTTATTTTTATCTCTTCTTTTCCTCTACCAAAGTTAGCATGTTAACCGGGCAGCCCCGGCCTAGTAGGCCCATCCTGTCACAGAGTCACTGTAGTGTCCGGTCAGGTCTGATGAAATAGTGCTACTCAGAGGGTGTATTGTAACCTCCTATTCTATAAACACGCTTTAATGCTAACATTGGCAGTAATAGCTAAGCTTAGCACTAACACAACAACTACAGCCGGTGAGGTTGATGGGTTGTCACTAGTTTTAATCTATCCAGCAGTTATTGAGAAAATTTCAGTGGTGACCAAGATGGCGGCCAGACCAACAGCCATAACAAGAGCCATGCTTAAATATGCTATAACTTTGTGTTGTCTGATTTACGTTTGACTGGTGCTCTATGTGACTTGAGAGCAGGTCACCAAATCACCTTCCTTGTGTTTGAAAACCAATATGGTCAATAACTGGTTTAGTCATTGTCAAATGTTTGCATTATGCACAATGCAAGCAAGCATGTGTGATGTCTTTGTGTATGTGCATGGGTGGGTGCATGAGTGTGCGTGTTTGCCTGTGTGTAAACAGAAACTGCAGCCGGAGATCAATGTTCTGGTTCTTAGTGGACGACCTGCTCTACCTCCTGAGCCACAGCCACCCATATCTGGCTGTATTAAATATAACATGTTGTCTCATTTTGTGCTTTAGGGGTGACTTAACTGATATTAATGGTGTGTTCTTAGATGAAGACTTTAGGTTTACACATAAATAAAGCCATGCTTTAATGTTGTCAAACCATGAGCAGAGCTGTAGTGCAAGTGCTTGAAATCATAGTCAGAGAAACATCTGTGGCGTTATAGTTTACCTCATAACTAACAGCTTGAATTCTTTTTGTGAAGATGAATAACTCTCCTTGTCTCAGAGAATCATGGAAAAAACCCATGTTTTTTTAGAACGAGCACAGATACTTTTCCTTTGTCTGGCATTCAGTTTTCCTGTCATGGAGCAGCTATAGGGTTTGGCTCAACAACAGTTTTGGCTGTCTTCACCTTGACAAAGACAAATCCATTCCCCCAAAATCAAGACAAGCCTCTCTGAGCTCACAGAAACAGCAACTGTGAGCTTCTGTGGTTATTCTAACAGGAACTGTGAATATCGCATTGTTCTCTTTTACAGAGTTTTGCTCATGGCTACATGGAGTCACTGTCGACCACCTCTTATAAAAACTACATGTATATATATATCACATTTTGGGGGCTTTTGGCCTAAAGATTTGAGAAGATTGGAGCTGACTTGCATTTCCCTGAACCCCCTGGAAAACACTTTCAAAACACACTTTCTCTTCAGCACCTTTGCTCGACAGCTTCCACTGGAGCTTTGTTTAGCTGTCAGCATTAGAAATCTGTGGTTGTAGAGGCCACATAACTATGAATGTGCAAAAGAATGTCGATAAAAAAGGGGCATGTGTCACCGGGCAAACTTTCCCTGTGTAAAAAAAGCTACAGCATAAACCTATAAAATAGATGTTTGGAGGCGGCGTGGTGTAAAAATGTCCTGCTGTCTAAGTTTCTGTGCTTCTCAGCTGATTGACATGAATGATGGTGAGTAAACCTGACGTTTCTATTTCATCTATGTGCAGCTGCTGAATAAACAGCAAGTTTGTAAATAAGCACCAAATTAGAGCAAATCGGCTGTTAATACATTTCCCCTTTGAAGATGTAGACGGTGAGTGTGCGTCAGTGAGTGCACGGAGCACACAGCCAGTATTTACACCTCTGAATAGTTTGGTCGGAGACGAACAGGAGACATGCCTTCCCTCAACATTAGCATGTTTAACTTTAAGCTGAATGCACACAGACACGGGTGGCGGACACATGTGGGAGTATATATGGATGATCAAATGGACACATAAATACATGCAAACACGTGTTCACACAAACATACAGTACATCATGATTTTGGCCTTTGAATCAGCTGCTTTGCAAACACATACACATGTTGAGATTGTTAAACAGTCAATGCATATTTCGTGTTTTCTGATATAATTAGACAGATTTGCAGTTCTTTTATCCCCTATTGTATTTGGCATTAAATCTCTTATATACAGCACCACATGTTTTTACCACAGTGCTATAAATATTTCAACATGATGGAGTGGAACACTAAAGGTGGAAAACTGCCTTTGTTCTAGGAGTGCATGCCCGTAATGTCACCTACAGCTTCTAGCTAGAGGATGCATATTTATTCATGACAACCAGCTGAGCAGAGAAACTGCCCAGAATCAGTCAATCAAATCCATTTATTTTGCCAAGTACAAAATTAACGTACTACACCTTGATTTGGTGGCATTGATGCAAATTAGCCAAGCAACAAGCAGGACATGTTGCACCACAGCCATGGAAAAATACTTGTATCTGTAGTCAGTGGATGTAGCAAGAGGCAGATAACATACTACCAGAGGAGGTAGAGGCAGAAAACACAATTTCAGGTTCTTCATCTTTTTTATTTTTGCATATCAGGGCTCATTCTTATCCTGCACAGTACAAGAATGACAAAACCCTACATGCACCGTGGGAAGTCGTGGCAGACTGATCCATATTCATTTACTATTTGCTCTCAGGCAGCATGAGCTGAAAGAAAAAGTTTCTTTTCATCAGTAACATACTGTAGACCAGCAGTTCCCAACCTATTCCAACTCAGAGCCCACTTGAAAATCTCAAAAATGTTGACAGCCCACATCCAAACTGATAACAATATGGAGGCCAAAAGATGACTTCTCAGAGCACTTTCTATTTTAATGATAATGACTGAACATTCAGAACCAAAACCAGCACATGTAGGAAAACCTCCATTTTTTTGTCTCTTGACGTAGGTTCCAGGGCTGTAGTGAAGTGAAGCCAATGCTAAAGAGCCTTAAACCTGAAGTCTATCCAATGACCATTGGTGATGAAATAAGTCAGATTGTATTGAAGTCTATGGGAAAATGTCCCTACTTCTCACTTTATTACCTCAGTAAACATTTTCCTAATTAGTTTATGGTCTCAGTCTCTGGTTTCAAGTCTTCTTCAATACAACATGACATTATTTTTTTAAATGAAGTCTAGGATTGAAAATGTTTGTCTACTGCCATGCTCGCTCTTCTGTCAGGTTAGATGCAGTAGTGCTACGATCATGCTCACAATGCTGTTATTTGGAATGTAGTTTTTATACTGGGGGCCATTTTGGTTTAGCATGTTAGCATGGACATCTGGAACATTTGCTTGTTAGCACTAAACACAGCACAGTTGAGGCTGATTTGAATGACATTAGTTTTGCAGGTATAGGACAAACTGAATTTTAAACCCAATGATGGTGCAAGATGAGAAGTCACCAAAGTTATTACAGTTCATCCAGTGCAGTACATGAAAGTCTACACCATAGTCTGTACACATCTTGGTAATTTCTCTATTAGTGATGAAGACATTTGCCTTGACTGTGTGGTATTCTTCCTGGAGCCAGCACCTCCATCATCATCATCAATGGGCACTTCTTTGACCAGACTGAGCCTTTGTGCAAATCCACTTCTCGTAAGCTGAAAAAAAAAAACAAAAAAACAGTATATTCCATTAACCAGTGGTAGTAATGAGTGTGCTGATGAGTCACCTCACTGACCCCTGTATGTGTGGAACACCTCCACAGTAACGTGAAATTTTCCCAAGTGATTGTATAATTTCACCAAACCAAGTTTTAATGGTTTTACTGAAACTAAATCTTGATTAAATTATATTTGTCTGCTCATTTTAAACATTTACCCATGAAAGCCATTGAACTGTATTTCTTTACTGCTTTCATAGTTTACTTCTTCTACTCTGTGTCCATCAGCATCAACCATCATTCACACAAATTTGACAAATAACTGCAGAAACAATAGAATCATTTGTTCCTTTCTTCAGCTCCAGATTTGGCCTGATTCTGTGTTTCAGCTTTGATATTCAAGGCTGTTTGCATGACCTCACCAACTGGCAAGAGAGGAGCACATCTCTCTCTCTCTTTCTCTCTCTCTCTCGCTCTCTTTCTCTCTCTTGCTCTTCCTCCCTTTCCCTCCCTCCCCCCTCTCCTTCCAGCATCTAAATGTGTGCTAGAGTTTGAATAAAGCTTCTTTCTGCTCTCCTACACAGGCAGGAGCGAGAGGCCCCTGGAGTCGCTGCCACTGGGAGCTTTGGAGCATCTACGGTACGTTTACAATTCAGCACTGGAGTCCCTAACAAGGAATACTGTGAAGGGGTCTTAGGGGATTCTCTGGTTCTTCTTCATCCTCTGCTTGGGGGACAGGTATTGATTCAGGTACTCAGATGTCAAACCAAAGGTAACCTCTGGAAATTTATTTTTCAATATCAAGCAGTTCTGTTCACTGGGATGTTAATTATTAACTAATATTATATATATATAT
>CM076652.1:22922640-22970664 GCA_038496675.1 Rachycentron canadum
ATATATATATATATATAATGTCATGGGAATTTATTTACTGGTGGTCTGGTTCTGAGTGTTGCTGGTTTGACTTCAGTGAGGTATTAAGGAATTAGCCTCTGTTTACAGCTGAAGTTTGGTTTATTGGTACTCTGTTTTGAAAAGTATAAATCCACAGTGATTCCACATGTGCAGTGTAATATGACTAAAATAGGAGCTTTTAAAGAAACTTTTAAAATGATTTGTGGAATAAGGAAATGATTGATATTTATATGGTCAGTTTGGATTATGGCTTCTCTGGATGGAGGCTAGAATGTATGAAATTACATTGTATTACTAATTTATCAAATTGTGTCTGAATTCATTATATGTTTGTGCAACATTAACCATGAGCAAAGTTGCACCTTTTTTCAACAATTTGATCGTTTTTCAGAATAACCGATCATCCAGACCAAGTGGTTCCCAATATCTTTGGTTTGGGATAAAATGAAGCGATGTCTGCTTGAGTCCTCTTGTAACAGCATTTTAACCAAAGAGCAGTGGGTTTTGTTTGTTTTTTAAAATAACTTTGAGGCCTGGAAAGATTAAATAATCAAACAATTAAAAAGAAAAAAAGATTGTGGGAAAATCTTGCAATCATTTCACTACCTCTCTGATTTATATTGCAACCCATTGTGGGGGTCCGACACTGATGTGGACCCTGGGTGACACGTAGCAAAATGACATGACACAAATGCAAAAAAGTGACTTCATGATGGCGTTGAGCATGATCACGACTCTTCATATATCAGACACTGCAGTCTCAAAGATGAATCAGAAAACTCTCACACAACTTACATCGTTTCTATGTCGGAGCGAGTTCCAAAGTTCAGTGAGGTTGTGGATGGAAAAGGAAGAAAAATTAAATTTTTCATTTGAATTTAAATTCTGAGTGGAGCCGCTGTTCAGCACAAAATAGTGTTTGATTTTTGGGCAAACAATGGCATATAGGAAACTACTGTCAAAGAGTGACATCCCGTTACTATGGTAACATGAGGCTGTGTGAGTGCATGTGGTGAATTATAATTCTCAGGTGTTAGAAATGAAAAAACAGTGGACTCAGTTAAGGCAAATATCTTAACCCTATATTGTTTAGAATAAACTTTGTTATGGTGTTAATGTGTGTGTGTGTGTGTGTGCTTGTGTATGTGTTAAATATATTTAACTGACCAATATGCACATGATGCTCAAGGCTGTTTTTGATCTTATACTGCTGATTATGAGGACATGTACTAATGCACCCATAAGCACCTGTGAATATGTTTTTTCCCCTCCGCCCATCTTACTGTACAAGAGTCTGTGTGTGTTCTCAAACACAGGCCTTACATATGTACACACACTCTTTCTTTACCCGGGGCATTGGACGTGCGCTCCCACACATCCCCTTCATGATCTATGAGTGTTGGTCTGTGTTTCTGTGTGTGTATGCGTATCAATGTCGACTCTGTTCTGCTACTGAGGGTCTCTGGAGGGTTGGAGGAGAGTGGGTGGAGGCGGTGAGGTGGTGAGCTACTCCTGGATGCCCGCCTTGTGTTTACCTTGGCAGTGTTGCACACACCCCACTACACACTCCCCCCTCCCCCCCCAAGACTCTGCCCTGGTCGTTGCTGGAACAGACCAAGGCCTTATTGCCCTCCACCTCAGCTGGGAGCGGAACATACCACAGTGGCCGAACAGGGGAGCAGCAGCCATCCCACTGACTGAATGGGCACACTGTGGAGAGAGGGCTGATTGGCTTGACCTGCCCTGACGTGGCCTGCTCACGAATACCAGTGCACATTATGAAATGGCCACAGTTTAAATGATGCATTAAAGAGAGCTGAGGAGCTGCTCAATGATCGGATAGAAAGCAATGAGAAGGTTTTGGTTGGCTCGGTGAGGGGCACGGGGGAAGGTTTTTGCTGGCGTTTTCTGTGTTCATGCATTGTGAGAGTGTGAGTAGAGTTTGATTGCTGGCTGGTTATTGCTGTCTTTATCCATTTTTGGGAGGCCCACCTTGACTGTGAGAATGTATTACTCAGTGCTTATGAGGAGAAGCACAGGGAGAAAAACGAATCACCCTTTCATTTACAAAGGCAGAATCTATTAGCACATTGTCACAAGAAAAAATGAACATTTTGATTTTGAAAATTTTTTGCAGGATTATGAATCTCATAGGCTGAAAAACATTTTCTTGCTGAACCTCTGACACCAGCATCAGTCATGTTTCAGGTGTGCAATGAAATGAAATGTCAAATCAGGAGGAAACATGACTTACAAGTTGCCCTTTTATGGAGATAAACTTCCTATCTTGTTTTTGTAGGCTTTATATCATATTGTTTGATTGTGATTCCAATGGATGACCAACCCAACAAAGACAGTGTGACATTATGACAAGGTAATTGTTGATTAGGCACAACAGCCAATCCCAGCTGACATTGAGCAAGAGCAGAGTACATATAGAGAGAAACAACCCTTCACACTCACACTGACGCCCAATTTAGAGTCAATTAATTAAGTAATTAACCTAAACGTGCATGTCTTTGGACTGTAAATTCAGGTGTAGTCATGGAAACGTCAGTCTCCTTCAAAAGTCCAGGACACCAAACATGACAAAACATCAGTGGGTTACAACCAATGAAGGCTGAAAATCACAGATTGATAAATCAGTGTGTGATTATTCCACGGTGGATTTCTCCATTTGTCTACACATACTGTGTGGTATTTTGTGTTTCCGCCCAAACTGGGCCAACAGTTACTCTCAGGCAGCTCTTAGACAGCAGGGCAAATATTAGTCGTACTGGATCGTGTGTGTGGAACTCTGAGAATGCCAGCACACACCCCCAAACACACACACACATATTCATACACACACACACATTCATGCAATTTGTGATACACACAGAGATGTGACCGGACCTGCACAAAGTTATGCGTTTCTACAATGTCTTTTCATGTGAATATCATCTTGTATCCGTATGGCAGTAAAGAATTACACTAAACTGCACGAAAGGTGCTATAAAATTTTTAGTTTTATTGATTGATTGATTGATTGATTGATTGATTTATTGATTGATTGATTGATTGATTGATTGATTGAATGATGTGATGATATTAAGTGCAATATACATAATGGTGTTTTGTGTGTTTTAAATGCTGAGGTTAAGGGTCACTCCATTCTTTCTTTGGCCTTTTGCCACCAGGATCCCAACCTCAGTTCAGCCACTGCAAATGCTCTGTGACCATGAGCTTCAGGTTTATAGCTTGTAAATGTCTCTCACGCAGCACAATGAAGGTTCAGTTGCAAATGGCATGCTTGAATGGTCTAAGCGTCACAGCAGTGGAAAGTTGAGAGAAAATAAGCAATGCTATAATTAGAGTTTTACAGATGTGGGTTTGTCATATTGAAACGCATGTATCTGGATTGAAGTTGCCAGTTGAGGATCAATTTGATTTATGGTAAAGACTTGGCTCATATCCATAAGTAAAAGAAAAAGGAGCAGCATCAAGACATAAGAGTACATGTATGTGTAGTAGTGTTGTATTCAGGTACATAACCTAAATGCATCATGACATTCTTTTAATGACAACTCTGCAAAGGTGATCCCCTCCCTACCGTCTGCAAAGGTGGACAGCAACACCAATGATAGCTCTTATCTCTAGCATGTTAGCCTCCAATTTGCCCTGAAGATGAAGCACTGCTCAGAGGGTGTATTACAACTTATTGTCTCAACGCAACAATGGCCAAAGCTCTTGTCAAGTGACAATTACCACCACCAGCTCCCAGCTCCCAACTAAAAAATAGCCCCTTTAATTTTATGGCAAGTCATCCAATAGTTTTAAAAATATTTCATTGTTGACCAAAGTGGTGGACTGACCAACATCCCTAGAGCCACACAGCCAACATGTCTAAAAAAAATGTTATTACTGGGAAGGATCCTCAAGCAGGCAAACAGAAGATAGTTAGTAAGCTGGAAAAAAGTTAGTAAGCCTCACTTCACTTCACAAGTTTTTAACAAATGGAAAAGCATTTGAGATGAATGAATCATACGTCTCCATTTCTCTGCCTGAACTTATTTGAGTACTAAAGACATTTCCTGTGCTCGGAGACAAGAGGGGCTTTCATTCCTTCACGGGCATGTATGGTATTTCCAAATGATACCAGACGCTCTTGACGTCTTGTTTCCATTTCAACTAATGAGGCTGACGTAATAAGCAAATCTGTATATCCTGGATTACATGGTACATGAATGTAGGTTCACAGGAGTTAGGAAAAAACACAGTGGCATATAGAGGTAGAGGAAATTACAATAAATAAAACCACTCATTCATTGTAACACTTACTTCACTGTTCATTTCTGGTAAAGAGAAGTTAGAAAGTTTGAACAGTTTTACACAACTTTGTCCATACATGACTGTAATTCACTTTTAGCCAATTTGTGATCACTAAAAAGCCAAATACCACTGTAAAAATTAAAATAGCCTTAAGCTCTTGTCATTAATTATCTTGTCAGCATGAACTTTATTCTATTTTTGTGTATTTTCCAGGTAACGATGACCCCCTTGCTTCTGCTGTGTGTGTCCTTGCCCCTCATCTCGGCAACAATATTATTTGAGGATCATGATGGTGAGTTTTGCAAAATTACTACATTTCATTCTTTTCTTCATCTGTTTGTGAAAATTAAAAACCTATCCCGGACTTCATTATTTGAAGACAATGAGAAACTAATATTGAGCTGTATCATACTCATATCCATCAGGCCTGCCCATTTTGTCTTGTGTAACCTACTATCTGATTAAAAGTAATTAAATATGCAGATGATGTATTGGCCAAATCAACCTTTTTTGCACTTTTGTCACATCTGAAGAATTTGCTTCTGTTCCCTCAAAAAGAGTGAAAGGCAGAATTAAATCTATCGCTGGAATAAATATTTTTGGGGCAACTGTTGCTCAGTAGGGAGAGTGAGTCATCCATTAATTGTAGGTAGGGTTAGTAGATCAATCCTTCAGTCTACATGTTGAAGTACCTGAGACTCTTTGACTTGTGGACTGCTCCTGCCTTGTTTGGTCCCTGCTACTGTGCAGCCCATAGCTAAAACCAAAACACAGATCTGCACAACACATTAGGTTGTATTCACATTAAAATTTAAAATACTTACAAATCAACCTTGACACATCTCGTCCGCAGACCTGGATGGCACATTGCGTGTCAGCATCCCTCTGGAGCTGCCTCTCCGTCCTCTGCTGGGAAGCAAGGTAGTAGTGCCATGTTACTTCCAGGACAACACCGTCAATGACCCCGGAGCCCCGACCATTGCCCCCCTCTCCCACCGCATCAAATGGTCCTATGTCACCAAGGAGAAAGTCAGCACCATCCTGGTGGCATCAGAGGGAAAAGTTCAGGTGCAGACAGAGTATTTGGACAGAGTGACGATGGTCAACTACCCGCTGGTGCCCACTGATGCCACCTTGGAGATAACAGAGCTGAGGTCCAAAGATTCTGGCACCTACCGCTGTGAGGTGATACACGGCATTGAGGATAACTACGACTCTGTGGAAATCCAAGTTCAGGGTACGCTACAGAAACATAATGTTCAACTGAGTTAACTAAAATATGAAACTGCGTTGAAACACATATCCTTTTACACATCCAAATAAATCTTCAAACTTTTCAAACATTGTCTTGCAGAAAAATCCATTGTGTTTACTAGTCAAACCTTTGCCTTGAAGACAACATGAACAAACCACTTACAGCCAAACCTTTCTCTAGTTACAATCACAGAGGAAAATCTCTGTCAAAAAGATAAAGATAAAGAGACTTTTGACCTTTAGAAAGTCCTTCCAATCATTCAACTGGCTGCAGATTTAAACCACTCACCTGTGGAAACATTTTTGGTTGGTTTCTGGTTGGACACAAGCAAGGAAGTAGCAAAGTTATCTGCTCCCTTTCTGTATCTAACAGGTATTGTGTTCCACTACCGAGCCATCACCACCCGCTACACCCTGACGTTTGAGAAGGCCAAGGCTGCCTGTATCCAGAACAGTGCCACCATTGCCACTCCAGCCCAGCTCCAGGCTGCCTACGATGATGGATACCACCAGTGTGATGCTGGATGGCTCTCTGATCAAACTGTTAGGTAGTATTCATCCATCCAGTGTTTATTTATCCAGGGTCACCGTGGACAGGTTTCCATGAGAGAATTTCACTCACACCTATGGACAAATTCCACTTCACCACACCAGCATGTTACTAGACGAATAAACCAAAGAGAAAAGCTGCATAGACACAGAAAGAACATGCAGACTCCACACAGAAAGGGAAAGGAAAAGAAAGCTGTTCTGAACACTACACTGAAAGGGAGGGTGAAATATCTGCCATAAAGAAAGACAGACGTGTGATATAGTTTAAATATGTTGCACACATATGTTGTACAGTGACAGAAGAGCTTGAGGTAGACGTTCAAATTCTGCCTCCTTTTTACACATTTGGACACATTTGTAAAGTGAGGGCAGTTGTCGGGGTAGTGTGCCAAATTATTTATCTTATGTATTTATACTAATTTGTTATTATTTCTGCTTCAGTCAGTTTTTCATGTTAGGAAATGAATTTATGCCTCTGTTAATGAACCCTATTAGGGATAGCCTGTGTTCTGATAAAGCTAAATAGGATCTTAATAAATGAAATAAAACATATGGATCTCTTTAGTCTTAATTGTGTCCTGGCCAGAGGCGTTGTATTTTAGTACAGAACAGTGGCTTTTAATGGTTTAAATTGTATTAATGTTTTGAAATTTTTATTTATTTACATTCATAATACAGAACAAATTGGCACCTTTAAAACACCAGATCTGCAAAAAGTAATACAGTAGAAAATATATGTTTTTACAGACTTTTTAATCTAAAAAAAAAAAAAAAACCATCTGTCATTATTGATCTCTCAAGATATCCCATTCATGAACCCCGGGAGCGTTGCTATGGAGACAAGGAGAATTTCCCAGGTGTGAGGACCTATGGAGTGAGAGACGTCAACGAGACATATGACGTGTACTGTTTTGCTGAGAAGATGTCAGGTACTCTCATCTAACAAGGGCAGCAACAAAAGCTGCCTGATCCACATGGAGCTGTACTCACAACTGTTTCTTGTTATGTAAATGTGTTCGTCTTCTTCCTCTCTCCTCCCAGGAAGAGTCTTCTACTCCATGTCTATAGAGAAGTTTACTTTCTATGAAGCAAAAGATCAGTGTGCCAAACTCGGTGCCCGGCTTGCTACCACCGGAGAACTCTACCTGGCCTGGAAGGCTGGCATGGATGTGTGTAACGCTGGCTGGCTAGGAGACAGGAGCGTACGCTACCCTATTAACATCGCCAGGCCTCAGTGTGGAGGAGGGCTTCTGGGAGTGAGAACTGTCTACCTCTTCCCCAACCAGACTGGCTACCCCTACCCCGACTCTCGCTACGAAGCTATCTGCTTCCGAGGTAAATCTTTTGAGGATCTTGTGATAAAACACCTGTTTGGCTATTTTATGGCAAGTTTCTCCTTTTAGTTGCTGACTAATGAGGCCATAACATCTGTTAATCATGCCATCTGGTTTCCTCAGCTGGTGAGGATGAAGATGTTGTACCTGCGAGGACTACCCCTTTCCCTGACATTATCCGCATGACCCCGGCCCCTGGGGTGTTCCCGGGCCTGACTCCCTCACCTGGGGGTGAAGAGATCAGGGGTGGAGAGGTGGACACCCTATCCCCACTGCCCCTCCCTCCCAGTGTGACTGACACGTACACGAAAGTGACTCCTGTTGTAAGAGAGCCTGGACTTGATCTGACAGGCTTCGACACTGCCATGGCTCCCACGGGTAGGACCTTGGTTTTTCCATTGTAGAATGGTACAATAAAAGGACATAGAAAAAAAACAGAACAAGAAAAACTGGCTCCATGATAGGAGATACAGTATGGTGCTATTTTTGCATATTCCTGTCTTTTCAGAATAAGCCAGTTCATTACAATGTAGATTAAAGGTGCTACAAACTTAAACTTGATGGAATACTACTACCTACCTTGTTTATTGGCTTCTCCGTCTTTGCTGTTCTTGGCTAACCTGATGGTCCATAACCACAGGGCGGTAAACAAATGAGTCAAAGATGTTCAAACTGAATATCACCATAATCTAGATCAGGAAAATGCATAATGAGGAAATACAAATCAGATCGTACCAAGTAGATTTAGCAAAAAGACAAATAATTTACTGGAAGACTTTCCTCCCTTCCCTCCTTTTCTTTTTCCAGGTGTGGTGTTCCACTACAGACCCATCACCGGTCGGTACACCTTGACCTTTCTGGAGGCTCAGCAGGCCTGCCAGAGCATCGGGGCAGTCATTGCCAGCCCCCAGCAGCTGCAGGCCGCCTTTGAGAAAGGCCTGCACCAATGTGATGCTGGCTGGCTCCGTGACCAAACTGTCAGGTGAGTCAGAAGAATGTGCTGGATAGATTGATCTATATACACAAAACGGAATAATAATCATATAGTAAATCAACATATAATATCAACACTGGTTGGCGTTCATTTTTCATATCGAAGCTAATCCTTGAAGGGGTATACAGCACAACAAAGCCTTAATACTCTGTACAACCATCCTTTCTCATGATCAGGTATCCAATCGTGTCACCCAGAGATAACTGTGCAGGTAATCTGCCACACCTTCCAGGAGTCAGGTCCTATGGCCTGAGGCCAGCCAGCGAACACTACGATGTATTTTGTTACGTAGAACGTCTGCAAGGTGAGAAGCACAAACCTTCACGTACTCTGAAGAAAATTTTATATGTACTTGTCAACTTGTATTTCAATCTGTGTGTATATCTACTGTGTCTGACTGGAGCTCTGCTGTGTGTTGTTGAATGTTTGTTCTCTCAGGTGAGGTCTTCTTCACCAGTGACTATGATAGCTTCTCCTATGAGGAGGCTGTGCAGCACTGTCAGAAGCTGAACACCACCCTGGCCACCACCGGGCAGATGTACGCCGCCTGGAACCAGGGACTTGACAAGTGCCGCCCAGGCTGGCTGAATGACCGCAGCGTCCGCTACCCCATCACAAACCCCAGGTCCCACTGTGGAGGCGGCCAGGTGGGGGTTCACATCATCTACGCCTTCCCCAACCAGACAGGATTCCCTGATGAGCACTCACGCTATGATGCTTACTGTTTCAGAGGTAGGAAAGGCCCATTTTTATTCAAGATTCATTCACCCAATCCCAAAGTGATATGGAGAAGTGTTTAATGACGGGATGCTACATGATTTCTGGCTTTTGAAGTTCAAAAAATTTGCGGGTCCTGCCACGATACTGAGGCAATAAAAGCATACATGCTGGGACAGAGACAGTTTCTGTCTCTGGTAAGGTCCCAGTCTCATGCTTTCAAACATTGGCTGATTATGTATTATACAGTAAGTTGAACTACATGTCGCACATTCAACATTCAAACAATATGATTAATGATTTATGGAGGAGTTGTTGAGGTCATCAGACCATTGTTAGCAACCGCTGCTGTAATGTAATTTATAATCCAGTTTTTAAGATGATATGATGATGTGCATTGTTGTCATATTGATATTTCTATATTATCATTATTATTAGTAGTAGTAGTTTTAATATTTGCATATATACTATTTATAATAGTAGAGCATGTTGGCTTCACTCTGTTGAACTTACATTTTTTTCCTTATATTGAATCTGTAATCTAATCACTTTGTCATTTTTTCAGCTGAAATCCCACTTGTTGTCACTGAAAATAAAACCAGTGTGGATCTGACAGCAGTGACTGTGGATGTTATCAATAAAACAACAGTCACAATTGATCACTTTGCACCAACTGGTAAGACAGATGCATAAAAAAATCTGTTCTCTTAAATTCTGGTTATTAGTGTGGATCTTAATAGGCCAAAGCAGTTTGTTATTCAATATCTTAGTGAAATCTCAATGCATCATTGGTCATAGGGCAGTAAGTGTTGACATCCTTGCTGGAAATCATGTAATAATCTCACATGGCTTTATGTTTTATTTGTTTTTAGTTGAACCCACTGTTGTCTACAATGAAACTGAAACCAGTGTAAACATTACTGAAATAGAGGTGTTTATCAACAAGACGACTATCACAACTCATCAAGTTGCTCCGCCTGGTAAGAAAGATAGAAACACGTGTGAATGAAAACTTTGCAATCATCAAAATGGATGTTTTCTTCTGGCCACAGTAATAATATAACAATAGTAACAATATTGTACAATAATAACACCATTTTTAAAGGTGTTATGGGTTCATGGAATTACAGTGAATAACCGAGTAGATCAATTCAAAGGTATTATGATGAAAAACATTTTGGTTGCCAGTATGGGAAAAACCCATTTCACTAGTTGGACTACTTGCCCACTTACCACTTACTAAAATACATATAATAATATCTTAATAACACTTACAATGACTTGATAGAATTAAATGATAATAATTCATGACTGCACTTTATAAAACATTCAGCATTATTCACTTAAACACACAGTATGCCATTTCAGCCTCTAGGCATCTCACTATCAAAAATAAGAACAAAACACTTTTTAGTGACAACATGGGATCATGGGAGTTTTCCTCACCATTGTAATGCAGTCAGTTTCTCCTTCAGAGGTAGGATTCCCTCTGTGTCTCTGTGAGGTGCCGGGAGTCGAGCTGACGCTGTTTGCTCAGCTTCCTTCTCTGATAACCTAAGATCCAGTCCTCCAATGACTAAAATCCTTCATTTGCTTAATATATATATATAAATATATATATGTAAACTATATAAATATATATAGGTGAAAATCTAAAGTTTTCTACTAATGAATGTGCAAAGGGGATATGATCATTGACAGGCTATAGTTACAATCATGAATTGAAAATAGCTGCAACCATTTAGTAATGTAATATACTAGATAATAAAAATACACAAATCAAAAAAATATTAAAGCCATTTTAGACATACTATATCTGAAACACTGATAAAGGTATTGGTAACAACCAATGAATCAGTCATTAAAAGGTTTTACCAATAATTCCAATCAACTAAATATTTCACTTTGAGATTTAGAAAAGTTCAGAATCTAATGTTTTCTTGTACATACTCTAAATGTTTCCCCAGTGAAACCAATTTCAACACCAGTTCCTGTTGATGCAACGGGCTCTGGTTCAGCTGATCATTCAGCCAGCGGGGAGAGCTCAGGAGAGTCCAGCACCTCCAGTGGTGACGCTTCTGGCTCCAGTGCCAGTGGTGACGCTTCTGGCTCCAGTGCCAGTGGTGACGCCAGTGGTGACGCCAGTGGTGACGCCAGTGGTGACGCCAGTGGTGACGCCTCTGGTTTCAGTGCTAGTGGAGATGCCAGTGGTGACACTTCTGGTTTAAGTGCCAGTGGTGACGTCTCTGGTTCCAGTGCCAGTGGTGACGTCTCTGGTTCCAGTGCCAGTGGTGACGTCTCAGGTTCCAGTGCCAGTGGTGACGTCTCTGGTTCCAGTGCCAGTGGTGACGTCTCAGGTTCAGGACAGCAGATCACCTTCAGTGGACATACGGACATCCTCTCTGGAGAAGGATCTGCCTCTGGAGCTCCCCAGGAGGCAGAAGGGGGAAGTACTGTCATCCTCACCTCTGGAGAACTGGGTTCTGCCTCTGGATCTGGGGAGGGGATTTATGGACAACAATCTGGCTTTGGGGTATCAGGATCAGGATCAGGATCAGGATCAGGTCTTACCAGTGGAAGTGGGGATATCAGTGGTAGTGGAGAATTCATGGTAATCATGGTGGATGGAAAGATGGTGGAGGTGTCAAAAACCCACACACAAACTCAAGAGCAAGTGTTGGGTGAGGGAGGCATCGAGATAATTGAATCAAGTACATCTGGATCGGGAGGTATGTCTGGCTTTGGCTCTGGCTCTGGCTCTGGCTCTGGCTCTGGCTCTGGCTCTGGCTCTGACTCTAGCTCTGGCTTTGGCTCAGGCTCTGGTGGATTTTCTGGCATTTTCTTTGTCGACCACGGTGGTTTTGACCTCACAGTTCAACCATCCAGTGAGCAGGAGGTGTCTGGATATCGTCCTTTTGGATCTGGGTTCCCTAGTGGCTTTCCTAGTGGTTTTCCATCCGGTGTGTCAGGAAGTGGTTCTGCCTCTGGAGACACTTTCCAGCAGCGTGGTGATGTCATCTTCATAACAGATGATGAGATGATTCAGGTGACCGTACCACCACTGGAACTCCACCCTCAGCAAGGCCGTGGGGTGGTGGAGGTAAGCGGGGCAGGAAGTGGGTCAGGGATCCACCATGAATTCAGTGGCACTTTGGAGCACAGCTCGGGTAGCGGAGCCCCTCATGAAGAACCGACTGTTGAGAAGCTCTCTATTGCCCTGCCACCTGGATCAACCATGACTTACTCAGAGTACATCAACAGTCTTGGTCAATCAGGACTCGGGGAGGAAGAACAGGAAGGTCGCACGGTTGTTGTGACTCCTGACACAGCCTACACCAGCCCAACCACAGCACCATCAGTCTCATTAGCAACCCCTGCAGTTGTGGAGGAGCCCGAGGTGGTGGAAGGTATGTGGGTTAGAGGTTTATTAGTCCTTCACTATCATTTACTGTATCATATACTTATGATACATACATAAACTCTCTCTCTCTCTCTCTCTCTCTCTCTCTTGTCAGCCTCTGCAGACCCCTGTTATCCAAACCCCTGTGGTTCAGGATCGTGCTCTGTGCAGGGAGAGCTCGCAGTATGTCAGTGCCCCAGTGGCTTCACTGGTGAAGACTGCTCCACACGTGAGTCACTAAACTACAACACACAGTACACAGATTTCTGTTGGATAGTACTATACTGTAGACATCCAACCTTTATCTATGTTTGTGTTTTTGTCCAAGTGTATTTTGATGTGTGTATTCATGTGTGTAGCGATGCAGGGCTGCGCTGAGGGTTGGTTGGAGTTCATGGGCAGCTGTTACCTTCACTTTGCGGAGAGATACACCTGGTCTGAGGCTGAGCAGCGCTGCCAGGAGCTCAATGCTCACCTGGTCAGCATCGGTTCCCAGGAAGAGCAGAACTTTGTCAACTGTGAGTAACTGTTTGATTGGCAACTAGTGATCTGCAGTGTCAGCATTGACACCCGATTTTTATTTCGACGAAAAATAGTTTTAGTCATTTTAATTGTTTGTTCAGTCCAGTTTTAGTCAACAAAACTGATTTTACTTCTACTTTTCTTCAGAGAAGTTATTTTCTAAGCATTTTGACACTACAGCTGTTGCCATCGTTGTTGTGTACAGGTAGCACGGTCACAAGTGTCTCTTTACTCGCCCTTTTTAGTGACAGAGACACTGGCAGAAAATGTGGGGAGGGAAAGCGGCATGACATGCAACAAGGATCCCCCAGCTCTGGGTCAAACAATGGATGTTATGATGTGTTATGTGCCTTAAAAGAGCTCTTTGCAAATTTGGCTGTTTCTACTTAACCAACATTAGCATTAACAGCCATTTCTTACCAGTCTATAAGAGACGTGAATTCAGCATCAAACTTAATTCCTTTACTCACCAAGACGTTTCTCCAGCAGTGGAAAAAAAAGCTGATCTCTGTCTTTTCACTTTCCCGATGACATAGCACTGCTAAGAGGGTGAACTGTATTATAAAGGAAACAATGACTGTTTGAGAAACCCTGAGCCTGTTTACGAAGTTTGTACACTTTTCTTGCTGCTGTTAGTAGTCTAATATTCATTCTGTAGATATATTTAGTCCACAAGGTGAGTTTTTTTCAAAAACTGAGGACATTACTGACAGAAACAGTGACTGAATGAAAGATGCTTCTTATCAGCTGAAGTGCAATACATCAAACAAATGACTCAACTTGACCAAGACCTGCTTCAAAGGCAACAGAGGATACTGCTTTATTAATCAGCAGCTATGTTACAGTGTGTAACTCTGCAGACTTTGTATTAAGGCACATCAGTTCATTTGTAATAAATTTTGGTAAAGTTCTCATATCCAAAGACTACTACTGATTTCTGTTGTGGAAAAAAAAAGTCATCAACAAATATTTTTCATCTTAATTTTCAGTTCAAAAATGCCCAGTTCAAAAATGCCCACTCTGTTGGCAGCTGTTATCACCAACTCCCTGTGGCCCAACAGAAAATCAAAAATCAAATGTGGTTTCACAGGTGTTTATGCAGCGTCAGCATAATTCATGGGGACTGTTTGAAAACTAAGATCTCTTTCCCTTTACAATACAGCCAATGGTCAGGACTACCAGTGGATTGGCCTTAATGACAAAGAAGTCCAGAATGAGTTCCACTGGACAGACAGCAGTCCTCTGGTGAGTTTGGGTAGAGATCGTCTTTTCACTTGGGAGATCAAGCAAATACTACTACTGCACTATCAATGTCAAACTTTGTGTTTCACGTTCATCGCTTGTCTCTGCTTCTACAGATGCATTCATTGTAGAATTGACACTTTTGTCTTCATACTGAAGTTGTCTACTCACTGAAATATTGTAATTATAATGTATAATGCTCCACTCAGACCTTTGAGAACTGGAGGCCCAACCAGCCGGATAACTACTTCAACTCTGAGGAGGACTGTGTGGTGATGATCTGGCATGAAGGTGGACAGTGGAATGACGTGCCATGCAACTACCACCTTCCCTTCACCTGCAAGAGTGGACCAGGTAGGTTTCCTGGATTGGAGTCGTAGGAAAAGTCACAATTTACTGTGGTTGGGGAAAATCTCATGCACTTAATAAGAACTCAATAGTTGATCAAATGATAATGATGATGATGGTCTGATCTGTTAAAGCAAAGAATGCACAAAGATAAAGTGTGTTCTTGACACAAAAACAAAAATTTTATGTGGGACAAAAATGAGCCAGCAGCTTCTACCAAGATGAGCTCTACAACTAACAACTGTCACTTGATGTTTCAGTCACATGTGGAGCTCCTCCAGAGGTGGAACATGGACGGCCAATGGGCACCAGCAGAGAGCGCTACCCCGTCAACTCTATAGTCCGCTACCAGTGTGACGCAGGCTACACACAGCGCCACCTGCCTGTCATACGCTGCATGCCCGATGGACAGTGGGCAGAGCCACAAGTGGAATGTACGGAAGGTGAGCTTGCAAGGAAATACTTCATACTGAACTATAAATTTAAAATTCATACTGCAATTTTTTGCATGCAAGCATAGCTCACATTACAGCTGAAGATGGCAGGACCAAATAAGACCAGATACAAAGAAATAATAAGACAAAACCAGAACGAACAGTTGTGATTGATAGGTTTGAGCAAACTCATGCCTGTAAAAGCTGGTGATAGTGAACAACCTTAATGAAGTGAAAGAAATTACAGGATGGAGGAGAGACACATCTATCAGAGCCATTACCACGGCAGACCTGCTGCTCACTCTGGTCACCGCTGTGTATCGCAGTGAATAAATGAATGTAAACACAATATTTACATGTTTAAGTTTCCTACTCAATATTGAGACTAAAACAAATTGTCAAAATAGAAGTGACCTCAATGGAACTGCAGTAATATAAGACTTTGATGAAAGTCAACAGTAGCAGGAGCAGGGAAACCACATGCAACAAAGGTCCTGGTCAGACTCCAACTGAGGACATTGTAGTTTAGTGTTTATGCCTTAAACCCTTAGGGTACCTGAGACTAATTCTGGATTTAAACCATGTGTCTCAACTCAAGCATCATTGAGACAGAGGTAATATTTTGTAGACAGAGAATACAGCCCCCGCAGAGCTAACATTTCAACATTCAACTGCTGAAGAGCTAATGGCAGCTCCTGAAATGGATCCTTTAGCCACACCACTCACCTCAGGGTGATTTGTAAGTCCTTTGGAAACTCATGTTCACATGATATCATCAGTATGCGTACCTTTTCTCCCCCAGCCGGCGCCAACAGTAACAGGCTACACAAAAGATCCCTCAGGAGAAGAAGTAAAGGGGTCAGCAGCCGACAGGAACAGAGGAAGCTGCTCTGAGCAGGACTGAAAAGGACATACAACAGAGAGCCACAAAAGGACCCCTCTTGTAAAGAAGCATGGACACCAATGCAAATGCCCGACCAAAAAGATAACATTCCCTCTCATGTATATACACATACTAAAGCACATTTAGACAGCGATAGTGTAATTCAAGTTTTGGATGTTTGAGTGTCACTCTGCACCTTCTGAAGGCAGGTTTTCTATGTATTTATAGCATCTAATTTATAGCTGTGATCCAGTATTGGGACAAATTATCTGGAAAGCACAAGTTGAAATTTTCTGCAATCAGTTGCCAGCACTGCACACGACGTGAGGTAGATTAAAAAACTGTCAAACATCGATAAAAAAGAGTGACACACAAGGTCCAAAAATAGTCTAATAAAAGTGTGTCAATTGCTGGATTCTCTGAAGTCAAACACATTGTTACATAGACTTTCGCTATTTCTTAGGGTATTTTTCTAGATCTGTGTTTCTTAGCATTTTTCATTTCTTTTATTCAGTCTTAGACAACAACAGTGTGCTTCAGACTGGTGGTAAGAAAAAACAAGACAGTTACTCTCAAGCTTTTTGGTTGCGACTCCTTACATGTTACCCCTCTGACCTACAAAATGGAGAATGGTTTGTTTTACTTGAATTATTTGAGTCCTTGAGGCTAACAGTATTTCAGCGTCGGATGAAAACCCAAATCTGAGCAAAAGCAGAGGAAATATACAAACAGAATATTTTTTTAAAAGAGTTAACCATCTTCCAGGAAACCCACGCTGTCACTTGTCACAACCCACAGGTTTGAGAACCACTGTGCAACGACACCACCACAGTATCAGATTTACTGAATGATTGTGCTGTTCCGTTTGATGATGAATAGAAGTCCAAGTTGTGATTAAAGTCACTGCAACAAACCTGGATTGAAATAGTCAGCACTCATGCACTTTGCTGCTAAACATTTGAATCCAGTGCACCTTAAACAATAAAAAATTAATAAATAAAAATGAAAAAAAAAATCCTCATCTGTAGCTGACACGAGGCAAAGAAACTGTAACAAGTGTTAACAAGTTAGATCTACACTGAAGTGGCTGACAAGGAGGGGCCACCAAGACCGGGGCAAAACTCACCCTCGTAAAGGCCATTTAATGCAGCAAGAGATGCACATCCAGCTTTTCAGGTTGGGGTTTATATTTGTGACTTCTCAAGAGTAATCAGCGACATCTGTCAGCACTGTTTGATGTGAGGATTGTGCTCTCTACGAGATAAATGACGAGTCTCTCACTCTAAGTATCCTCACGAATCTCTGAACAGCAGGATCTGTTAATAACTCAACAGCCAATTTGATTGTTTGATGAATTCACCATCAACCTGTTTTGTTCTTGTGCTTGTTTAATGAACTGTTAAGTTGCAGTTTTGAGTTTCCTATCAAACGGGCACGACTGATTTAACAGTCAGCTGTACACAAAAAAACACATCTGGATTTTTCTATTCAAGCCGCAGACGTCTGTGTGGGGGTTTCTGGCTGTGCGTCATGTGACAGGGTCTCATCGACAGAGATGCACTTGAGAAAAAAAAAAAACACGATTGTAGGGAAAAGAAGCTGTGAAAGCAGGTGAATTTTTTTTTTTAATGATGAGAAAAGGGATAGAGGAAGTTGAAGCAGAGGAAGAGGAAGAGGTTATAAAATGTTGACCATGACCCTTTAAGGTCAAGATTAGCTTCAGTACTGAGAGCAGGTAATCTGACTTCTCACAGAGAAACACTGAAGCAGTAACAACACACACAGTCCAACCAGTCGTCTAATCGACACACAAATATCCAGTGACCATACAACAGAATATGAAAGATTAGTGTGCCTGACAGCGCCACAAAGATTTGTATGTTTACAAGTGAATAAATAAATTAAAGTTAAATTGCTGAGGTTTTTTTTTTTTTCAACAGAAAAACATTTGAGTGATTACATTGAGGACCATTGAAATAAAATCAGTGAGCTCTATAAAAGTATGGCTCTAAATCACTGTTTGTGATCAACTGATTCAACAAATTGAAATATCTTTAAACCAAATCATGTGTAACGCTGCAGACAAACGTCACATCTGCTGTGACTTTGTTCAGATCCCGAATCCTGACGTGAACATACAGTATACTTGTGCTGTGCTGTACCAAATAAAACTTGGAATCATCCGTCTCTGTGAAATTATTGACCCGGTGTGCAGAATTATCAGTGTTTGGTATCAAGCGGTTGCACTAGGATCTTCACATTATGTGGAAATCACAGTTCTCTCAGTTTCTTTCCATGGAGCAGTTAAATTTGAGGCAAAGTCAAAGGAACAAACCTGGCATTTATTTAGTTTTTACCTTCCTGTGGAGCCCAACCGTGAAAAAACACACAGTAAATAGCTCCTTCATCAGCCTTTACAGTGACTCCCTTCATCACTACAGTCACTTCAAACAGATCTGTGTGTTGTGTGTGTGTGTGTGTTCGCGTGGGGGTCAGGGTGAGTAGCCCTGCATAGTATATATGTGGTTGCACATGTTTATATGCATCTATGTGGTGTGTTTGTGCAGTCACACTGTATATGCCTAAGCTTGAATCTGATGTGTGTGTGGCAGTGTGTGTTTGCATGTAAATCTATAGGTGTGTTTGGGTGTGTTCACGTGTGTGAGTGTCCACTCATGTTTGGCCAGCAGGTGTGAATAGGATGTGTTTATAAAAGCTGCTGGCCATATAATCAGTGGGACTGTTTGCGCCCGGATGCAGGAGGGCGTAGCAACGTGTTGGACTCCACTCATCTAAAAGTGCATCGTGTCCAGACAGAGTGGCGCGTGTTAGCTTTACATACAGTAGCTGTTCTGTATGGGTCGCTCACCCATCTCACCTCTCTGCCCTGGCATCCCTGTTCGAACAGTGAGTGGGACTGTACCAGCGTGAACACCAACCAGCAGGGGTTTACCCTCTGCAGCGATTCATCTGTACATGTTATACGTTTATAACCATGACCCCTGAGATGCTAATGTCTGTTGGCTGCTCTGTCCAACATGTTTCCAGAGTAAGTATCTCAGCACATCCTTAATGATCCTCCATGAAATTTTGTATACACATTCATGGACACCAGAGGATGAATCTTAGTGATTTTACGGCTGTTCTGAGTTTATTTGAACTCTAATTTTTTCGAGTCTAGGGGAGCTGTCTGTAGTGCAGAATAGCTGCCTAGAATTGCCCCTTGAGGGAAAAATAAATAAAGTATGTAACTGAATGTAGTGCCAACAGGTCAACATTACAACACTGCATACTATATTTTTCCCAAGCGCTAACTATGGGATTCTTTACTTGAAGTTCTTGCACCGATTGAATAGATGTAGTACTTAATACTACTGTCTGACCTACTGCACTGAAGCTTTAGTGATGTCCTGTAAGTCACTTTGGATAAAGGTGTCTGTCAAACGAGTAGATACAAATGTAAATTTACACTTTCCAAAAGCTTTAGTTGAAGGCATCCACATCAGCACTTTCATCTTTGATTTGCTTCGCCCTTCAAATAAAAATGAAGTGAAACAAAATGCCAATTCAGGCTGTGTCCCAAATCACACCCTTGTTTATTCTTTCCCGCCTCTCCTCTAACAAACTCAGTAGTTTTCTCAGTGGTGAAGTAAATTAAGAGCTTAGACAAAAACTTATTTTCTAATTTTGCATCATGAGTGACAGCTGTAGAGTCAAACAACAGTCATTTCCCATCAAATTTTGACTTTGAGAGAAAATGTTGGACAGTAAATCTAGTGCACTATAGAGCTATAGAGGTGTATGTTCAACATGTGGTAACGGTATATTTACTTGAGTTCTGTGCTTCAGTGAATGTTTGAGAAACTTTGATATTTATGCTGTTTTCCACTTGTACTAGATTTCATTTTGGAGGCAAATATAGTAGCCTATGTTTATTCCTCCACACAGGGCAGCTGCAGTGCATTTGCAGAATAAGATTTTTTATAGAAACATTAAAAGCTTGTAAATTATAACACATTAAAGATTTAAAGAGTAAACCAGTGGCTCCCTTTTATGGCTTAACCCTCACAGTTAAGATGTTATTTATTATTAATGATATCATGTAATTATCCACCCAATTTATATTTCTGCTGTAACCTGACAGGGGCATTAGCATGGTTAGCGTTTTAATCTTGTTGAGACCAATATCTGTATCTATAGATGTACAGTGTTACCTGCAATCATTGAAAATGCCCATTGGGTCATGTTATGCATCAAACTGTGAGAGTTTTGAAAACATAATTTTGACCTAATGCACCTGCAAACTGTGAGTTTGGTCCTACGCAGTGCAGATTGTGAGGGTGTTCCTCCTGGGAGGTGCAGTTTAGAATGAGCCATAGTCACAATACTGGCTTCAACCATGACAAACACTGTTCTTGAGGCCAGTGCCTGCCCTGCAAGCCCTATTTGGCAAACCTCTTCTTCCCTTTTGTGTGCAGTTCAGGTCTTGTTTTATTTTATTTTATGGATAATAGCATGGACAACAAGCTTTCCTAACTGTTTCATTGCCCAAAACACCAATGAAAAAATTCTGCCTTGTGTAATCCCTTGTGTGAAATCAGTGCTGACCCTCCACATGTCCAAACCTACCAACAAATACTGGTTTGCAGGAGGTTGTATGGATTTGCATGGAATTGTATAGTTTTTCTTTTTAACATACACACACTAATTTCTTTGAATAAATGTATCTCATATAAAAACTTCTTTACAGTAGTGTTTATTAATTCGTAGAAAATAGTACAAATGCATGGACATATAAAGGTAAGGTAAAAGGTAAAATGTCTGTCATGAAACACTGCTTCTTCTTCCACAATGGATGTAAACAAGGTAGTTTAAATAATACAGAGAATCACTCAATACTTCTCCTTTCTCTTTAGAGAAATGAAAAAGAGATGCATTATACTTTATAAAGGATACGCAAACAAAGACTCAACAGTATATTTCACAGTGTTGGAAAGACAGAAACAGTCTGTAGTGGAAGTAAACTAGAGTTAGTGAGTGTACAATCATGAACCAATGAGAGAGATCTGACATCAAAGTAAGAGAAACACTCTCCACTCCCTCAACCATCATGGTGCCCTTTAGCAAGGCGCTAAACCCAGAAGTCTGTGGTTGTAATATGATGTTTTATACGTTTCTTTCTGTTTGACTGCAGTGTCCTGGAGGGCACTGCTGGAAAAGACAATGTGAAGTGAATAAATACAGGCTAGGTCAAGGACTGAGATGCAGTGGGAGAGCGGTGACTTATTTCCAATGTAAAGAGGATTTTTTTCTCTATCTGAATACCTTCCTGGACTGTGAAATGAATGGACCGTGATCAAATCAAAGCCTCTTTTCAAGATAGTAAAGTAGTAATGGTAATAGTAAATAGTGAAGATTAAAGCAAATTTAAAATAAAAAACTGATTTTTTAGGGGAGAGAGAGGGCATGACATGCAGCAAAAGGGTTTTAGGTCGGATTCAAAGCTGTGATGCTGCAGTTAAGACTGATCCTTAATGTGTCTGCAGGCTGTTGTTGTGGTTGGGATGTTGTAAACTATATGGCCAATAGACTGCTGCAAATGCTAGGTTTTTTTTTTTTTTGAATGGGTTTTTGGTGAGATGACTGAAATAAGCTCGAGACATTTTCACATTTTATTCCACACCATAAAATCCATCAGTAAATACACAGCTGGAGATATTCTTAAACTTTTATGCGCCTTAAAAAGGCTGGATGCTGCATGAGACGACAGAAGTTGTTGGGCAAGTTAAACATCACGGCACTGAACGTGAAAATCCATCTGCTCACCAGTCCGTCTTTACAGCCTTGTTTATACTGGCACTCTTGAACTGGCACTGTTACTAACTCTGTAAGAGGAAAGGATTTTATAGAAAGGGTAAGCGCTAAGCATGTACACATGTACTTTCATTGTAAGGATTAAGCCAATCAGAGCCAATTAAAGGTCACCTTGATGCTAGACAGTGGTATGTGTGCTCCATATGGTAACGGATTGGTTGAAGGTCCTTTCCTGTTTTCCTGCACCTTTGGGATGAACTGGAATACCGACTGTGAGCCAGTGAGCCGGTGAGCCAGTGGGCCAATCACCCCACAATAGTGGCTGATGTCAATAATGCTTTTGTGGCTGAGGTGAGAAAATCCTTGCAGCCAGGATCCAAAATCTTGTACAGAGCCTTCCCAGGAGAGTGGAGGCTGTTATAGCAGCATATTAATGCCCTCTGGCTTTGGAATGAGATGTTTAGCAATTACATATGGATATTTTTTTGCCCTGTCCACATACTCCTGGCCATATAGTGTTGACATGTGACAAGTAGAAGTGCAAAAACAGTTGTTGAATAGTTCAGTACTGAGACATGAGTCATGGAAGTGAAGATTGATTAACCCAAAAATAGCTCAGAAATGAACAAACTGGCTAACTGCTAATTTGCATCCATGCTACAGCTACATCTAATTCCCAAGCAGAGCTTTGGACCAGTGTGCTGTTAGAATGGTTTGTTTTGTTATGTGTTGAGAAAGAGCATCTACCGATAACAATAGACACCAAACTTTAGGTACAGAGGGAGGAACCCAAAACTACGCACCCCTGGTTCAGGCGGGCCACAGTTAGCCCGGGCTTTTGAGATAGGATAACGCACGCTCCCATCAGCCAACCAGCCAGCATCACAGCGGTCCAGCCCCATCAGCCTCCATGCTGCGTACAGCTGACCTACTTTAGCGATTTGACTTCCATCACTGGCACAAGCCTGGACAGCTTCAGTGAAGTTGAGCTTGGTCTGGTGCTTGAAGAAGTACACAGTCCCTAAGGCAGGAGAGAATCATGAATGAAAACAGTCCTGCAATGATCTATTAGGTTTAAAACCTTCACACATATTTATACTCACCTTTAACAGAGGCAGAGAAGCAGAAAGCATCATAGCTGTGGAGTAGGCGATGTCGTTGCCCGTAGCTACGCAGACCAGGAGCCAAGTCCACGCCCCCACAGCCGTCACGTGGGACCGTGATTGGATACTGTACTGTACCATCAGCCAGCCAGCCAGCATTGCACCAGTCGAGCCCCTCCTCCCAGGCTGCAAAGAGCTGCTCAAATGTAGCCAGAGTGGCGTCCTGATCCTGGCATGCTTGTTGGGCCCCAAAGAAGTTAAAATGGTAGCGTCCTTTGTGGGAGAAGTAGGGGAAGACCACGCCTGTGCATGGACAAGTGTTTTGTGACAGTCATCCATTCCTATATAGTTCAACTCAACCCCACCTGAAATGTATTTGCTGTTGCATCTTGAGTCTGAATGTGAAAAATTCTAAATCCTTGACTGGTGAAGTAATTTGTTTTTGGCCAATTACGGGACCGGTTGTGAGTATTGGCATATAACCACCTTTCGAGTTGAAATAACAATTGCTTATTACACATTATTATTGATCTGAAGTCATGTTTGGGCCCATCTGGTGAATGAAAGTATAATATTCACATATTTTAGCTCTGTTTTGGGCATCTTACAAGGGAAATGTGTGGCTCTTGGGATGCTAAATGCTATGTTCACCAGCTAATTGCTAATTGCATCTGTCAATTAGGTGCTGAGCATGGGTTTATCACTGATGTTTTTCCCTGTTGATGCTGGAAATGCACTTGATGTATTGTATTTGAACAACACAGTACATGCTCAATACAAGATATTGACAGAGCAATGTCTCTAGTGGGTGTTTGTTTAGTTTGTTGAATGCCCACGAGGATGCACATTCAGCAATGCACCTGCAAAGGTAGACTGGTTGCAAGTAAACATGTAAACAATGCAGATTTCAAAATAAATCAGCAACAAGGAATTTTTTAGGCCTTAAGGATCCACACAGTCTGTTTTGGTGAGTACGCTCAGTGAAAATACTCCACAGGGCTGAAATGCTGGATCGATGTTGTTTATACTCCAGCTTCATCAAATCTGCAAGTATGTAAGGATGAAGACGGTGCAAGCTACTGAAATTATATTGAAGCAGCATCTCTGACCGCTGCTTCACTCTGACTTACAGCCTGTTTGATGACAGTAATTTCACATTTAATTGCATGGAAACAGACTCATGAGTTGACTGCCCTTGATTCCCAAACTGCCCACTTCAACCTCTTCAGTCGACATAACCCTTCTCTCATAAACACACACTTATTTCTCACCTCTTAGCTCCAGCTCCACAGTCACACTCTCATCCTCCAGGCCGTCAATCACCTCACAGCGATATCTTCCTGTGTCATTGAGCTGCAGCTCATTGATCACTAGAGACATGTCCCCTGGTGCAGAGCGTCTCAGGCGCACACGGCCCTGAAAGTTGCCGTAACTGCGATGACGGTTGCCCATGGCGACCATAACCTCAGTTTCCCTGGTGAAGGCTTCAGGGGAGGTAGGTGCGGTGATGGTGTTTGCAGGCAGCCAGGACCATTTGACCCGGGTCCTGCGAGGTGTGCTAAGCTCAGGTTCGTAGTGGTAGTGACAGGGGAGGGTGACACTGCTCCCCCTGGTGGCTGACACCGACGGCTGCGGGGATTCCACATGGAGACGAATCCCATTGAAATAGACTAGAAAAGTCACAAAGAAAGAAAGAAAGAAAGAAATACAGTTTTTAAACAATTTTTAGGTAAACTCCTACTCCCTTTGTTCTCTATACTTAGCATTGATGGGATTATTTTAATATTATGAGACAGTAATAACAGTAATAATATATTATTAAAGAAGAATATCTCTAGTCTATGCCTTTAAACTGCTGTGCGGAAAGGTAGCACCAATGGCTGTCTATAAAAATTGACATAGACGCCGGGCTGAAAAGTGAAGCCAATGCTGAAGAATCTTAAAAATGCATTCTATCTATTGACCATCAGGGGGCGAGACGTTTTCCTCATGAGTTTATGATCTCAGTCTCTAGTTTCAAGTGTTCTTCAATTCAAATGAAGGCTCTATTGAGAGACACTGTTTGCACAGTTGCACTCATTCAACTTACAACCCCCTCAGTGCAGTGATCAGCCTTTGTTAATGAGTCCTGTGGTTGCTGGCAACTCAGAAGGTACTCACATGATGCTGTGCACAAAGAAATCCTACTTTGTTGATGGACTTAAAATTTTTATAGTTTTTCTGCGTGTCCCTGGTTCTGTCTTATTCCTGACACAATTTGGTATGATTTATTCCTTTGCTGTGAACTGTGGGACACTGTCCTCTAACAGCACACTCAAGAACTGATACTCACAGATGACTCAAATTTGCATGTTGATGTTTGACTCCAATTCATTTTTCTTAGCGACGACTCAGCACATATTCAGTGTAGAATCTGTCTTGTCATGTCAGACTATCCTGAAAGATGTCTGTTCATTCATAAACAATTCCTGTAATTAAATTAAACTAGTTTAATCATTAAACGTAGAGTGACAGTTCTTGAAGGTCAACTCTACTTTCTCCCAAACTATTTACATCAAAGACCTCGTAGTTTTACAGCAAAATAAATATTGCTGAGATAACTGTTCATCTACAAAGTCTAAAACAATCTGTTAAGACAAACTGTTATTTTATGTTTAGGGCAATATAAACTAAAATACTGTCTCACACACACACACCCTGGGACAACGGAAACAGAAACCCACATCAATCACAGGCAGTGTTTGTGTTTATAACCCAGTTGACTGCCTGGAATCCATGAATTAAAGTGGACTTCCCTCCACGTGCAGGTGACTTCCAGCCAGCTGTGTTATCATGTACACAAATGATGCATGTAGTTGATCTGTGCCTCGCACGTGCTCTCTCTCTGTCTCTCTCTCACACACACACACAGAGATAAAGAAAGAGCGAGAGAGAGAGAGAGAGAGAGAGAGAGAGAGAGAGAGAGAGAGGGAGAGAGACCTACTCTCTCCGTTGCCGTTGCCGTTGCTGATGTCCTGGTAGTGAAAGCCGTTGTTGTACCCGGGGATCCAGCCCTGACCAGCGGGCAGCTGCAGGTACAGGCAGACGGCCAGTAGGGGGCGCAGTAGACTGAGCATCACGCTGTCCTCTGCAAAACAATACGACCCCCTCCTTTAGCCCCCTCCACTCAAAACTGTCCTAAATACCAGACAGACACTGTGAAATCACAGTTGATCATGTTGATCTAACCTTAAAACAGTTTGTCATGTTGATTCAAAAACATTTTGAGTTAAAAGTAAAAGATGGAGAAGTTGGACCTTTCCCTTTATTACTCCTGTATCCGATCAGTGTCACTCACCTCTGGTTCAGAGTCAAGACGGTTACTGATGCTTCAATCTATGGATCAATGGAGACAAAACCTTTGCCTGTGAAATGAGGTGAATCACACTTCACCATGAAAAATACAATCGGAATAGTTTCCACCTGAGCCAATTTAAATCTGGAGGGTAACTGTATATATATAAGCTACTTTTTTAGTGTATTTAAATAATCTTTCTCCGACCACAGTCTCTGGATAATGAAGCTTTACAGGCTGCAGCAAATCGATTCAATGAAATAGAGAAACTTTTCTCACATCTCAGTCATTCGACAACGGTCGTATTGGAGGTTCAATATCTTGTCTTCAGTTCTTTCCTCGCAGCGCCGTCTTTCTGTCTGTCCTCTCCCTCTAAGGCAGCTTTTATGAGCATTTAGGTTCAAACTTTGCTTCTTCACCTAATGTCGGTGAACGCGGTGTAATGACGCATGAAGAAGGCGCTAAACTGTCCCGGCTCTTTTTAGCACCTGGACTAGACCGTTACTGTAAAATTCAGCCCCACGGCTTAATTGACGGTGAAAGTTGAAATCTCCAGACTAAAGTGGCTAATAAAAAAAACAAAAAACAAAAAACAAAAAAAAAAACAGAAACAGAAACCGGACTCACGGATGAGCACTTGTCCGCCCTGCGTGTCTTCAGTTCACCTCCTCCTCATCCTCTGCTGCCTCTCCGCTCACCGGACCGCGCCGCGCCGCGCCGCGCCGCGCGCTCAGACGTCACGAGACGAGGCATCACCTTTGAAGTGAGCGGAGCCCCGACAGTGACGCCATCATGCACGAGCCACCAACGGGCAGTAAAGCAACTGATGCCAACAGGCAAGTGGCAGAAAAAGCGCCAGGACAGGCTGTTTGTAAAGTCCAGCCTGGAGCCTCCTGTGTGACATTAAAAAGTGTGTCTTGCTTTAATTACCCCACTGTTGTTTTACTGGATATTCAAAAGGCACGTTATGATGAACCACTGTAATGTCCAAGGTGAACTGGAGGATTCTCTGTGTTCATATGGGCAAAATAACAAAACAAGACAAATACAAAATAATATTCTGGCCACCTACAAACACAACAACGATAAATAAAGGAATATTATCAGAAGGGAGCATATTCTCTGTGACTGCTCTTCCTGGTTTTGAGGTCTGAGTGGAGGTCTTCACTGGGATGTTGTCCACCTGGGATGCTGGTCTGGAGACCTGACCCTGGCTGCCTGAGTTTACTTCACTCTCAGCTGCCACATGTGCTCTTAGGCTTTGATTTGTCCACTTAACAGTGTTTTTGGCCTCTCACTAAACAACTATTTACATCACTAGTTGGGTTATTTATTTACTCACATTTCTTGGTAAATAGGTTTTGAGCATCTCCAACATGAAAACAAACTGTAATGATAACACTCATACAAATATCTGCACTAATGCCAAGTCACCCATCTTCCTTACAGATGCCACCTGGCATCACTGTTGAACAGGGGTCAGTTCAACCCAGTTGACCCCTTTTTGACTTCATGTCATCACACTAAACATCTGCTCAACATCTTTCTACTGAAACAGGCACACGTGGCTGCATTATATCGGATAACACCTATATATCTGTACAGTACATTGTTGTCCAAAGTGCAAACACACAGCTTAAAATGCTTTAGGTTAATATACATATTACACAGATTTTTTTTCACCAGCACCCATTCTGTGTACAGGATTGAGTCCATAAAAAGGCAAAGGAAGATCCTCACTGACCGTTAACAATACAGGTGTATTTTACAGCCTTTTCTCTGCAACCCAGCATGACCTCACCCTGACCCTCAGACCCATTATCAAGGGTCACTGGGGACCTGGAGCCAATCCCAGCTGACGGTGGGCGTAGGCGGGGCACACCCTGGACGGTCTCCAGTCTATCGCAGGGCCAACATATAGAGACAGAAAAACATTTATTTATTTTGATTTCACCATTGAACCTAAACCTGCTTGTCTTTGGACTGTGGGAGGAAGCCGGAGAACCTGGAGGGAACCCAGGCAGGCACAGGGAGAACATGTAAACTCCACGCAAAAAGGCCCCAGGCCCAGGAATCGAACCCAGAACCTTCCTGCTGTGAGGCCGTGCTGCCCCGCTCTGAAGTTTTAAAAAATAAATGAGGGATATATAAATATAAAAATATAAAAATATAAATATTTGCAGCTCTGAATAGAGCGGGATGTGGTGGAGAGGAGGTGCAGCGTTTATTAGCCAGATCAAATAACAATAATATAATGCATAATTATTTTGCAAACAATGACAAAGTGTGCAGTGGTACAACGTGTCCAGTGTCTTTTCTTTTTAATCTGCAGTATTGTCACAGGCTACCAGCCTCTGTGCTGCTGGTATGTTCAGGCTGACAGAGCATATTTTATGCCCCTGTTTTGGCTTGGCCTCATGTAACACAGCAAATATTGCCACACCAACTCATATTTCAGTCGTTAGCTGAAAAAATAGCAGCCGTGGTGGAAAACAAGAGCAATTCCACTTCTCCACTGGGGCCCCTGAGAATGTGCTACTCCTGTGCCACCGCCTGAAAATGTGAGTGATGCCTGGTTATTACGGTGCAGATGGAAGCTGCCCTTCTGACACTGGCACATGAACTGACGTTCCAGGAGATATTATTGTCTGACACGACATTGCCATCCCTTGAAGAGCCACAGAGCATTGAGCCCCTCAGTTAAAGAGTTTTGAACCTCTCTGAACCCTGCACGCAAAGCTTCCCTCTGTGGCCTCTGATGTTTTTCTAGCGATTTGACTGACACCCAGTCAACTTAGCAGAAACCCAAGACCACCACCATTTCAGCAGAGGGGTTGGTGGTGGTACAGTCGTGAGTTTGGGGGATGTTGAGGAAATAGCTGCTCTCAGCCCCTGAATGGGATGTTCATGGTTTTATTTTACTTTTTTCTTTCAAAGATCAAAGCTGACCATGCAGGATAATTATTCATTTTTTATTTATTACATTTCCATAATTGTGCTCTGATACTGAAACAGTTACACCAAATTCAAATGTAATAAAACAGCCACACCTGTAGCTCTGTGAGGCTGTAGTTAGCACAGCAATGAAATGAGCTACGTGCTTATGATAGCATTGTAACATGTTTTCAGTGACAATGCTAACAATTTGGTGTTTAGCTGGCATTGTGTTCATATAACTGTGTCCCAATTCAGGGGATACATCCTTTGGAGGCTGCATGTAAAGACTGACTATGTCGGTGTGACTAGACTGGCCAACAAACTATGCAGCTATGGCTATGACTATTCATCCAACAAACATGTCCTCCTTTTCCTGGAAAATAAAGGATCTGTGTCCCAACGTATTTGAAGATTAATTGCGTGCCGGTGAAATAATATGACACAAAGAGTGATTATTATTGAGTTTCAGCCAAAGGTATATTATTAAAACCAAGGGCCTTGAAAAGTTTTTGTAAAAAAAAAAAAAAAAAAAGCCCCTGAACTGGGACATAGCCTATTAGTTTAACATGTAGCCATGCTAACATTGGCTATTTAGCAGTTTACCTTGACCTTACAGATAAGGTCAAGTTCAAAGTAATCTTTATTATCCCAGAGGGACAATTTGTTGCACAGCCAGCTGCACATAAATAAAATAAATACAGTAATCCCACACTCAGACAATATGCACAAGTAACAAGGAATTACCGAACTATTTAAAAAACAATGATAACAGGGGCAAAATAATTTTGAATCTGTTGCTCCTGCATCTAGACATGATGTATCTGTGACCTGGCAGTACAGGCGGTGGTTGTGATCAGTCAGGACTGAGCCTTTCTTATGACAATAGCTTTGTAAAGTACCAAGATTTATCTCACAAGGTTGATGCAAATGTCAGTAGTTTTGCAAGTGCAGAGCAAATTCTAATTCTGACCTGATGATGGCGCTAGAAGAGAGGTTGAGAATCCCCAAAGATATTATAGTTTATCCAGAGGGGGGGTATGAATAACTGTACAGTTTTATGACAGTTCATTCAAGTAGTTGTCATGACATTTCTCTATAAACATCAATACCTTAACAGTCAGATGATCACCTAAGTCAATAGGATTTATCATCTGGGAACCATGAATGTGAAAACTTTCACCTGCTGGTGGTGTCACAGGAAAGGGCATTAGGACTCATTCTCCTGGGTCCATGAATATCTGAACCAAACTCCATGGCAATCCATCCACAAGAGCAAAAGAAAAGGAATCGCCAAAGGTGGTTCGTTTCATCTTTCAGAGATCATAAATGTCTGTACATAATTTAATGGCAACCCATCCAGTGGTTGTTGAGGTGAAATCATCTGGAGCAATTTGATGGACCAACCAACAGACCAACATTGCCATTCTCAGAGACACGCAGCCAAGGAACCATGAACCCTCATCAAAGCCAAACAGTCTCTGATGTTCTGCTACAAAGGAATGTGAACTTCAGTTTGAGTTTATGTGACCTTGCAAACAGTCTCACCACATTAATGTGACAATCACAGCTAAAACAATAAAAGAGATTATCATCTCATGGCAGAAATCCCAGATCCTGATCATTACCAACATCTCATCTAGCTGTGGTTCACCCAAAGCAGAACCCCTCTGCCAGTTAACCCTCCGTATCCATCCTGTCCTGCTCCTTCTCCTCCCTCTGTTCTTTCTGAGCTTTCAAGCCACACCCACACGAAAATATGATATATGACATAGGGCACATCTTGTCCCAATGTCAAAAGGATGTTGCCACGTATGTCACCTATGAGGGGATGTATAATTATTGCATATCTATACACCAATCAACCATAACTTTATGACCACCTGCCTAATATTGTATTGCCACCAAAACAGCCTTGACCCTGGAGGCCTGGCCTCCTCCAAACCTCTGAAGCTGAGCTGTGGTATCAGATCCTTTAAGTCCTGGAGTTGTGAGGTGGAGCCTCCATGGATCAGACTTGTTGGTCCATCTTATCTCACAGATGCTGGATTGGATTGAGATCTGGGGAATTTGGAGCCAAGTCAACACCTTGAACTGGTTGTTGTTCCTCAAACACATCCTCACTGATCATTTTCCCGCTTCAACTTCATCAATCTCATCAACTTTGAGGACAAAATGTTCCTTGCTGCCTGATTTATCCCACCCACTGATAGGTGCCATGGTAACCAGATAATCACCTGGTTCACCTGTCATATATATATGTTATGTATATATGTATGTGTATATATATATATATGTTTTCCTTATTAATTTCTTGTGAATAATAAACATTTAAAGATATCTATTTTCATCAATTCTAGGGAAGTGGTCTTATCCTTTTGGTAATTTTAACATACTGTATATTGACAGGCTCAACACACATACAACATAGGCATACATAGATACACAAACAAACATATTTGTATAGGGCAAACATGCATTAGGATTTAATACATTTTGTATTTTTCTTTTTATTTTATATGCATATATATTTCAGAAAGTTGAAAATCAATATATGTACATATTACATTTATGAAAACTCAGGCAAACTCAGTCAACTACTGTCTGTTTATCAACACTCTGATGACTACTACTACATGGACGATTTAGAGGGTTAGAAATTCAGTTGAATGATGTGATTAACATATTTTTCATAATTGTCCCAAAATAGGTTAAAATAAGGTTAGGGTTTTGGAAAAAAAAAAAAAAAGCTTTATCGTCACTCACAAATATCACCAAATAGCATGAGTCACAGCTTATTATTTCAGTTAAATCTTCATTTTCACTCCAGTTTCTTTCTTCACCACTCTCCCCACTTCCCTTCGCTGTCCTCATTACCACTGAAAATATTTATCTTGGGTTCTCTCTCCCTTCCTCGCCTCAGATTTCCTTTTTAAATTATGCCCCAACAAGACTAAGAGCCACACTGGCAGCTGTGAGGCTGACAACAACATTGTAACACACTCACAATTATGCTAACATGCTGATGTTTAGCAGGTATCTTTACCATGTTCACCATGTTCACCATTTTACATTAGCTTGCTAAAACATGATAATTTGCCTGAAACACTGGTGTTTGTCATTAACCAAAGCACTGGACAAATCAAATTCTTGACCTGATGATGGCGCTGGATTAAAAGTCAAGAGATCATCAAAGTTGTTACACTTTATCTTGAGGGGAACATGAATGTCTGCATCAAATTTAATGGCATTCATCTGGTAAATGTTGAGATATTTCACATGAGTGTGACACATGACATATGAAGTGACTTTGATCAGCTAGGGCGACTACAGTCACGAGAATCAGGGGGGTTCATTCTCTCTGGACCATGAATGTCTGCACAAAACTACCTAACTATAACAATCCAGAGATGTTTCAGGCTGGAACTAAGTGGGAGCCAGTCAGCCCACCACAGAGCCATACCACAAGCACTAAAACTGCTTCAGTTGTGTTTCGAAGTTGAGGACCAGGCTCATTGTGTTCTCTGTAATGTTCAAGAATGTTTGGCTGTCTTCAAAAAGTTTTTATAAAGACAGAATGCAGTTTAGCATGAAGCCTACAAATAACCAACCTTTAATCTCTAAATCTCAGTGAAGTAGTTTTATTTCAAAATTGAATTAACTTTATAAAATGTTAAGAAGCTGTATGATTTTTTCAAGAGGACAAGCTCCTTAAACCCTCAAACTGCTTTCCAGTGTGTGTTAGCGGCTGCAGCCCCCGCTCCCTGCTCCCCACAGTGTGACAGCCGTTTCCCCTCCCCGTGTGTCTCCAAGCCATTATCTCCCAGTGTGTTTGAAGAGACCAGATCGGTGCTCTTCCCAAAGCCTCAGATGAAAGGTTTTGGCCTGGGGCCCCAAATACCAGCAGCCCCTGTGAACTGCCTGGTGACAGTGATGGTGGTGGTGATGGAGGGGTGTAATTTCTGCAAGGCAGCAAAATTCAGGAACCAGAAAGGTGAACGGAGCTGGGACCTGGAGTCCAGAAAAAAGACAACATGAAAGAGGAAGAGATAAGTGTGTGTGTGTGTGTGTGTGTGTGTGTGTGTGTGTGTGTGTGTGTGTGTGTGTGTGTGTGTGGTTTGAGTGAAGAGCCAGGCAGTTGATCATGTCAGTTTGTGCAGTCATACATTGTCATTAGCAAAGACTCCTCATAGAAAGGCACAGTTAGTCACAAAAGGTGTGTGTGAGAGTGTTTCAGTGTGACTGAAATGATTAGAGAGGAAGGCTTCAATAAAAGATCAACAGGAGAGTGAACTGCAGGGCTCAGGGTGACACTTTCCAACTTGATTAAAAGATACAGGGTAAAATGAGCTGTAATACCAAATAAACACTACAATTTCCCATCTTTTTGTAGCTCACTGATGTACATTTAGCCCTATTAAACATACAAAATGCCAAATAATTACAAACGTCACCATGTAGAAGCCACTCATCACGTCAAAACAGCAGCTTCAAACATTTATCTGAGCAGAAATAAAAAGGTTTCCCCTTCTTTGAGGTGATGTCCCGGGAGACGTCGTCTGTGTTGGAACATACCTAATCTAAAATAGTGGTTGTTTTCAGGAGTGGATCCTTCCTCTTCAAACCCACCGCAGTGCCTCCAGTTTCCTGCCTGCTTTGGCCCCATGCCTCTGCTCGTCTCTGGCCAGCTGTCATACCAGGAAACCAAACAGAGAGAAGCCCGGCGCAGAGCTGATGCTGGAGCTGATGCTGGAGCTGTCAATTGGATTAAATTCCTCAGATATTCCAAGACAAATGTTGCAGTTATTGTGAATCACCCTGATGTCTTGGTTTGGAAAACATCAACAAACGCTTCACACTTAAATGGTAAAGAGGAGGCCTGCATCTAACTGCTGTTTTATTATTGATTAGCTAATTGAGAGTACACTAATTTAATCAATTAATCATCCAGTCTAGAAAATGTAAAGACAATGGTGAAAAAAGCTCCTCACAATTTCCCCGAACCCAAAGTGAAATGTTTGTTATCATATCAGACAAAGACACACAACAAATACTTTCATCTAAGAAGCTGAAACCAGCAGATTATTTTGTTGCAAAATGACAAAATAATTAATTATGAAAATAGTTTTTAATTTTCTAGTTGTTGAAGCATCTGTAAATTTTAGTTCATTGAAACAATATTAGTTTTGAAATGAGGATATTATTATGGGGATTTTTACAATTTGTAATAATTTCACATTAATTTGTGAATTTCAAAAATTTAATTAAAAATAGATGTTTTATTTTACATATGTATCAAACTCCACAAAAATATACTCCACAAAGAATATCAATACTTCAAATTGTTACCTTTAATTTCAGTATTTAGTTTATTTAGTTATAATATTTAGTCTGTAATTAGTATTTATAACCAATGGTCTTATACATATGTTGATGGTACAAGTATTAGTGATATTTTTCAGATGATTTCACATTAGGATGTAATTATTTTAAGGTCACTTGATTACAGCAAATCTAGCAAAAAATATAAAGGAATCATCCAGGATTTGTTAAAGCAGTAATGACATACTGAAAAACTGAAATTGACACAAAGTGGGAATTCATCCATTGGTTGTAATTTAGAGGAGCAGTTTACTGAAACAAAACAATCATCCCATCACTACATAGATTTTCTCTCAGGCTCATCTTCCCACAGCTGCTCAGGAAAAGGACAACAGGGTAAAAAGACGAGTTGGAGACGTGAGGAGTCTTACGAAAAAGAGGACAGAGGGGACAGGAGAAAGCTGTTATTAGGTTGTGCTACAACAGCCAGTGTCCCCATAGGAAAAACAGCTGGTTCACTGAGGATGGTGCTAACTAGACTAATATTATCTAACATCAGTTGACTTATGTGATAATTAGCTGGTAGAAGTAAAACAAGTAAAGTAAAACACTGCAGTAGCATTAATCCACACTGATAATACTAAAGACAAGAATTTAACCTTCACACTGTCATTGAGTGTATTTTATATATGCTTGTGTGGTTCAGACCTTGCGGAGGTATTTCTCTACTCCAGTGTGACCTCCACAGACTGTAATGAGGCAGAGAGGAGGATGTGCCCTCCTCGGGTGAAGATACCTTTGGAAGATTGTGTGGTGGCATAAAGGGAGATTAGGCCCCTGGGGGGTTTAAATGCTAAACAGGGAAAACGACCCTCAGTCCTTTTGGTCTTTTGATCTTCCACCTTTTTAAATGGAAAACAGCTCCAATGAATTCAGCATTATGATTAATAACATGCACTAAATATTCCACCCAGTGATGTGCATTGAAGTGCACACTATTGCTGTGCTGTTCAAGATATTCAGAGTCGATTTAGAAAATGTCTCTTCCGTGTTTTCATTCTTTATTTATTCTTCCTTTTAAGATACAAAGGCCAAACATAAAGGAATCCTCTTAGAAACACAATACTGGAATAAAAAAAAAAAACCTCTCCAAATCCAGTCAAAATTCTATGAGGTCAACAAAACTCATATAATACCATAAAAACACATCAATGTCATCAACTTTTTTTTTTTTTCAGGATTAATCATATAAAAGCTAAACAGCTGGGAAACAAAAGATCTAAAATAGTTTGAATGTTGACGAACATCTAGAAGAAAAATGATGCTAAGCCACCAACAAATTCAGATTGGTTCAACTTAAACTGAGCTGGTCAGTGAAATACATACAGACGTGGATAACAAGGGTGACAGCTTCTGGAATCGCCTGCAACAATAAGAAATATTGTACAGTGTTTGACACCGACGTCCATCATCAGCCTCTCAGTGGCACTGCTATCCCCTCATGCATTTTTAAGGATCTTGAATTAATATTCATTGTTATCAAAACTAACACAGTATAATATTGCACAAGCCCATAATTCATAATTCATGGGGCAGGAAGGTTTAGAATACTGTGACGGGGGCAGCAGAAGCGGATGATACGGCGGGTTGTGTCACATGTCCAGTGGAACCGTAAAAATCAGCTTTAATTTGGTTTCTCTCTTATCAGCGGGGCCACAGCTTTCAACTGGAGGCATAATGTTGGACCCTAAAGAAATGCTCTGCAGCAAACATTAACATCTATGTCTATGAACAGATTCCAGTACAAAGGTACCGTATATATGCATGTCACATATTAACACTGAACAACCAAAGCCAGGGATCCCACTGACTTTTAAAACTCAGCTTAGTCTAACAAAGAAACTGACCTGTCAGTCTATTTTCTTTTCTTTACCTCTACACGTAATAATGAATATATTCATGTATGTTTGAGCTTCTCACAATACTGTTTTTTTGTTTTGTTTTTTGAATATTTGAAATATCAAAACAAACATCAAAGTGCCATAAAAAAGTGAAAGTGGGTGAACACAACTAGAAGCACAGCTGAGTGAGTGAGTGAGTGGATTAGTAGTGTTTCAGTAGCATTTGCTATGCATTAGGAGCAGATCTACTTTGACCTGAGACACCCATCATTCAACCTACACTGTTGTTAATCAGTTTATGATGCTAATCAATTCTTTGATGATTATTGATTTAATACCATGTATGATACGCTCATCTGTCATCCCACGGATCCTGTCAGCATTGAAAACTGAAAACCCCCCTCTCAAAGCTTCCTTTCATTACCACTCCACTTCACCAGTCTATTAAACACTAATTAACTATAAACTGACCATGAAGGGGATATTTTTAAACCACATCAACCACTTCATGAAATTTGATACACATCTATTGTAGCAGCCAACACATGAATACTGTAATAACTATCACGTGAAAAAAGACGACCGAAGGTGAAATCATTTTCAAACTTGGCTGAAGATGTCACAGCAGCTCACGACACCAGCCTGTGTAAATCTCAGTCAACAGCTATTGTTTGTTTCCTCCAGAGCAATAAAGTGTCTCTTCTCTGAACAATGATCTTAAACTCTTTTTGTTCTGTGTTTATAACATCCTGTCTGTCAATGGTGGTGTCTCCTCTGGCTCTGAGATCACATCTGTTTGACTGACTGCGATCAGTGATTATGTCCTACAGTGACAGAGATTCCTCTTCTGTTCTGTGTGGACCTGCATCAGTGCACCATCAACTATCTACCACTAGCTTTTTCTACATAAACCCACCAGAACAAAATCCTGAGGGTGTGTTGGCACAAAACATCAGAGCCAGCAGGATCAGTAAAAATAAGGATTTGTAGATAGTGGGATGTTTGCACTAGTGTTATTTGCTACTACACATATGTTACCAAGGTAAATACTGTTAATCTTCTGTGTCGCCCTCTTAAGCAGTTCAAACAAAGTGTGTTGTAAAAAACATGAACTGCAGGGAAATACTGGGACTACTGCAGCACACGCAGTGGGACAGCTTGAGACTTTTAGTCTCTTTTTTTTTTTTTCAACAAATACAAAAACTGCCTCAACGAGAGAAATAATCAACCAAAAGCATCAATATATCCTCTAAAGATAATATATAGTCTGTGTGTCTTGGGGTGAGGGCAAGGGTGTGGTTATAGGGCATGTGCAAGCTGTTATGTATATTACCAGATGTCTTAGAGGTTCAACGTTCCAGGTAGATCTGATCTGGGATCAGAGTCTAGGCAGCACCAACTGATACAGCAGCAGTGTTGTTACCCCTGACCTCTGACAAAGGGATGAGAGATTCACCACCTTTGATTTAGCTGGTAGTGGGATAAAAATCTGATCCCAGCTTCTGCTTTGTAACAAAGAAGAAGATATATTGTCGCTTCTTGAAGTGATCACAGATTTGGTTCAGGTGGAAAAGACAAGTGATCAAGTCAGGAAACGAAAAAAAGATGTGAATTTGACTCAATCCAGGCCCCAGTGGCAGTGATTAGGGGTAACATCTCCCAACTCCAACCAGCCAGGGCTGAGGTGGTGAGGTGCTACTCTGGTGTTTGCTGCCCCCTGGGGCTGAGAGCAAGGCAGTGCAGGTGTGGCTCAGGGGGGGAGATGGGATGGAGGGAAGAATAGGCAGGATATGGGGAGGAGGTAGAGAAGAGGAGGAGAGGGAGGCGGGTAATGGACAGTGCTACTCGTCACAGCCCAGGAGCTCCATTCGCAGGGTGATGCGCTCGTGCCACTCCCATGGGAGAATGCGGACGTATCGGCCATAGAACGGCGGCTCAAAGATGTTCTTTTTGTGGACGTTGTTGTCGCTGTTGCCTGGAAAGAGCTGGACAGAGAAGAGCAGCCATTAAAAACACAGATCATAGATGCTCTAGATAACAGAAGATTTAAATGCTGCTAGCTTATGAATTAATGCTAGAGTGAATGTATGCTCCTTAACTAACCTAACATGTATGAAAAATATGACATTATAATAGTGTCTTTTGCAGTTCAAGTTTTCTTTAGTGTACAGCTTGTTTACTTCCCTCATCATTTTGTCATACATAATGTGTGTAATATGACAAAAGGCTCAAAACTAATCCAAGCTAAATACAGACAAATATGTGACAATAAAACATGTATATCTGGAGTAATTAAGTAAAGTAATTATTTCCTGTGGTTTTTAGATGACACAAAGCAGAGTGAACATCAAACACTCTCTGGTGCTCCAGCACTAAAAGCAGAAACCCTGACTGTTACCTGACTGAACACAGACACAAAATGAAATCATGCAAAAGGAACCTCTGCAATTAGAATAACCTCATAAACAAATGCAGACAATATCCCATAAAAAGATGTTTTATAGATTTAGTCGGTTCAAACAATGTGAGTGTTGCGCCTCCTTGATTCAATAACATTTGGTTGTATTACTGCGCACATCTGGCGGGTGGGTTTTTGGATGCATTATGAATGAATGCACACAGGAAACTAACCAACCCAGTGTCTTCATGATTGGTCCCAGGTGTGTAAACAAGAACATCAGACACAAGCTTCACTATCACTCACACAAAGACAACATCTGCAAAAGCCTACATTTTTACTTTTTAGACTAAATCCATCAAGGCATTCTTGATACAACATTAATGATAATTATTAGCATTTTAATTATGTCTCTTAGATTATGCTGTATGTTCCAGATTTTTTGTTATTATTATTATTTTATTCTATTTCACAGTTGTTTTTGGACTTAACGTTTACCAGAAACATTTATGTTAAGCTGGACTGACCTTGTCAGTCTTTGTGGTCTCGTCCTTCACAATGGTCCAGGACTGTCCATCATCGCTGTGAGCTACTTTAAAGGTCATGACAAACTGAATGGAGCCAAAGTCTTTGGCTCCCTGTGTGATAATTCCTGTGATCTTCTTGGGAGACTGCAGGTCCACCTGAGGACACAGAAACAGCTTCACTTTATAAAAGCAGAATTGGGAAAACTGAAAAACAACATTTATTTTTTGTCCTCATACCTGCAGCCACTCAGATCGGTTGTTGGTGGCAGCAGTCCAGGCATTCGTCTTGCCCTGTTTGTCCAGCCGGGCGTAGTGAGGGTGCCAGGTGAAGGCCTCGATGCCCCAGGTGCGGAAGGTGCTGGAAGCTGTGATCTGACGGTCAGACACCAATCGGGACTTCATACCCATCGGCTCAGAACAACCTGAAGTGTTTGAATACACTGTGGAGGTGAGACCAGGCAGAGCAACAGAGGAAGAGACAGAGAAAAAGAGAAATGGAAAGAGAGAGAAAGAAAGTATAATAGACAGGGGACGGACAGGAAGCGGCCCAGGCCAGCCAGTGATGTGAAGCAGCAAACACACCCAGTGATGATGATGGAGGATCAGCAGATACAGTGGGCAGAGATATGGCATACAGGTGAATGTGCAGCTATTAATACAGCTTTAGATTTAGCTCAGTTAACAGTAGGATCAAAGAGTGCACTCAACTCAGCCACATTATTTAATTATTTTGTGATCCTTCACAAGTTTACAGATTTCTTACAATTTGCATTATCTTGTGTGTTCAGTTCAACTTCTGAAGCTCATTCTTTAATCTGTAAAGGCTGTAAAAGACGTTTTAATGAGTGTGGTTTAGTGAAGCAGCTGAGCATGCAGGTCAGAGGAACAGAGGGTGAAAGCTGCAAGGAAAAACTTTAGATGCACTGTTGCTGTCTGGCACCACATAGACGCTCTCATTTTAATTACATCATTTTACACTTCAAGCTGATTTACTTAATGGAATAGAGTTTCAAATACTGAGCTACAACCCTCAAGAAATAAACTGTCTTCATAGATTCATAATGAGCATCTGCACTAAAGCAAATGCACATTTAGCTGTGAAATCTTGTTTTCTGTGTTTCAAAAAGAACCAAAACTCATTCAAACAACACATGCTGGTTGTGATGTCTTATCTTATCATGCACAAGCTGGGAAGCACAGCTGATGGGACAGGAACAGACACTGATCTGGTAAATGAGACAATCATCATGAGAGATGAACATTCACCAGTGTAATGAGGCGACATTGGTTTATGAGAAGAGGAACAGTAAAATGAAAATACAGACGCCTTAAAAGAAACCAGTATTTCATTTGCCTGCTTGGGTGACAAAAAAGTCTCTGAATCATTAGCATCTGTGTAGGCGTGCTGGTATTATTATAGTTAAATGTGATCATATGGTTCTGTTAGGACCATCATGGAACAGACTCATGAGACAGTCTGCATGTGTGTTCAAAGTCACTGAGTAGTGAAATCGTAAACATCCTTTGAAAAATGATCAGACACATCAGTGTAGGACTGAGAGTGAGGTAAATGCAGGGAATAGATATGTTATTTTCCTTCCTGGTGATAATTTTTACCAACTGGTGTTTAAATCACTTGTTTTTTTCAGCATCACCAAACTGAACACCCTGTGGACACCTTGAACCTTGTGGACACCTTGAACAACATCTTGTGGATGTACAGTATATGCAGCTTGTGTATATTATGTGTTCTTTTCTGTGTGAGTTTACCATTGAGCTCACAGCCGACCAGCTCCATGCGCAGGGTGCAGGCTTTGCGACACACCACAGGGACAATGCGGATGTACTGGGCTATGATTGGGGGGTCAAACAAGTTGGTCTTGGTGCTGTCATTGTCCACATTTCCCACAAATACCTACAAAAGATGGAGTGGTTAACAAACCTAATCAGGTATACTGTGAATTTGTTCTTTTATGACTGATAATTGACATAATTAGTAAAACTATCTAATTTAAATTATAACATATTCCAAGCACGTTGTGATTACTGCAGACTACTGGAAGACCTAAATTCTTCTTAAAGGAGTAGTCATAGCAAAAGACGTTACACAGCCCCACAGATCATTTACAGAGGACTGTACAGTTTGTTAGTGTAGAAAAGTCACTGCTCCCTCAAGTGGTTCATTTGTATCTGTGGTTTGTGTGTTCACATAAATGTGTTTTGGCTGCCATATTTCAATATCTCAAAGGAGACAAACATGCAGTTTCAAATAAAATTGTAGGCTGTAGTGCTTTCTGTGCTGTGCTGATGTTTGTCCTCACATGGTCCTTCCTCTGTCCGTCTGTTCTGTACATGGTGTATGTCTTCCCATCCAGACTGGAGGCCACTTTGAAGGCCTTAATGAACTCAGCTGTTCCCATGCGACTAGCACCTTGAGTTACAATACCTGTGAAGCGCATTTTCCTCTGCATGTTAATCTGGAATTGTGAAAAAAGAGCATATATGAGTTTGGAAAATGTCAAAAACATAAAAGGTAAAATGCAGTTATCTGAACAAAAGGAGACAAATGAATCAATAAATTAAATTCTCCTTCTTTAAAATATATCTGTTCCAAATCTTATAATGGTTATAATAACATTTCTACAAAAACCAATGAATCAGGACCTCCAGACTGCTGTATATACTGTATATCAGCCTTTATGGCTGCTGGTCTCACCTCTATCCATGGGTTCCTGTCATGTGCAGCAGCACTCCAGGCGTTCACCAGTCCCTTGTTGTGAAGGCGGGAGAGCTCAGGTCCCCAGCGCTGCAGGCCAAGCAGGCTGTAGCGGACTGATGAAGCTGAGATCTGGGACTCAGCGATGCCCCCTCCCTCCATACCAAGCAGAGAAATACAGCCTGTGGAGAAGGGGGGGGCAGATTCAGACGTCAGCATAAGCTTACCCACTGTGGCCCTGATGCAAATTGTGCATATACTAACCTTTCAGAGACATGATCAAAGATTTATGTGTTTTGGTTTACGTGTAATGAAAGATATACTCACAGTTCAGAAAAAAAAATATATTTACTTGCATCATTTCTAACTCAACCTAAAACTCTGCTGATGTAACTGATCTCAGACTCTGGAGAGGAATTGTAAGTGCACTGTAATGTCAAGACAGAGTAATGTGAGTATATGTTCACATTCAGAGATGTGATCAAGGTCTAATATACATTCAGTCAAGTCCCTTATCTGTGCTAAACCTGTACTGAGCTGCATAAACCATAAAACCATTAGGAATGCATAGCTTTGAATCAGCTTTATTGAATAAAGTATTGATTCTTCATTTTGGCCCAGGCTCTTACTGCCTATTGATCATCCTAAAATGCAGCAGCTTGGCAGCTTTCCAAACCCCATCATCTTTAGTGTCTTTCTTCAGTTGCACTTCCTACAATTACTATGTATTGCAGCAGCAGTAGCACAGTGTTTCATTTATTTTTTTCTTTAATAATTGGTTCAGAAGTCTCATTTCCCATTCAAGTGATTGGAAAAATAGTCTTAAGACTTTTGAAGCCCATAATACAGTATATGCAGTATCAAGTAACTTTTGTTCTCCAATCTCAAAAAGAGGAACTAATCCATTATGTCTTTTTTATGCCATCTGGCCCTCATGTGAGAGCATGCTTTTGAGGAGTGTTGGCTAGTTACACTTACGCAGTTGGCAGTGTTTGCCCACATAAGGCGAAGGGCAATGGCATTTGAAATCTCCATCCAGGTCCCTGCAGGTGCCACCATTCTCACATGGTTGGCCGGCACAGTCGTTAACGTCTACAGAGAGATAAACCACATAGTGACTTAATGTAGTCAAACATAAACAGCTTACTGGTCAACTTTAATCAGCCAGTCTGGAAGTAGATCCCAGTTAGAAGTGTGAGTGAACATCACGTCATGCTTAAGAATTAAGTTTTGATATTTCTTGAATTGTTTCACAATGAGGTTAGTTGAAGCCATGCCAACAGGACTGGAGCTGCAGTAGAGAGAAGGTTAGAGAAAGGAGACTGTTACTTATCATTGGACAGTAAATGTAGACTTGATTAAAATATCTGGTGTCAAAGACCCAGCTGCACCAGAAGATCATGAGGTCAGATGTAAAATGTATAATAGAGAGGTTATAAGATTAAATGTGTTAACTTGGGTGTGTCTTTGATACACGCTAATTTACAGAAGAGTTGAGTATCATTAAGGACCACACATGGCCAATGAATGTCCATGTAATTCTTTGTATTTCCTCTTGATGGCACCCAACACCATCTTTAAGCTCCAGCTCTAAGTTTGCGTGAGAAGAGTCAGGGAGGAAAACGAATCAGCAGAATGAAACAGGAATAAACTCAAACTCCTTTCCATCTCTCACTGTCTCTGTGACTAAACCGACTTTGAACACACTTTATATTGACCAGGAGCATGGTTCATATTTAGCCTGTTGTACAGATGACTAGATTTCAAAAAAGGGAATTTCAGTCAATCGCTGAAGCTTTAGGCACAGCGATGTGATGTTTCTACCAAACAAACACACACATGGCGGTATCTCCCTACCCACACGTTCACTCCATAAATAGCTCTGTGTCCAAACATTCATTTTCACACAGACACAGGAGGAGTACAGTAATTCTGAAATGTGCATCCACAAACCCTGGATAATGAGGTCCACAGTCGTGACACCTCTGGCTCTGGGAGCTCACAGTAAATCACATTAAACAGACTATTTCTAGCAGCAATAGCAGAATATTTCAAACATTAAGATCTCTACACTCTGTAAATAAACACTTTGATCAATGTACTGTTGTGACACAATTTGATAGCAGCTTCCTCTGACTGTATCCAGACATGCTGATATATTCACCAGCATCTTCAGATTTTTACTGGGAGAGTGTATAAAAGGCTTCTTAGTCCTATATGTACTTTTCAAATACTCAATACAAAATAATTTGTATAACTGTATCGGGACACAGGGAGTAAAATACAAACCATAACAAAGAATGAATATATACCATCTGTTTGTGTAGGCCAACTGGTATTAAAATTTGTGTTTGGTGACCAAATGCGGTCAAGGCAGAAGACAGTTTGCATTATCCACCATAAAGTTAAAGCTTTCTCTTGTATGTATGCTTAAAGTTAAAATTTATATGGCAGCAGTTTTAAGAAGATGGATAAAAAGATTCATCATTCATTTGCTTCCTGGAGGAGAAAAATATTTTCATGCTCCATAAACTATCCCTCAGCAGTCAACCATGTGTTTTCATCTTGTAGCATACAGACCAGGATCTGAGAGAGAATCGCAACTACAGACTGCGAGACTTTTATCAGTAATTGATGACAGACTGATGGTCAAGTCTTGTTGTGCGTCAGCCCGCTCTCCAGTAAGAGGATTGGGCTTCACCATACAGTCTGGTCAGCTTCAGGTCAGACTCTAATCCATTTATCTGGAGGGGGGGGGGAACACTTACACAGGTAGAGGAACAGGTGGGTGCATTAACACTGCAAGGTGCTTGTTGGTTTGTTTACCGCTTGGGCTCTGCATGTAATGAATACACCCATGGTGCTCTGGTCAACTGTAACTATGACACATGTACAGAGATGATTCAGGGGAAAGACCATGCAACTAAAATGTCAACCAAGAAAAACAACACTGACATCTAATTAGCTGGTACATGTGTAGCATCACACTGTTTGAATATACATATAGATTTTGTTTGGCAGAGGATGTGCATGGCCTGTGTCCAATAAACCCTATTGACTATAACTGAAACAGCACAGTAGCATGATATTTAGAGTGCCAATATCCAACTCAGCATGAAGCAAAAGCCAATACAAATCTCTTGCATCTTATTTGAAACCAGACCCTAATCAATGCAAAGCCAAGGTCAACTGGCAGCGCATGTGGTGATCAGCATAGCTATCTCTGTCCAGGATGTGTGCTGCAGCCAGCAGGATTCAGGCCTAAACAAAAGGTGTGGGCCTGAGTCTGGCCCAAACCTGCTGATGTATTGCGGACAAAGATGAGAAGATGGTGTCATCCAACATGCTGTATTCTCCAAACCTCACAGCGTGAGGCGTTAACCCACAAACTACTCAAACTGAGTTTTGAAAATAAATCATTTTCATGGTTTGTTGACAGCACCTTAGGTGTTCTTCAAGTCAAATAGCAGCAAGTGAGTGAAACTAACACAAGTCAGATAAGATTTTTTTTCAAAATTTGCAATGGAACTGTTGCACAGAAGAAAAGATTGTATTTTTTCCAACTAATGACAACATGAAATAAGTAAATTACATATTTTTAATCATCATTCCCTCAGTTGCTATGGTACAACAACCAAGGGGGTGTTCTAAAGCCATTATGGTGAGTAGACAAAGCCACAATGCATGATTAAATAAAAAAAAAGAAGACCGAAAGGTTTCCAGATGTGTAATTTAGTGCACACTGTGGACTGGACTAGCTAAAGTGCACCATGGAGCACCACAGAATGACCCAGAATAGCTTTAAATCGGATCTCTGCCAGAGTGTTACTCTCTGCTGGAGAGAAGCAGAGCTCTGAGCTCAAACTTCTGATGTCATAAAGTATATTTACAGAGCATATTATTTAAAGATGTTTCTAAGCGCTCACTCTGAATAGATCATGGTGACATCCTGTGTGCTGGTCAATGATAGCTCTGATTCTTGAAGGTGCAATGTCTGCAGCATTTTAATATCTAAATTACTAAATATCAGCAGTTTGCAAGTAAGTTTATGCAACTTTTCTTAATTCAATACATACTTGTTTAATTTACTTGTATAATAGATTGAATTATTTTCAGTTTTTTCTTTAGAAAAGATCTCAAAGTGTCATCAAACTGACAAAGTCATGACCTTGTGGCTTGGATGAATAAAAGGGAGTCTTGGAAGTGAAGAACGTTGCAATTCCCCTAAACAAACACCACATTATGGTTACATATTTACACAAATTTGGTTATTATAGTTTCTGGAGGATCTCGAGCAAAGCTCAACTCCCAACTGTAGTGGGGTCAAAGGAAGAGGAGTTAAGGATATGAATGTACAGAACTTAACTTCATGAGAGCTTACTTGATTCAACATTTATTTAAAATAATTTCATATGTTCATAATTTGCTTTTATAGCAGAGCAGAACTTATTATAGCCCTCATTAGTCTGTTGCTGTTCACTTGTGAAGGTCAGCATCTCCAGTCAAAACAGTAAACAGCTGCTTCTGTTACTTAAGATAATTCGAAGGAAAGCTGATCTAATAGGCCAATCTAGCTGTTTAATACAAACATTAGTAAACCAGGAAATGCACGCCAGGCTTAGTCTGATCCATGACAAACTTTTTTATATCATATTTACACACTCCCTGTACTCCACAGGGGGCGTGGAGCCCAGGCTGCCCACATTACCACATCCTGGGAGGAGCTGAAAAGTCAACTGAGAGAGCTGAACACTCATACACAATCCCTCTGGCGACTTCCAAGAAGCAAATAAAAGCCTTAATCTGTTATGAAAATCTGGGATTTAGAGACTGTGAGCAGGAAAAAGACTCTCTCACTGTTTCTATCCATCTGCTCTCTCCACTGCATCTCCATCACTGCCCACCCCCACACGCACACTCCTACTCTGCAACCCACAAAGGCTTTTAGGCCAATTTGACAGGACATTCAGAAGTGCTGCAGTCAGACCTGAGTAGTGAGTGTGACATTGTCGGGAGGGCAGACTTAATTCATCGTTCCGCCTCCACATTCACTTTTTTGCCTGGCAACAGTAGCAGCGATGACGTTGCGAGCGCTCAGCATGGAACGCCAATTTCTGTTGGCTACACTGGCATGAGGGATAAACCGGGCGTGTATGTGTATGCGTATGTTAAACAGTCTGTATATGAGATCATGAGCTGTGTGGGGTTGTTGTTTGTGTGGGATGTGTATCAAACATGTGATTAAGCTTTTAAGCCAGGAGACATGTTTTCTCTCCCTTGATGTCTTTCTCAGAGAAATTTTAGTCTTTAGTGAAAATATGAAATAATACGTTATTTGCACTTGCTTTTTTTTGTCTTTTTTCCAGTAACTTTTAATATTACTTATTTTCCCATGTAGTCCATCTTCCCCTTGTTTATTGTGGCATCCATTCACATTTTTCTAGATGCAGTAAGTTGTGTGAGTACAATGTATTTTTCTACATCTGGCTCCAATTTCCCAACACCTACTTGTCAGACTCTTGGCTGTTTTCTGATCAAAAAACAGTTCATGCTCTAATCACAGGCTCCTATGCACCCTCACAACTTACCAGTGAGATCTACAGTGACGTTCCTCCACTTTCTAATCAAATGACGCCGCAAAATATCTGTCTCTGTCTCAGTATGTGTTTCCATGTGAGAAATGAATGTGAGGATGCTAGTTAAATGTTTAACAACACTCTGCCTCCCCAGGTCCTCCACAGTCACTGGTTTTCTTCATCTAATCTCCTTCTCTGTTTCACACAAACCATAGGAGCTGGCTGCCATCATCATCATTCCTTGCCCACACATGCAAACACACATACACTCACACACACACACACACACACACACACACACACACACACACACACACACACACACACTGTCTCTTATACACATCTTCTGAGTCGAGAACGTCTCTGTGAGCCAAGGAGTTGCTCTGG